>BLSH010385746.1:1207162-1238864 GCA_018402905.1 Glandirana rugosa | reverse complement strand
TTTATATATATATATATATATATATATATATATATATATATACAGAGGCGTAACTAGAACCTTCAGGGCCCCGGTGCAAGAAATTATGAAGGGCCCCCCGAACCCTGGCCAGGGCCCTTCCCTCTTCCCACTGATCCTGGGGCCCTTTACTCCTATCGTGGGTCCCTTTATTACGGTACTGCAGTGGGGCCCTTTCACAAGTTCTGCAGCAGGCCCCAGGGGGACCAGGGAAGCACACAGGGGCCCTGGGAACAGCAGAAGACAAGTAAACTGGATAGAGGAAAATGGAGGAGATTGGGTCCTCTAAATGCCACCCCCGCCATCCCTCTTATTCAGGTGTACAAGGGAGGCACATGGGCCCCCTGGACCATGGGGCCCGGTTGCAATTGCAACCCCTGCAACCCCTATCGTTACGCCCCTGTATATATATATACTAGGGCCAATTTAGATAGGAGCCAATTAACCTACCAGCATGTCTTTGGAGGGTGGGAGGAAACTGGAGTACCCAGAGCAAACATGCACAGGGAGAACATGCAAACTCCAGGCAGGTAGTGCCTTGGTTGGGATTCCATCCAACGACCCTAGTGCTGCTAGGCGGAAGTTACCACTTAGCCACTGTGCTGCCCAATATAAATTAATCATTTCATAGCATTCATTACAAGCAATAATCACATTTACCAGTTACCAGAATATAATATTTATGCTATAGTGGCCCCTTAACCACTGTTCAGAGGGGGTTTTCGACACACATATGTAATGCACTTTTTTCTTTTTTTTAAAGGAGTCAAGTAACTCATAGATTTACATCATAGGAAGGTGCAGTAAAGGGAAAACCCCTGTGTACCAGTGCAAAGGAATAAAGGGTCTTTGTTTGTGATTCTAAATTATGGCTGTCACCATGTACATTTCGAATTGCAATTGAACAATTGCAGAACAAAGGGAACAAGCAGTGGCAGCTACTCATGCAGGGTGCACAGGTGCCGCCCCCCAATCCATGCGTCTTACCCCCTAATCTACATGTGGGGCACCGAACACATGGATTTCACTGGGTTTTTTTTTTAAGCACGTGATTAGAGCCTGAGGCTGTAATTGACTTAAAAAAAGGGTGGGGTTGGGGCGCTGAGCCCACCCAGTTGTGTAACATTAGCAAATGAATATTCACTAATGTCTTCCTGTTTTTTCTCCTGGCCAATCCAAGCCAATGAGCAGGTCCTGAGACCCGATTGGCCGGGCGGCCCAAGACCCCATTGGCTAGATTCCATGACTCCTGATTGGCTGGGAGGAGACTGCTGGAACTCACGTAGAGAGACACAGGGATGACGGTACGTGCTGGACTGATGGGTGAGCAAGCAAAGTGGTGCTCAATAGGGTGGGTAGCGGCGATCGATCAAGCGACGTTGGAGGGGAGTTTGGTGGTGGGCAAATAGATAGATGGGGAGAGGGGGTGGCTGGCTGGGTGGGGGCCGTGGACCGCCCCCCCCCCCCCAGGTAATTTGAGCACCAGCCGCCACTGGGAACATGGTGCTTAAAGTGTAAGTTCACCTTTACAGAAAATCTGTAAGGTGACCTTACACTGGACCTCCTTCCCATCCCCCTCAGTCCCATTTTACTGTAGTCCTGCAATCCTGCTCGGTCAGGGACAGGAACACTGCTTCACCGGTCTGAGGATTTGAACTACTGCCACTCTCTCCTCGCAGGGCGAGAGGGATTCTGATGGTCAGGGCCGTCCATGTGATGATGCTGACCAATTAGAATGCCTCTTGTCTGTACACAGTGAGAGGAAGGGAAAACAGATTAAGCCGCAGGGATTTCAAATCCCTGTACCAGTGAATCGGCATCATGGTCCCTGACAGAGCAGGACCCGGACCGGGGGAGGGGGTTCAGTCTAAGGTCACTTTTACAGATTTTCTCTAAAGGTGAACTTACACTTTAAATAAAATGATCAAGCTATTAAAGGGTGGGAACACTCGCACCCCTAGTCCAACCAAGTCTTATAACTGACAACATGTAAGCATAATAGCAATCTAAAAGTATTATATTCTGTAAAATCTAAGGGAAAACAACTTAATTTAATGAGTAACTATAATACAAGTATATTTAACTACATGTATACTCCTAATTGAGAGCAATGTTATTAATTGATAGTACCCTTATAAACAAAAGTGCATATATATATATATATAATAAATAAAAACATATATATGGAAACTATATATAAAAATATATAGAGGGTATATAGTGTGGACTGCACAGTGGGTAAGTGGCTAGCACTTCCACCCAGCAGCCCCAGAGTTGTGGGATTGAATCCCAATCACAGCACCACTTGCATATGTATCAAAATGATGTTTTGTATTATATCCTTTTGCTATTAAAATGTACATTTAGCTAGAAATACCTTATATTTGATTGCAGATAGCGCACTGTGCTTTGTGGTTTGTTTTATGGTATAAATATATTGACGCAGCCATCTCACTGCATTTTCCATCATTGTTGTTCAACATCTGAACTCATATCCTTGGCCAAGAAAACGAGCACAAGCCCATTGTGAATTTTCTTTAAGTAGTTAAAGGAAAATGAATTCCCTGGTGTTGATTCCTTTCATTTATATGTCTAGGCAGAAGGTCAGCAATGCATCGTGCATATTGGTGGTCTTGACAAGGCCTGTATTCAGAGGATTCTCAAAAGAAAAAGGCTTGTATACATCTAAATAGCAGTCAAACTTCACGGTGTTAAGTGTTAATTCAGTTAAGAAGCCTTCATTTGCCCGAAGGCATTACATACTAATGGTCATCCCGAGCACAGTATCTGTAACTCTACCCATATGTGATGCATGTGGGTGGCCAAAGGTAAAAAGTTCTGTAATCTTCTCCTTATGATTGTTAATATCTGTTTTTTGAGTTTGATGATTTTTCTTGATTGTCCATAAAGGCCAGAAATGGATGATTCAGGATATGTTTGTTGAATGGTTACCAATGGTTGATGTTTTCCTATTTTTATAGTGCAGACAAAAGCCAAAGACCTATTTTGACACACAGCCATAGACCAAACACTTAAGCCGGCCACATACGGTTCGAATCTCAGCCAGTTCAGTAGAAACCGACCAAGATTCGAACCATGTATGGTCAATCGATCAAGTTGAGTGCAACTAGCATGTCCGATTCTTCATGTGTTTATTGCCAGCGGCTATAGAGCATTCTCCTGGCCAGGATGGCTCCCTTGGCCAGGAGAACACACTGTATGAGGGTTTCTTCCATCAACACGAATCAGTGTTGGTGGGGGAATTGAGCGATTTTCTTTCCTTTAACCACCACCTATGGCCGGCTTTACTACATTGTACACCTATAGTAACTTAAGGCACAAAAGCAATGTGTTCACCAACTGAACCCAAACTAATATAACCTCTGAGCCTTGGAGAACGGGATGCCCAAAATCCCCAAAACATATTGGCTGTACCTCTTTGTTTTAAAGTGGCTGTAACTATGGCTATATCTGTATTGTTTACTTATCTCTCTCCAAAGCACTAAGTCCTGTGTCTTTCTGCCGTCTCGTTCCTCCGTTATCAGCATGATAATTTCTGACAAGTTCTTCAACTACCAAGATAAAAACAACCTGAAATTTGTGTCGGGGTATGTGCTATAAATACATTAGCAGAGAGTCTTGTCACAGCACAGATTTGTTTCATCCCTGTGTATCATCTGAGGCTGTACACTTCACTGGGTATAGGAGAGAGCTTACATCCACTTTAACAAATAATTGGATTCTTCAAAATTGCAAGCATCTTGACTACTTTTGGGGCGCTCCTTGCCTATTGAAGGATCTCCTAAGTGTTGAACAGCCACAGGAGAACCTTCAAATGCAGGGTACTCTTCCTAGTCTGTAACCAACCAAGCATTTTTCTAAACAATCCCAATCAACTTCACTCACTAATATATAGTTTAGAACCTGGATCAAGCATGCAGCAATTAAAAATCAAAGAAAAGTCCCTATCTCTGTAATTGTTTATGATCCATGACTCGGGAAGACTAAGTATTACCCTTACCAGAAGGAGAGCTCAGCAGCGTCAGACTCGATATTTCTTTCACAACAGATGTGCTATAGTAAAGACAGAGGTTGGATTAGCAGCATACTAATCAGTTGCTAACCACAACGGTGACACTGGTTTCAGTTTGTGTGTTCGTTTTTATGTAGTTCTAATGAACTGTAGTAACACTGGGAGAGATTGTCACTCCATCGCACTGCCGTGTTTCTGTTGAATTAAGGTCAGGGTCATTTCGACTTTCAAGACACTTCAGAGATGTGTTCTTTTCACTTGAAAAGTTTCACACTGCTCCCCAGGCCCTGTTTTTGTGCTTTCTATTCTTTACCTCTGCACCGCACTTGCCCAAAGTCATCTATTGACTTTCCATCTGTTGTACATTGTTCCCACTGACTTCCTCCACTGCCACATCTGATTTATTTGTGGTGCTTCGGGACCGGATAAAATACCCTTGGGCCCTACATCTGTCTTCAGGGCCAGCAGCTGGCAAGTCTTGGGCTAAACAATGGGGGATTCATTGTCTAAAACGTATCTTCCTTATCCTGTGTAATCACTGGAGGGACATGGGCAATGAGCTGATGGGTTGTTCAGCGTAATTCACCCTTACAGCTGCACGCTCCCTGCACTGAACCTATCAAGCTGGAAGAAAAAAGGAAGATGGCTTTAAATTGCCGTGACCTTTTAGAAAAGTTTCCACAGTGCTTGAGTGTATTGTAAATGTATGTCTGTGTGCAAACGCAACATTTTTGAGCCAATCAGTTAAATAACCCACTGTTGTGAAAAAAAAACATTCTTTTGTAGCTTAAAAAGGTTTTTTTATTGTGTTTGTCACATACAGCACTTGTGCTTGTTTTGTTCATTTTAAATAAAAAAGAAAAATAGGAGAACAAAATGTGAAAGCTTTTGTAGCTGAAGTTTAATCTGCTTATATTTTGCTTCCCTGCATCCTCCTTTCCTTCTCCTCACCAATATGTTAATTAAACTTTTTAATGAAACCTTTCTGTTTTCCTTAAATCATTTATTTTAGACCTAGTGATGTCATCCATGGGCCTCCTGGTCTCTCTATGCAATGCAGGCATTTCATGGCTGTTTGGAGGATTCAGCAAGGTGCTGTACATAGCTTCCTGCCAACATCACAGCACTCTGTTGCAAGTACCCTTAGCCCTGATGCAGTGGGCTGTCTTTTGGGAGGGGTTATGCAAATATCAAAATGCTTGGAATGCGCAGATGTTTGGAGGGTTGGATGTATCTAAGCAGACTGATATTGCATGTGGACTGCCCTAGGTAGTGATCACATGTGATGCTTGGCCACTGTTAATGAAAGAACTGAAATCCAATGAATGAAAGGGGCAGGCCAGGGACAATCAGCCTGGAGAGGAACACGTTAGATGCTGGATGTCCCCTAGCTAAAAATAAGCACTGACTTTTAATCATCTTTTAAAGGAGAAGTCCAGGCAAAGCTCGTTTGGCTGGGCTTCTCCTATGGATCACAGGAGTGCAATCACTCGGTTTTCAGAGCTCCGTGAGTCACAGCTCTCTGCTGATGACATAGATGTCCGTCCAGGCACCACGTCATCCTGACTACGGAGTCTGGATCCGCCAGGTGCCTGGACTGGCACCCATCTCAGCCTCTCAGCGAGCCACTGAGAGCCGGAGACAGCCCACTCCGCCCCTCCACAGCTCAGCGCTCCAATGAGCGCGGAGAGAGATGAGCAGAGAGCTGTTACTGATGGTCTACACACCTCTGCTCACGGGGCTCTGAAAACCGAGTGATTGGCGATGTTCGATCACTCGGTTTTCAGTGCAGAGGGGCCTGGGGAGAGATGCAGCATCGGACTGATGCTGCATCCACCTAGGTAAGTATTAATGGGGGGAAAAAAATCCCATACTTCTGTTTAAATGCACAGGGTGAGAAGCTCACAGTGTGCAGTAAAATCAGAATGACTAGTATCCCTACAGGAGATGAATCTATACAGCTGTGCTAGACTGAAGGCTGGAGATCAGCTTTAATTCTAGTTTGCAGGTTGAACTCCAGTCTACTTCTGGCAGGGATGGTTAAAGTGGTTGTAAACCTCAGACATGAAATATGAACAAAGCATATCTCTCTATAATGTGTACTTGGCTCAGCTAAGAGCGCTAAGTGTCCTTTCTATCTGCTGCTTCATTCCTCTACTATCAGCATGAATAACTTCTGACATGTTTTCCTGACACCAAGAACTAAAAAAGGGGACAGGGGAAGGTGCCCTGTTGCTGTGTGACCAGAGGGTGTCCCTCCTCCCCTCCAATCGGGGGGGGGGGGTGTCCCTTCCCTCCAATCAGCTTTCAGAGCTCTCCTCGCTTGGCTCTGCAGAGTGTAACTTCAGCTTTCCACCCCCTTTTTCTCTGACAGCTCAGGCAAGCTTTTGTAAGTTCTGGACTTTGAATGGCTGTAGCAAAGGGACAACTGCAGCTAAACATGTACAACTTATGTAGGAGTATTTGTTTCATCTCTGTGTATCACCTGAGGCCAGTCACTTTACTGTTTATATGTAAGGGTTTACAACCAATTTAGTTCCAGACTAAATACACAGATAAAATAAAAGGGGTTATAGAGTTTGCCAGATTCAGATGCCCCCTGAACATCCTAGTAGGTCAAATTTTTGACTGCTGCTCCACACTCCACAATCACATCTTAGGGGCTGGTTCAGCTCACCTCCACCATAACAATCAATTGTCGCAGGAATGCCCCACACCAGGATGCAAAGTAGTTTTCCTTTATTAACCCTTACGACCGCCTAACACTTGGACAATGCAAAAGGGTGGGCTTTGATGGCCACACGCCTCATACATGAATCTCTGGGCAGTTGATGTTTCTGCGATGAGAGAGCAAGAGAATTCCACTCCACTAAACATGTTGCTTTGCCCTGCATGAGTTCACTCCAAGATATATGTATGCGTGTGCTTAGGAAATTGAGTGCAAGGACTGGTGTGTGTGGCTTTGTAAAATATCTATTGGTAAATAACATATTTGTATATGTGTATTAGAGCTGCCCGATTAATTGTTAAAAAATCACTATCTCGATCAACCCCTTTCACGATCTTAATTCGGCATTTCCACAATTCATGTAACAAGTGCAGAGCTGTTCTCTGCTCACAGCTGTCAAAAAAAATAAACTTTCCCAGCTGCCTTTTTATCACAACATTGCTTAGCACTGAGATAAAAAGAAATACTGTATCATTTGGTTCTTTTACATCAAAAAGATTAACTTTGGACTGCAAATGAGGGCAGTTTAACCACTTAAAGACTAAGCCTTTTTCTGACATTTGTTGCTTACTAATTATAATCAGTATTTTTGCTAGAAAATTACTTAGAACCCCCAAACATATATATATTTTTAGCAGAGACCCTAGAAAATAAAATGGCGGTCTTTGAAATATTTTATGTCACCCTGTATTTTTACACCACAGGCTTTCACAAGCAATTTTTTGGGGGGATAAATACACTTCAATGAATTTTTTAAAAAAACGAAACCGTAAAGTTAGCTCAATTTTTTTTTTTTGTATAATGTGAAAGATGTTACGTCGAGAATCGTGGTCTTAATGCTAAGCAAAAAAAGTGTGCTTCTCATTTTATCCAGAGTTGTGCAGCTCTAATGTGTATTAATATATATGTTTTGCTTGTTAAATAAGCAGTTTATTTCAAGCGGGGATATAAAATTGCAAATGCAGACTCAGCATATTTAACTTTGCATTTAGATTTGCAGTGCGGCCAGGACAGTGTTCTTTTTTTTTTTTTTTTCCAGCCCGTTGAAGGATATCCTAGTGCAGTGGTTTCTGGATTATTATGGGCAGAATCTGTTTGGAGAGAGATACTTTTTTGCCATTTCTTACTTGTTCAGTTATATTTATTTTGATAAGCTGCTGAAGTATTGCACACTAGTCATAGGTTATTGTCTGCTCTCTGGGTCCCATACTTTGCATGGCCTGAAACCTGTACTAACTGGCCCAAATCTTTTTAGAAGTGATATCAATGTGGAATTGGCTAAATATTTACAGTTAAAACCTCTTGTAATTGAGGCGACAAAATATGTTTATTGTCTACAATATGGTGTAATGCATGACAAAATGACAGATCATGGTCAAGATATCTGTATAGCGCTGAGTAATAAGTCAATAAATCCCTGGGGCTAATTTACTAAAACGAGTGAGGCCCCTTTCACATTGGGGAGCTGAACAGGTCGGCCTGTCAGTTTTTCAGGTGGACTCGATCGGACCCTCCAGTCTCCCCTATGGAGCTGCGGATGTCAGCGATGACATGTCCACTGACACCCGCCGCCATCTGATCCTGTCTGCCAAAAACAGATAGATGGGGGACCTATTCCCTATCCATCTGGCAGATTGGATGGAAACTGACCGTTTCCATACAACTGCCCCATAGATGAGAGCAGGCTGTGTCCGTGTCTGCCTGCTCAGTGTGGATCAATGGAGAGATCGCCCGCTAAGCAAGCAGAACCTGCTTTGCAGAGGTGCCTGTGTGAGAGGGGCCTAAAACAAGACTTAGTTGCAGATGGGAAACCTGCAAAATGAAAGAAATTTGTAAAAAGAAAAGTACAGAGGATTCCATTGCTCAGAAAATGGTGTTTGCCTGCGATCCAATGGCTTTGTTATGAGTCACTTACTGAGAACTAGCATGCAGATCAGAGGGAAGACTGAGCTCCTGATCCACGTATTGGTTTCAGAACTGTGATTCAAAGTACACACAATCCAACATCCAAGCAACTAAAATTTTCAGAAATAGAGCTCCGCGAATACAGGCTACATATTTTCTCTGCTTTTGTTGTACCTCATTTTTCACTTTTGCTTCTTTATTTGCCTAGTTTTTGCATATCCGTCCCTATGAAAGTTGTTTTTTTTTATTTCTTCTCTGGTCGACACTGTGTTGTAGCTTTGTTGGTCCTTTTAAATACTACGAGGAAGAGGCCACTGTAGCTGGCTCTTCTCAGTACACTTGAATAAGTGGTCACTGGTTCTTCATACTTTCATCTCCGGCAGGAATTCCCCTGAAATGTGCAGGGGACTTTACTTTTCCTTCTGTGTGCCCAGTGACAGGCTAATCAGAAAGAGTGATGAGGATAATAAAAGTGGTCTTGGGTGCATTCCTCACATTTCACCGGTTGTAAAATGATGTTCCTTCTTTAGAATGACCAAAGGGGGAGGCAGGAAGGGACATCTGGGCTGCAAAGTTGAAAGACTCTATAAAGAAAGCAGTGACCTCCGCTCTGGCTTCAAGACATCCGCATCAGCGCAGAGCTCACATCAAAAGAGCACTGCCTTATTAGTAGTTAATAAGCCTTTTATTTAAAAGCAGATAGTTCTCCTGTCTGTTTTTAATTTGTTATGATTTATAGCATGTAGGCGGGTGCGAAATACACAACAAATCACTGTGGCAGCTTGTGGAAATGAATTTTCTCCAATGTACAAAGTAAGGACCCTTGGGGATCTGCATAACTCTTAATGTAATTCCTTCCATATTTAACAGCGAATGCTGGACTGTGGAAATTGAAGGAACATGACACATTTGCAGAGTGGCGGATTTATAGTGTCAGTTAATTGCTACCTGTAGATGTAGGCTGAACTTGAGTTAGTTCCTGCATAGAAACAGATTTGACCACAGGGCCCAAGTATAAAGAGGTTTTGTCTCTTAACAGGCAGGACCTGTATGGACAGTTTTATAAAGCTAGCAAAATCTAATCACTCATTAAAGTAGAAGTTGAGTCAAATCCTAACTGTACTTAAACCTGCTACCACCCCATTCTAAGTAAGCCCTTTACTAATTACCCTTTAAAGGAAAGATGCTTATGCTTTCCTATGCTGAGGGTGCTCCAGTCCAGTCACATGATCTCTCCAATGCCAGCTTCATTGAAGAGGGGAGATTGGCTGTCCCTCCTCTATAATGAGGGCGACGCTGGGAACCGGTCATGTTATCGGTTGGGAGCACCTTCAGCATAGGTAAGTGTAGACCTCTTTCCTTTCACAGGGTAGTTAGAATAGGTTTAGAGTTTGGGTTGGAGCAGGTTTAACTATAGTTGGGATTTGATTGGACTTCCTCAGACAGTAGATTGATTGGCATCTATGCTTTTTGCAGTCTGGACCATTTTTATACATGTTTGAGTGCCATTATTTTTGTAAGTTATGAATAGTCTGAGTATGTGATTTTTTTGTATGACTTCCATGCTTTGTCTCTGTTGGAGGGCTGCCATCTTGGCAAGGCAGATGGTGGTGGGGGGCATTGAAGAAGCAGCAGGATAGGTTCAGAAAGTGCAGATTCATTGAATGAAATGTGCATTACTGATCCTCAGTTACTGCTTCCTCTCCAGCAAGCACACTGAACAGCACAGAAAAGACATCACAAACTCTTGATTTATTTGTGGCAGCAGTGCCTTAGATGTGACCCCATAGATATACAGCAAAGAGTCTGTAGACACAGAAAGTGCATTGCTGTTTTTCAGGAATTCAGGATAGTATTTCTTTTTTTTTTTTTTTTTTTTTAATTGTTTGTTGAGATTTTCATGAGAAATTAACAACAAGCAAAATTATAGCATTTTTCCCTGCCCGCGTAGGGGCCTCTATAGCAGGTTAAGCAAGGTTACAGCCACACTTACATAAGGTCCCCCATACAAGTGAGCATGCTTAGGAACTTGCTTTCACCCTCCACTCTGTCCACCTCATCTGCCAGAGCCCTTCACTGGTGATCAGGTGTAACCTCCCCTCCAGAGGCTCTAGGGGGTCCCAATTGCAGACACAGGTCGTCTACACCCCCGGCCCCCCCCCCCCACCCCACCCAGGATAGTATTTCAGGACGCTGCTTAATTGGAATTAACATTTATAGAGGTTCCCTATTTTAGTAAATCTTCATGTTTGCACCTAGATCCACTTAAATGCTCATACTTATGGGGTTTGTCTTTTTGGGTCAAATACTTATTTTGGAAAAGTTGCCTGCGACAGTTTCTGTAGTTCAATTTTACATCCAGGCATTGTTATACTGTACCAGTGTGCCTCATTTTCATCGCTGATCCCAGAACACACCTGCTGGTGATGCTGAAAAAAAAACAAAACACTTTTCTATATACCTGTCACACAAGAAAGCCTGATATAAAAATGACAGCACTCAGAAGTTTCCAACAACCGCCAATAAGATTTATCCACTTGCCATCCAGGCCAATTCTGGCACTTCTCTCCTACATGTACAAATCATAATTTTTTGTTAGAAAATTACTCAGAACCACCAAACATTATATATGTTTTTTTTAGCAGAGACCTTAGGAAATAAAATGGCGGTTGTTACAACTTTTTATATCACTCGGTATTTGCGCAGCGATTTTTCAAACGGTTTCATGAATTAAAAAAAAAAAACAAAACGTAAAGTTAGCCCAATTTGTTTCATAACGTGAAAGATGATGTTAAGCCAAGTAAATTGATACCTTACATGTCATGTTTTAAAATTGCTCACACTTCCTTATTTTACTTTTATTTTTACACTTTCTCTTTAATTTTTTTTATCACTTTTATTCCAATTACAAGGAATGTAAACATCCCTTGTAATGGGAATAGTTGGTGACAGGTCCTCTTTATGGAGAGATGCGGGGTCTATAAGACCTCGCATCTCTCCTCCAGGCTGGAAAGGCTGAGATCAGCAAATAAATGAACAATCCTGGCTTTTCCAGCCGAGTTCACGGCCATTGTTTACATCCGGTGACCCAGACGTGATGTCATAATGTGCTCCCGGGCCTCCGAGAGCCATAGAGATGACCGGGGACCATCTGTCCCTTGGAGATCCCTGGTACTTTCTTACGGTGGCAGACGATCCCTTCTCCCATTCACGATTGCTCAGGTGAGTCGGGAGAAGCACCGGATGGTGACGGGAGGTGGGGGGACATCCCCTCCCGTTGCCTGTAAGATCAAACAGCTGAACTGCTGCTATGATCATTCTTACGGTGACGGGAATCGCTCGCTGAAAAAAATGATATCTCAATGATGCCTTCAGGCGCCGGCATCAATGATCTATAACCACTGAAAGACGATGACTTCACTTGACGGCAACCCGGCGCAAAGTGGTTAAACCTGGTTTAGAAGTTTAAACATGATCAATGGTGTAGGAAGCACTGATAGAAGAATTATTGTAATATGGACATATGGAAGTATATTCCTGCTACTCTACTGTGTCCCTATTTATGTGTTCATTGTGGGGGTTTGTTCAGATTTATAAATTAACCTTTGGCTTTTGCACAGTCTTACCTGCATAGCAATGGTAGCTCATTACTTGTTGCCCTGAATTGCTGCTTAAGGCTGCTTTCACACTGGTCCATTTTTCTACAGTTTTTGCGTAAAAAAATACAGAGGAAAAAACACATGATCATGAAACTCTTCACACCGACAAGTTGCGGGCTGCTGCATTTTGTGAAATTATGCTTGCTGCTTTTTTGGTGCAGTAAAAAATATGCACCAAAAACACACCTCCCCAATGAAATGAATGGAAACCACATCAAAGAAGTTGGCAAAAATGCATCAAAAATCCACTATTGCCTTTTTGGTACAGTTTTTGAGTTGCATGTCTTTTTTTTTCACAAGTGCAAAGTGCACGGGAAACAGCAAAAACGCATATGCGTTTTACTGCATTTTTGCAGTGGAGCAGTGTGAAAGTAGCGTAACAGAGCCTATTGTAGTAACCTTTTTTATTTGTTTGAGAAGGGCCACAGCTCAGGGACTGCCCGGGAGCGAGTGTAGTGGGCAGTAGTCTAACTGAATAATTTTCTAAACTCTGACTGCCTCTAGCTTCTGAGTCAGCTCGTTGACAGGCTGATCTCCTATTAGAAATGACAGAAGGTGAGAGATAGCTATGGTCAAAATGGAAGAATCATTTCAATCACCAATATTTTCAAATCATTACAATCTTTGTGAACAATTGCTCCTACTTTCAAAGTGCACAAGTGACCAATCATAATGAGCTGCTTCAGATTCAGCCTCATCACTTGCGAAAACGCAAGTTGTATGGCTACCCTAAATTTAAGGTTCTTTCAGGTCAAAATTTACTTTACAGAAAAGAGATAGCACCTCTGTGATTGAAGAGCAGAACAAGGTCAGATCCTTTTATCCATTACACTGAATGATTGTTCTGTAATAGTTATCCTTCTAACCATTCTAAGAGGGTGTCTAAACTCTTCTCTTGTCAAGTGTTGAAGTGTATAAAGCACAGCTAGCTGTTTAAGTTGAGCACATCTTGAAGAACGATAGGGGTAACTTCTTGATATTACCCAGCTATTTCTGTTCTGAAAAATGATCACAAATTGCTGTGATCATAGAAGCTATTCTCTACTGTGGGCTGTTTAATGTCCTGCACAGGTTCCACTTTACTGCCAGACCCTGTGGTGTATCCGTTACTTTGCAAGCCCACAGTCCCTTAATGCGTTGCTCTTGTTAAAGCAAAAACACATGTGAATAATTAGCCCCTGCTAAGAATGTATTGGCAAACACAGGAAAGTAAGTGAAATCTGCCTCAGCCTGGGGTCACAGAGTTCCTAACAAATGAGCTTTCTGGTGAGTGAAGAAAAATTGGCTTGCCCTAGTAATGACAGGTCATACAAATTTGGTCACCGGGCTTATTGCTTTTTCTCTCAGGTGTAAAATTTGCCATTAAAAAGTAAATTTAGCAATTCAGGTATCAAGTAACACGATTACTGGAAAACAAATTCCTGTCAGACTTTATTGGCTAAGCCAGCCATGGGCAACACTCAGCCCTCCAGTCACAGAGACTACAAAAACCAGCATGCTTTGTCAGCTTTTTGTAATCCCCCAGCTACTGGAAGGCCCTTCTAGAGTAGCTCAGATGCAGTCTGATTTGCTGGAATAGGGCTCAAGTGCTCATGTTTTGGCATTTTTGACACAATGAATAAAGTTTTCAGACAGCTCTTGTACCAGGATAATGAATGAGCAGTAACAAACAACATATAGATGCAAAGTAACTTAGCATGAGTTGTTAAACTGCCTGCATGCTAGAAATGATGGTCCGAGATCCTCCACATTCCCCATTTTTACTGATACACTTGCTCTGCACATATATCATTCTTTACGGATACATGCTGCGCATGATATTGCTTTGAGCCACCTCAGTCACATAACCTCTACAGGCCTTAATCAAAAAAGAGGAAGAAAAACATTTCTTAATGCCCACAAAGATTTTCAGTGTCTTTATTTAACCTATAGTACTGTTGTTTTGTACTTTTGACCTCGTTTGTAACCTATAGAGCTAAGCGAAGCAGTCAAGTAATAATGAAGCAGTCTGCCAATCCGTGAGAGAAAGCTTCACACACCACCAGACGTGATTGAAAGAAAGCCTCTCCCCATAGGTAATGCACTCACCACAAGCATTCGCCTCACACTCTCGAATTTGGCAAACAGGCACTTTCCCTTCAAGGGGTTAACTCCTGGATACAGCGTTCAGTCGTGGCTCGAGCATATGGTGAAGAAAAAAGCAGTCCAATAGTGCAATATTGTATAAAACAGTAGTTGATTTATTATGTGAAACGTTCTCACATTGCACTTACACAAAGGTTACCAAAAACACGCATAAATACCAAGAGAAGTCTGTCAGCCAGGATAATAAGATGCATAGTCTGTCTCACCGCACCATAACTGCTGCTCAGGTGTCCCTCTTAGATAGATCAGTCTGAATATAGCTGTACAGCCCCGCCCCCAACATGTTTTGTCATAAAGACTTAGTCATGGGATTGGCTGCATGGCACAGCAACATTCCTATTATACCTGAGGTATGCATGATAATTTCTCATCCGCATACCACTCGTTCCTGTCTCTGGCGCCATAATCACTCTTGCAGCACTCCTACACCTAAGGGGACAGCACCAGTGACCCCATATCAAATTGTAGCAATAAAACTATCATTGTGACAACCAACATAAGATCAATTCATTACAAAAAAACATTATCATCATATACAACTCATCAAATGACTCAAATAAATACATATATTGATAAAACACACTGAAAAGATATTTTATAAATGTTAAAAACACCATTTGATTAAAACCTAATAGTAGATCGGGACTAAAAATTACTAATAAAACAATTTAAATCAAGCTCAATGTTTAACCCCTTTGGCGCTAAAGTATCTAACAAAAAAATCCAGAAATTAGAAATGTGCACAATAGAGCTCGAACAGTATTACAGTTTTCAAGAGGGTAAAAGTGCTTTTTTTGGTTTGACGACCAAAAAACAAGGTTAATGTAAAAAAAATAAATAAATAAATAAATAAAAAGGGGCAGACTCGATGGACTACTCAGTCTTTTTCTGCCGTCACTTTTCTATGTTTCTATGACCATGTGTTTTTTGGGCAATGGTGCATGGAAAGCGTATTAAAAGAAGACAATGTATGTAATGCACAGGTGTGAACCTAGCCTTAGAACACTTAGACCTCTTTCCCACTGTGGCAGTTTTCAGGCGTTTTAGTGCTAAAAATATCGCCTGAAAACTGCCTCCCATGCCACTCCACTGTGAAAGCTCGAGTGTGCTTGCGGGACTGGAAAAAAAGTCCTGCAAGCAGCATCTTTGGAGCGGTTTGGGAGCATTGTATACAGCACTCCTAAACCGCCCCTGCCCATTGGAATGAATAGGCAGCACTTTGGAAGCACCGCAACACGGACACTTTTAACCCCTTCTTGGGGGTGAAAAGTGCCGCTTAAACAGCAGTAAAGTGCCGGTAAAACTAACTGCGCTTTACAGCTAACGAACCCGCCGCCCCAGTGTGAAAGGGGTCTTAGAGACACTTTAAGTCCATACTTTCTCAACCTTTTCAACACAGAGGAACCCTTGAAATTACTTTCTGGCCTCATGGAACCCCTGCTAAAAATCACTATATCTACAACTCATGATACATTAGTGTGATGGTCAGTGGGAAGAATGCTACTTACACTTGTGGTCCTTGGGTAGACTTATCCTCTTACAGATGGCTAAAAAGATCAGAGGTGTCAGTGAGAACCTATCTGAGAAATGGAAATTGCTCAAGGAGCCCCTAGCCACCTCTGGAGGAACCCTAGGGTTCAATGGAACACTGGTTGAGAAACCCTGGGGTTGTTGGGCTGGTTATCACAGCCCTGGTCGAATTTTAAGAGTGGATCGGGCATTGACCTGGATGCTGGTCAGTACTGGTACACTAGTACAATTTTATTGGTTCAAATTCAATGTGCAGGAACCTTGAATTGTCTGCCATTTGTAGCAAGAAAGGTTCCTAAAAAAATCCCCACAGGTACACTTATAATTATGTTTTCAGCCAAGAAGCTGAGACAATGTGATGCAAAGGTTAGATCTGATTCTGGTTTTCCAGAAGTTGACTGCTGTGCTGCTTACGCTACTCTGCAATTATTTGGGGAATGGCCAAATATCTGATCTCTTTCTATGTTGAACAAAAGATCTGCCTGTGTAGGGCCTGCCTAAAATATTCCTCTTGTAGAGTCCGAAGCTAAAAGCACATTTAACCTAAGTGTAGAGATACATTATCAACCAGCTGTCTGGATTCCGTCGCCTGTAGTTTTATTAATCTCTGTGACATAATCAGGTCAGATTGCTTTCATCATGGTGTCATATTCCTCTGAGATTTTGTCCCATTCTGCCTGCTTGTCATTATAGAAATTTCTAGGCTGTCACTTCTTTTCGAGAAAGTAAAACCTGATCCATGCAAAATAATCAGCCGACAGGGAGCACAACTAATTTGTCATCTGCTTGTGTATAGACACAATACCCACGTGAGTCTCTTTAAGCCACAGCAGTCACTTGTATTGTGTTTTTAAAGAACAGTTGGAACCAAATTAAAAGCAAGATACCATTTTAGAATGAAGAGCTCTCAAGGTTTTCTCTATTAATTGCCTCCCCTTAAACAAACAATGTATTTGCCCAGTACCTTCTATAACTCGTGCAGGATCAGTGTAAAGAAAAGTTATTGTGCCTCAGGAGTATACATATATTTCTATGTTCAAACTGGACATGTTAAATAGGGATGGTGACACACCAGCTCATCAAATTCAAACTTCTACAAATGTATTTAGCATTTGGTTGAAAGTGATGGCTATACCATAAACAGTTTACTTTGACATTCTGTATTATAGGCCATTGTAGATACTAATATTCCTTAAATGCTTGTCTGTGGTGAGCTGGAAGACTGATAACCTTTCAGGTGAGCCATATTCATTGGGCAGTGCATTAGTACAGGAAATGACTCTTTCACAGCCTTAATCTTCGCCTTGGGGCAGCAATATTCCATTTCTCAGGTACAATGTTTGCAATTACAGTCTGGCTATTTCATCTGCCATAATCGTGACATTTGATAGATCTCTTGTAAGCATTGTTTGCATCTAGACTGCCCACTTAGCATAACATAAATAGCAGAACAACCTTTTCCATGAAGAAGCACTTAAAGCTAAACTCTAGTCTGGATATAAAGTTAACCTTGCGTTAGAAACCCTGTGATTGCAAGGGGTAAATGTTAGTTCTGTCTAGAACAGGGGTCTCCAAACTTTCTGAACAAAGGGTCAGTTTACAGTCCTTAAAGCTTTAAGGGGGCTGTACTGTGGTCAGTGGGCTTAGAAAACACCTTGGTGTTAGTGAACATAAACAGTGCCCATCATTGGTTTTAGTGGAAGAAATAATGCCCTATTGTTGGTATCAGTGGTAGGAATGGTGCCCCATCGTTAGTATTTAAGGTAGGAATTGTGCCCCATCTTTGGTGTTTGTGGGAGGAATGGTGTCCCATCATTGGTATCTGTGGGGTGAATGGTGCCCCATCATGGTGTCATTGAATGGCATGGTGGCCCAAGAGCCTTGGTAAAGGCAAGCAAAGGGCCACATTTGGCCTGCAGGCCACAGTTTGGAGACCCCTTGTCTAGAAGGGTAGGCATAAGGTATAATATTCAATTTCCTCAAATTCCTTGCAACTATAGGCTTCATAAGACTATTCTCCAAGCTTTTCAAGATCCTTATGTACAGTGCAGGAGCAGCGGTTTATGCCAGGAGTATTGAACAGCATTGGAGAGCACTGGCTGCCATGGGTTAAGGAACAAGGGCGTTTTTTTTCCCCATCCCAAAGTGCAAGTTAAAAGTGTACCTGTGGTTTCTTCATACAACATGTTAGATGGCCCAAAGAAGGCACCTCGAGGTACCCTACAAGTTACATTTACAAAGCAACCTGGGGGCCCCAAAAACTCATCCATGATGGTACCTGTTATACAGTTCAGCAGCCAGTTTGCCAAAATTGAAGAATTCAACAGTATACATTAAGGTCTGTGGGGTCGTCAAGCCTCTAAAAGCCATGCACACATAAAAGACTTAAAAAATAAAAAACAGGACCTGTGTAAATGGCCCTGTCTCCTCCACATGTCATGGCTGATAAAGTCTGACTTGTCGTCTTTCATGATGCCAAAGGACTTTACTCTAGGTTTAAGTGAGTTGTGCCATAAAGTAATGGATGAGGCGGTCACAAACCTTTTCAAGGACTTAGATGATGCACTGCATATTATATTCTCTTTCTTTGCAAGGAAAGTTAATTGATTATGTTTAATGATTTTAATGGTTCACTATTTTATACCAGTATCCAGGTTTTTTTTTTTTTTCAATTTTAAGTATAAAGATACTTTTGCAGTAGACCATCCAAGGTTAATGTCCATTCATTGATACATGTAGTATAGATGAAATTCTCAAAAGACATTCAGTGTGGGGTTACATCCGTCTCCTGCTGGCTAGCCCAGCTTCAGCTGTAAATGTCTGTGTATATGGAGGCTAAGCATCTCCTTGCAGAAACTTCCACATCAGTGCGGCAGTATTGAGATTTACGGTGTCGCTGAAAGACAATACAAAGATCTTTTCCACATGGAACTGATTCATTCCAGGCTGGCTGCCTCGGATTTCCACTGTATATATTATGTTTCTATTAGTCGTGTGTCGTCTTGCCTGCGGGTTATTTAAGCACAACATTGACATTACTTTTTATCATACTTCTATCCATTCTTTAGAAACTGGGGGAAATTAGATTACAAAACAGTCCACACTCTAGTGTAATTGTAGGTATAATATTACACAGAAATGTTTAACTCTAAATGCATCACATGTCTGATCCAATGTCCAATATGAGATATATATACAGTACTGTGCAAAAGTTTTAGGCAGGTGTAAAGTTAGAATGCTTTAAGAAATATACATTTAATTGTTTACATTTAGCAATTTACAAAATGCAAAGTGAGCAAACAGATGAAAAATCTCAGTCAGTATTTGGTGTGACTGGGCAAGTAGGTTGTTCCAAACATCTTGGAGATTTAACCACAGATCTTCTGTGCATGCAGGATGCCTAGAATCCTTCTGTCTTTTCTTGTACCATCAGACAGACCCTGTGTAGGCTCTGTGGGGGACAAGCCATCATTTTTAAGACTCCTTGTTCTCCTTTAGGCTAAAGATAGTTCTTAATGAGATTAACTGTATATTTGGGGTCATTGTCCTGCTGCAGAATAAATTTGGCTTCAATCACACGCCTCCCTGAAGGTATGGCATGATGGATAAGTATCTGTCTGTACCTTGAGGTGCCTTCTGGTTCCAAGACAAAGAATAATCACACCAGATATTGATTTGGCTTGGATTTCTCTTCATTTCATCTGGACAGCATGTAACCTCCTCCCTTGATATAGTACTTGGGCCTAGTGGCCAGTGGCTCAGCCCAAGTACTTGTCATATGTCCTGGAGATGACATTACCTAAGCTGCAACAGCAGTTATTTGGAGGGAAACTGCAGTAGAGGGAAGAGTGTAAGGAACACACTGGAGGAGGAGTATAGGGTGGTTGAGGTTGGGGGCTTTACGGATTATAGTATCATTATAGTATCATTTTGGCCTGAGTATGCTTGGGTGGGTAATAGCTTCACAGCGAAAACCTGTACCAACCACCTACTTGCAGACAAAAACAAGAAAATAATGGGCAAGAGGAGAAAAGGGAACATACAGAATGGGTGACCATCCTGACGCTAAGGCCGGCCATACATAGAGCGAGATTCTTTCCTGCAATCATGGGTTGTAGGAAGGAAATTAGCTGGATCCCCCCATCAACACAGACAGTGTTGATGTGGGAATTCTTCCTGCGGGGCCATTGTCTTTTCCTGGCGGGAGGGCGGGGAACACTGTCCCCGCTGGGATAAGACAGTGACTATTGCTAGCAGCCACTAGCGATTATCCCAGGTAAAACCCAGCAGGCTCATTGTGCCCATGTTGATCAACTTGATACATTCATATTACCCATACACGGTTCGACTCCATGCTGGTGTATGACCTGCCTAAGACCGTAATACCGAATGGTCAAGGTATCAGGGTTTCATTTAGAGGACTAATATGGCCAGTGTTGCACACAGTTTTCCTTTGAGTATTGTATATATGGAACGCGTAGCTCAGAAGCCGTCTTTTGTAATGTTTTCTCCTACACAAAGCAGACAAACAGCTAAATACATGATAGTTTAAGGTTTTACATGCCAATGGATTTGTGAATTAAACCATCCGTTCTTGTGATAGGCACACTTCTTCTACTTGGGTAGATCACTGTGCTTCTTCCAGTTTTTGCAATGCTGCTTCCTGGGTCAGCTCCATGCTCATTGGACAGATGATGATGCTGGTTAACTGTCCAGTAAGTAAGATGGAAGAAAAGAGGCGACATAGGAATCTTCATTGCAAAACCTGGAAGATGAATCAGGAACATGAGTCTCCCATCTGGCTGTGCAGGCTACAAAATGTGTAAATCACTGGACTGGCTGTACAGAATAACAAATCCATTGGCATATACAACAGCAACCCTATATTTCAAATCAGTAATTGGATGTTTGCCTGGAGTTTTGCTTTATTTGCAATAAACAGTCTTTGTTCAGGTAGGGAACATATTTAGACACATTTCTTCACATGGTAGATTAGAAGAAAGACTAACACTAGAACTGTTAATCAATGGTTAATGTCTTAGTGTCGTTGTTATACACTGAGTGCACTTAGCTGCTTCTCCTCATTATCTAGATAAATGAAAATGTATTTTGACAGCTGTTGTGTTTGGTATATATGGCTTTCATTCTTGTGGCAAATAAGCAGACGGCACAGCGGCGGTAAATACAAGGTATCTGCTTAACCCGTCTCAGGTCACAGACACATAACTCAAACTTGCACATTGCTGATGAGGAGCCAGCCTGTTATAGGAGAAGCGCCGGCCCCATTAGGTAATGTAGGTGTGCGGTCTTCTAATGAATGTGTGCATGTAAGCTGTATTACTGAACAGTACAGCAGGCTAATTTACAGGCTGTTGGAGTAATTTACTGCTCTTGCTTTGTAATAAAGCATGTGTACTGGAAACATTGATTCCCTGGGCTGTCAATGAACCTCTATGCGGGGCTGCGTGTACCCTTTTCCCGCCGTATGTTTGTAAACAGCGGCTCTCAGTGGAAAAAAGGCATTCTGATCCTTTCCATTCTGCACAAGTCCAAGATCAATCACAAATTGATCAGGTGTGTTTTTTCTTTTTTTTCTTTCAAAATTCTCTATCCGCTAATGATAGGATCACCAGTTTAATCACATTCATGCATCATTAATCTTGGTGAGCCCAGCCAGATAATACAAATTCCTCAACACCAATTTGTTAAATAGCTTTTCCAATTCTGTGGAGGTCCAGGGTCAGTTTTGGTCCCATTGTGTCTTGGGTATTTCTTAACCTCTTCATTCCCTGCAACGATGACAGTGGTTTCCTACTGTGACAGCTGTGAGTGGAAGTAAAAAAAAAAAAAGAGATGGCAGGATGTTGTGTGCAGTTTCATTAATTACATATCCCTGTTGCTGTGGATTGTTAATTAGTAAGGCCTCCCTTTGTTGGGCAAATATCAAGTAATTTCATTGTGCGTGTCTGATAACTAATTATTTATTTCCTCAATATACCACCAACATATTAAGCGGAACCTTCCAGACTAAACGATCACATTAGTCCTTATCCTTCGAGGAGCTCCCAATCAGTTGTCCTTAAAATATTCACACAAGTACATACAAAGTTTAGGTACTCATGCATACAAGTGCTGAATTTGGACATGTGCCAGACAGTTTTAAAGCCATGTACATATCCCCAGATGCTTGTTTGGATGATTATATAAAGCTGAATGAGTCCATACATGCGCCTACATTTGGTGTAGGTCTACTTCAAGTTGTGCTGACCTAATCAAGCCAAGCCTATATATATAAAGCTTAACTCAGCATGCTCACCTGCCAAAAGAGCATTTGGAGTGAGTGAAATACTATGCAAAATAATATGGACGTTAAAGGCTTGCCTGTATTTGGAGCTATATACAAGCCCATAAGACCAGTTGATCTACAGGCATATTGTTAGGTTGTGGGAGGAAATTCAAGTACCTGGAGGTTCACAAGAAAAACTTACAAACTTCATGCCTTAAAATTAAACCTAGAATCAGACATTCTTGCTCATTAAAGTCCCATTTTGGGATAAAACCGTTTTTTTTGTTCCTCAGCTTTTTCCCACCTCAGTCTAATCCAGCCTGACAGCCCTTACCATGTGAGTCCAACAATATTCACCTAAATCCCTGTCCAGGTCTCTCACTGTTGCCAGTTCTGTGTGGGAGGGAGTGCAGTGCCACCGAATGACCACCAGTCTGTGTTTGTCCCCCTTTGATGATGTCACAGGAAGTGTCCACGCCACTCAGGTAGTCTATTATAACCAAAGATCCCTAAAGTGGTTATAAAATATCTGTGTTTTTTTTAAACTTTAATGCATTCTCTGCCGCACAAACTATCCCCCCCCCCCCCAAAAAAAATAGCTTACCTGAGTCCAGTGTATTACCTTTTAAAGAACGTATTTAACAAACGTTTCATAAAAAGCTGTACTATACTACTGTATTTCACTTTTTTTTATTAGAAATTTTAACTACATTTTTTAATTTTGTTCTCCCTGAGTCTGCTGCTGACTCAAGGATCTGATCTCAATGGCAGATCTTTTCCAGGATAAAGTTTTTGACCACAGCAACAGATAGTTCTTTGCCTTTCCAAAATGCCTCTTCTTACACAGGCAAAGAGTCTTGTAAAGTTTTAAAATTCCCGTTGGATAGAACCATCTTGCATCATTTGTCAGTTTTACATTCATTATTAAATCTTGAAGTGATTGTTAAGTTAACAATATATATATTTTTTGAAATAACAAGCATGTCATGCTTACCTGCTCTGCTCTGTGCAATGGTTTTGCACAGAGCAGCCCCAATCCTCCTCTTCTGGGGCCCTCCACTGGCGCACTTTTTTTCCTCTTCTCTGTGTGCCCCCATAGGAAGCTGCATCATATGGTGGCACATGTGCGGGCTCTATCACTAGCTGGGCTCTGTGTGTCCATTGACATACACAGTGTGGCTCGGCCTTGCCTACTGCTCTCTTGTCACTGAACTTGATTGACAGCAGCAAGAGCCAATAGCCCCCCCCCACTGCTCTCACTGAGTTCAGAGTGCAAGGAGAGAGAGAGAGAGTGCAAGATTGGTCTCAAGTATTAGGGATGCACCGAAATTTCGCCTGCTGAAAATTCTCAGCATAAATTTTATACCGAAAAGGGAACGGGGTCCACCCGGGTGCCGCTGGAGTTGAGGAGTTTCACACACTGAGCAGATAGCAGGCTTGTAAGAGTCCACAGTGTGTGAAATATAACCAATTGCAGAAATTAGCTGTCAAAACTCTGTGGTGATGTCGGGGGTGGGCGGGACAGCTGTCAAAACTCTGCGGTGATTATGGGTGTGGGTGGGACCGAACAGCTAGATAAGTTTGGCCCCGCCCACCCCGACATCACCGCAGCGTTTTGACAGCTATCCCGCCCACCCCGACATCACTGCAGAGTTTTGACAACTAGTCTCTGCAATCAGTTATATTTTATAAGTTTCACACACTGCAGGCTCTTACAAGCCTGCTATCTGCTCTTTTAGTGCCAATTCATGACACCTCAGTGCCAACCAATGCCACTTGTCAGTGGCACCCAGCGTTGACCAATGCCACCTATCATGACTTTTATAATAATTTTTTATATGACCATTGTATCCTTTTATAATGGTTTATATATATTTTAACATATATAGATCTAGTAGTAGTGTCCAATTTGTTCCTTTTTCCCTTCTCCTTTTTATTTTTATATATAATCTTAATTTTATTTTTATTTTTTTCAAATGTATACTTATTATTTTTATTATTATTTTTATTTTTATATATATATTTTTTCATTTTTTATTTTTTTATTTTCATTTTTCACATTTTTTCATATTTTTTCATATTTATTTTTCATCCTTACTTTTCAGATTTTTCCGCACATGTATTTCTCATACTTCTTCCCATAGTCACGGGGTATGTATGAGGAGAATTTTTCTCCCAGCATATACACAGAACATTATACTGCAGCACAATTATGTCTCCTAATAATAGACCACCAACCGTTTACATATATGTTGCTGACAGTAGTAATAATGTTTTTCGGTATCTCATCAATCAAATTTTTTTGTGCCATTGCCACTTTTATCCGCACACTGCCTTGCTCCCCCTCTTTTCTGTATAAAGTTTTTTTGCCAAGCTTCTCTCTTGTAAATCACTCTCAATCGTGCTATTTATTCTCAACTTCCCTTTTAGTCCTTTTCCTCTCGCCCCTCCTTTTTATTAACATACTAGGTATGCATACAGATATATAAGGACATCTAGCATGTATCTTTTTCATTGTACCGGCTCCCTCTATCTGCCTGATGAAGTAGCGCAGGATCCCTAAACATCGGACCTGCAGCTAAGGAAACGCGTCGCGGAATAGTGACGTCATCATCCTCGGACACATTCGGAAGTGCTTCCCAAGCCTCTACCTGAATCGCGCTGCATCAGCCGGCTTTATCATACACATCACGGCGGCCGCAGGAGCGGAATGGGACAGTCTCTTTACCCGATCGAGCTGAGGACATTGGCGTTCGGAAACCCTCCCTGGAGTGGTAGTCGTTTTTATTCCCAATTAACACTTGGATCTTGTGAGTGTTTTTAATCTGTTTTATTAAAGCCCATATCTTGCTGCTGCACTCAGAGGCGCCTCCCTTTGTTTTTTTTTGTTTTTTTTTTTTTAATGCCACCTATCAGTGCCAACTGTCAATCCATCTGTCAGTGCCAACCAATGCCACCCATCAGTGCTGCCAATCAGTGCCACCCGTCAGTGTCAACCAGTGCCACCTCAGTGCCAACTAATGCCACCTTTCAGTGCCACCTATCAGTGCCAATCACTGCCACCTATCAGTGCCGCCTATCAGTGCCCAGGCACAGGTAGACTGCATATGGCAATTGTAAGTAAAAATATAAATATTTTTTAAAAACTGTAATTTTCGGTTTCAGTTTTTGGCTTTCGGCTAAGTGCATTTTCGGTACTAAAATTTCCATTCGGTGCACCACTATCAAGTATGTATTTGTGGGAATCAGACAATAGAAGATTTCTTAGTTGGTGTTTGCATTTGGTACAGAGTTCATCGTAGTAAGAGGACCAATATTTGTATTTCATTGCGTGGGCCACCATACTGTACTCCAAAATACAAGTAAATTACTACTAACGTTTTCATCTCATGTTCTAAAAATTGGATTACCATTACATTACACAACATGGCCAACAACCACTTATAGAGACTACTATAGATGATCTAAATTATAGTTTCAAATAGAGAAAAAAAATTAGGCAGCAGGTTGTGTCCCCATCTAATATATTATGTAGCTAACCTTGTACTGGTAAAAGAGCTTCAAGAAAGATGGGCAGAATGTATACATTTTAGATATAATACACAGAATTTCTATCTATTGATGTAGATAATGATATATTAGTACTCTTTAACAGTACAGTAGTATGTCTGTATTCCAAGAGTGATATATGCTGGATTGGGACATTTTCCATTTATAAATATAATGTATATCAGTTACTACAAGAGGTTATTCGCTCTATTCTGTATATGCCGCGTGACTCAAGATAGTCTTTGGAATATATCTTGTGAAAAGGATTGCATTCCGATTTAGAGGTAGTTGAGATTAGGTAGTTAAAATTATAGATAGATCATCTAGATAGCAGTATTGTATGGAAAAAAGTGAAGCTGCATTTTTCAGTGCTAGTACACAGGTCCCGGCACCTCTTCTATGTGTAATTCTGAAAAATAATACATGGCTGATTACATAGGCTTTCTAGCTGATCCAATAAATCCTGGAGCGACTAGGCCAGTGCCTTAGCGGGAGACAAATGACGCCAGAATGAAGCTCAGTGAGTCAGTAACACAGTTGTGTGAATCATGACATTGTGATCCCAGGCACTTACCAGAGGTCACTGATAAAACCTCTGACATGCTTTATTTCGTGCTACTAAGCTATTGTCTGCAATCTTCCACACCATTGCCTTTTTGTATCACCAACTCCTCAGTTTATCCATTATCCTGCTGGATTTACTACACTGGGTCTTAGGACTCAAAGCAAGTTAACACCTTAAAGGCCAATGAGGGGCATTTATTTTCTCAGCAGTCCCTTGTGAAGTCCATAGTTCATGTTCATTTTCCCCCTGCTCAAAATTTGTTAGGATGACTTTACTTAGCACATTTCTTAAAGTAAACTTGTCATATTGCGTAATGGTTAGCACTAATGTCTTACAGCACTTGGATTCTTGGTTCAACTCTCAGCTAGGACACTTCCTACCACACCTCAAAGACATGCTGGTAGTTATTTGGCTCCTGTATAAATTGGCCCATTCTGAATGCCTGTACAATGTCGAGCAATTGGGGAGGGTTAAGGTAAGGGTTTTACTTTTTAGACCATTCAGCATTTTGTTTTGCCCCTCTCTGGACGCATTCTATCTAATCAATATCTTTCAGTAAGTGAGATCCCCAGAACTAGACATGTATTCTAAATGAGGTCTGACTAACCACAAAGCTTCACTGCCGGTTTCCCTTAGCTGAGATTGCGGCAGCAGCACCCGAGAGCCGATTGAAAAATTGGCTTGGGTGAAGACACAGCTGGGTTCGTGAACAGGTAAACGTCTTAATATTAAAAGTCAGCAGCTACAGTACTTGTAGCTGCTGACTTTTAACTTTTTTTATGAAGGAATCTGAAGCTCTGCTTTGAAAGCAGATTGGGCTACCTGCTCTCTTCTTGATTTTTTATTTTTAAAGGACGTCACTGTATTGTTACTATCCTATCCTGTCCTGTCATTTGTCGATAATCTTATGATCTGGAAACCACTTCCAGTGAGACAGTAGAATCATTCCCAAATAATGTTGCTGCCACATACATGAAATCTGGTTTTAAAATGTAATTTCAGCAAGCCTTGAAATATGGATGTGATATGGTGTTGGTGATATAGTAAGCCAACAGAAAGGGCAAGTTAAATTAAAAGACAGTTGTCTAGTTCTGTATAGTGTAAGAAAGGATTGGACCCTCAGTCAAACCTTTATTGAAGTCTGTATACCCAATGGGCAGTCTTTCTCTATTTGTCATGGTTTCTGTAGAACCGAAAATAGGGGAAATCCAAAATTTTAGACTGGTCATTAGATCAAGGGGACACCTGTTCCAGCTCTCCAGGATGGGAATTCCCTTCAGTTTGGAGAGAGATCTCTCCAATATAGATTTTGCTGCTCTCTTGGTTTGTTTTGTTGCCTGGGATTACTGATTTAAAGTAGAAGTACACCCAAAGCTTGTTTGGCTGTACTTCTCCTGTGGATCACAGGAGTGCACTTCGTTCTGGACCTCCTGTGACCCGTTTTCAGCAGACAGCTGGCTGAAGCCCGCTGTTGGCTGACGTCACATAGCTAGTCCAGGCTCTGAAAAATAAAAACCCATACATCTTTCAATAATTATTAAGATTTTACTCAATTTCTGGTACAAACTAAACCTTCAGGCATCTAAATTAGTAGCATCCTCACCTCTGAACTGACTGCTTCTGGCTGAAAAGTCAGCCCGCCACTAGCACTGGTTCTGCTGGGAAGGGTCACATTCTGACCCCTTTAATAAAAATAGAAAAAACTGCCAAATAATATAACTTTCTTGTTTATGCTTCACAAACTTTAATGGGACTTTAAGAACAAAGCAATGCTGTTTGTCAATTCCGGCTTCTATAATTAAAAAGTCATATTATTTAACAATTAGCATAACTCATTTTCATCTTCCTGACTTTCTTTTTGGCGAGACACTGCTGTGAATTCTATCTATTTGTAAGCTTCCTAGGGCAAAGATGTCAGAGAAAAATAAACCGCCATGTGAAAATGGTTTGACTTTGCCATGTCAATAAAATAAAAATGCAAAAGAGAATTTCTTTCACAGTGTATTTGCTTTTTTGTTTGCTTTAGTATTTAGCTGATTCACTGTAGTCTGGAGATAATTAAGAGGCCATCTATCATAAAAAATATGTGGCAGAAAATTAAAAAAAAATGTAAACAGCTTTACTCCCGGCTTAGAAGATTTGTCATTGGTTTTGTCCCTGCAAACAAAATCATTTAGAATAAACTTGTGTCAGTTTTTTTTCCTAAACTACTGCTAAAATATATTTTCAAAATATTACTTTGGGTAACATTAAATGTCATTCAGAGAATTGCTAATGATATCCAGGCAACACTGCAGCTGTGTTAGCCAAAATGACCTTTCGGGACATGTCAAGTGGGGATATTTCTAGCGGCAATTCCTCGCTGTTACAAATTGCTAATGCCAGCGATTAACCGTAATCTGTAGCTAGTGACGTAATCATTATTGTTTCTAGCGATTTTGCTTTAAGAAGTGATGTTTTGCAGCTACAGTTTAAACTCATGCTTCATCATAACATTAGCACCCGTTGCTACACATCGATCGCCTTCAGGGATTTGCTGATAAGCCATGGAGGTGAAATGCAGAGCAATTGTCATTGGCAAGCTTGGGGCTGATATGAAATGCTACGCAAACTCGATTACATAGAAAATAACTGTCTTAGAGGGAAATTACTTAAAAAGAGAGAATCACTTTGAATAATTTGAAATCGCCAATTTTTCAGACTCTTATTTAAAAAAAAAATAATAATACTTTAGTTATAGTAATATACAATTACCGGCCACTTTATTAGGTACACCTGTTCACTTGCTTGGTAACACAAATTACTAATCAGTCAATCACATGGCAGCAGCTCCATTCATTTAGGCATCTAGACATGGTGAAGGCGACTTGCTGAAGTTCAAACCGAGCATCCGAATGGGGAAGAAAGGGGATATAACTGACTTTGAACATGGCATGGTCGTTGGTGCCAGATGGGCTGGTCTGAGTATTTGAAAAACTGCTGATCTACTGGGATTTTCACGCATAACCATCACTCGGGTTTAAAGAGAATGGCCTGAAAAAGAGAAAACATCCAGTGAGCGACAGTTGTGTGGATGAAGATGCCTTGTCGATGTCAGAGAAGAATGGGCAGACTGGTTTGAGATAATAGAAAGGCAACAGTAACTCAAATAACCACTCGTTACAACCAAGGTATGCAGAATATCACCTCTGAACGCACAACACATCAAACCTTGAAGCAGATGGACTACAGCACCAAAAGACTACACCGGGTGCCACTCCTGTCAGCTAAGAACAGGAAACTGAGGCTACATTCGCACAGGATCACCAAAATTGGTAAATAGAAGATTGGAAAAATGTTGCCTGGTTTGATGAGTCTCGATTTCAGCTGCGACATTCAGATGGCAGGGTCAGAATTTGGCGCAGATCGACTTTTGTACAACCATTCTGTCCATACACGGATCGAAATTCAGCCAGGCTCAGCTGAACTGGACACATTTTGATCTGTATATGGCCAGCTTTTATCAATAATCAAAGTATGCTGTTAAGTACTTATTTTTTTCTCATTTAAATATCTCCAGATAAGTCATAAAGTGCTGAAGCCAGAGATCCATCCAGCCTGACTCTTAAAGGGGCCTATTGGACCTCTGCAAAGAGACCACTGCTTCCACACAGAGAACAGTCGTCCCACACTGCAGCATGCTGGCAGTTGACAGGCTTTTTTACTCAGGCTGTGGTTAACTTTTAAAGAAAAAAACTTAAGACTTTTTGTTTTGATGCACTTGGAATGTATTTCACAAATTTAAACTGAAAATGTATTTGGGCTTTAACAGATTTCTCATATTTACGAAGAACATTGTACAATGACACTTATATTTGATATATTTAAAATAATTCAGAGCCCTTGTGATTTCTTAAGTTTTTGGCAAAGGCCTGCCTGACGTTTTTATGTTTTGCTGGGATAAATCACTGTCCGGGTTATGGCATACATATTACAGATTTTGTTTCCAGCGCACACAGCCTCAAAACAGCGCTCCAGTCCATTCACAGAGGAGGAGGACAGGGTGTGCCATTTGGAAACAAAAGCTGCCCGTCACACTATCATCTGTGAAACCAGAGACTGCTCTATCTTCTCTGGAGCAGATCAATAGGAAAGGTTAATTGTCACTGCAGAAAACAGTAAAAGAATGAACAGATGGCTGTTGTAAATAAGGACAATAAATACTCTGGGTGCGCTGGTATGATTTTAGCGGGGAGACGTGTTTTGTATACCTCTGAATCACAGTAGCCACTCTCACTTGGTCTTGTCTGCTGTTCATGTGTCAATAGATGTGACAATGAAGGTCTATTAGGATTTTCTTACTGAAGGCAAACCTGTCACAATTGTGGGCAAATCAATTTGGTATTTTGATTCAAAATTGCATGAACAGAATTACCTTCTGAAAACATCAGCAGATCTCAGATTTTCTTTGGCCTTACCCTTTCCCTATTGGTCCAATGGCCTACTTTATTTATTTATTTATTTTTTACTATAAAGGAAGGCGGGAATGGGTAGGTTCAAATGCAACAGTTCAAAAAAAGCCAAGGAAAATTTCAAGCTCTACTTACAGACCAGCCTTCGACCAACCAAATTAACCTGTCTAGCAGTATGCGTTCAAAATGGGTTTAGTCATTTGCAAATACTTGTTTAAGCTACAGGTCCTGGCAAGGCAACCTCAGAGGTAGGGACTACAGGTAGCAGGGTGCCTTGCCGGGGCCTGTAGCTTACACATGTATTTGCAAATGTGTGCAGACTAAACCCCTGTTTTTAACACATGCATTAGACAGGTTAATTTGGTTGGTCGCAAGCTGGTCGATAAGTAGAGCTTGGATTTTTCCTTGGCTTTTTTTTTTTTTTTTTTTTTTACGAGATGAATAGCTGGTCGAACGCTGGTTGGTTTAATTGGACAGATTACGTACACAATTTTTGTCCCCAAATCAGACGTGTGTAAACGTTTATGTACACATTCGATGTCCGGGGCCGTTCCGTGGGACGATGGACATCAGGGATGGAGACTCCAACGGAACGGTCCTGGACATCGAATTTGTTCATAAACGTTTACTGATTTGGGTAAAACTTGCGTATGACGATCTGTCCAATTAAACCAACCAGCTTCCGACCAGACATTCATCTCGAACTTTAAAAGGAACCGAAAAAAACTTGACAACGTAAACTTGGATGGGTAAGGGCGGAAGGAAATATCATTTTTTATTTATTTATTTATTTCATCCGGTAACCTGGTTATCCCTTTCCCATTCCGGTTTCT
>BLSH010385746.1:1191719-1207152 GCA_018402905.1 Glandirana rugosa | reverse complement strand
GGTCCTGGCAAGGCAACCTCAGAGGTAGGGACTACAGGTAGCAGGGTGCCTTGCCGGGGCCTGTAGCTTACGCATGTATTTGCAAATGTGTGCAGACTAAACCCCTGTTTTTAACACATGCTGTTAGACAGGTTAATTTGGTTGGTCGCACGCTGGTCGATAAGTAGAGCTTGGCTTTTTCCTTGGGGTTTTTTTTTTTTTTTACATATTTTGCCCTCCAATGCTCCTTGCTGCAAAGGTAGAAGTGGGGGCAGTGGCTAACTTTTTGTACTGTCATATCCAACAGTTTGAGTAAATGTTGAGGTTTGCTTATGTTATCTGCCGGTATCTTACATCTACTAATTGTTTTGACACATAGATTTCACTGATGTTGACCTCTGTGCATGTATATTTTATATGCTCAGCTTGAATTGCATGTGATGTTAATTCTAGAGGGAATCTGTCCCTATTTGAACTTGGACATACAAATGTATAGTATTAAAAGTAACATGCTTCCACTATATCCATCACCTTCTGAATTGTAATTATAATTACTATGGTGGCTGTATGCTGTCCTCAGGCGACCACTCTTTATTAAATATACAAGTGTTTCTCAACCTTTTTTTAAGTCAAGGCACCATTTAAAAATGATGGACAATCTCAAGAAACCCTTTAATAATCATGGATAGTCTCGAGACACCCTTTAAATATTATGGACAGTCTCAAGGCACTCCATTCTAAAATATAAAAACTATTCTAATAGTTTTATATAATTCAGCAACATCCACAAGTCCAAGTAGGACACCCAACATTAGAGGGGATGTATTCTTCTAAAGCAAATACAGTTTTGTAAACTGGTACTGATTAGTATTCCAGGGTTTCTCTTCTCCCTCAGTTTTTCTCCATCACTTATAATAATGTGACCCCAACGCTGATGGAGATGGGTAGGGGAGGGTCCAACAAGGATGCCATGCAGGCAACTGACATCCTACTTATCAACTGATGATGCCATTGGTCGTTAGGACGCCGGCAGCAAGAAGATTGTAATGGTGCACAATGAAAACGTATGGCTTAGTGTAACTAAAAGGCAGCCTTCACCCACATGCCGGCTTGTATACAATTTATGGACAATTTTTCGGCATTATGCTATAGCACCCTTGTAGAAACCTCAAGGCACCCTGGTTGAAAAAGGCAGAAATAGACTTTTACCATGTGGGTCAGTTATCCTTATTAGTGAGCTTTGGCTGTCTGCTGAAATCTGATTTGTGATCAGATGATATGGGACACCGCCCTCAATTGCTGTTAACCATCATGTTTTCAAATTTATTAACTATTTCTTGTAAGTGACTGCTGCATAACTAATACAAAGTCCTGATGTGTCAGCTAGAATACCTAAGGCAGAACTGTAAAGCTGGATACACACAGGCCTAAAATGGTCAGTTCAACATTTTTAAGTAAAGTTGATCCAGGGTGAATCCGATTGCCTCTCGGGGGAAAGGGAAGGAATTTTTTCCCCCACTATAGCAAATTGGATCATGCTTTGCTGGGGTTTATTGTCTTCCTCTGGATCAACTGTGGGTGAAGGATTGTATATGGGATTGTGGTGTAGTGGCGGCACAGTGGTGTAGTGGGCGACACAGTGGTGTAGTGGATGGATAGCACTTTCGCCTGGCAGCAAAAGGGTCTCTGGTTCGAATCCCAACCATGGCTCTACCTGGAGTTTGCATGTTCTCCCTGTGCCTGCGTGGGTTTCCTCCGTGTACTCCAGTTTCCTCTCATACTCCAAAGTCATGCTGGTAGGTAAATTAGATCCTGTCTAAATTGGCCCTAGTATATGTATGTATGAATGTGAGTTAGGGACCTTAGATTGTAAGCTCCTTGAGGGTAGGGACTGATGTGAATGTACAACATATATTTAAAGAGACACGTAAATTGACAGCGCTATATAAGCTGAAAATGCTTAAATCAGGGCTTGACAAATTTGCCTTGAATCTAGGAGCCGGCTAAAAAAGTTAGGAGCCAGTTTTTTATAGCGTAGTTTTGGGTTGTCAGCGCCAGGGGTAAGACAAGTAATTTGCGCCCCTAACCCTAACTTACTCACAGCAGAGCAGCCAGTCAATAACTCCACCATTACATCAGGGTTATAGGCTGGCCAGAAAGAGTGACACTAAAAAATGTGTTATGGGGGAAACTCCTTATTATGCCCTCTCATCTGCTGCCTAATGGAGCTTAAGGGTGGCAAAAACATCTCTACTGCACATTATTACCACCCGACTTGCACATCTAAACAAAGCCTTAGTGACATTGTAAATAAAATACAAAAAAAAGGTGAAAAGTATTCCAGCGCTGCTGATCTTCTGCTGCCTCTTTGCAGCCACTTCCTACCTACATGTGTGTCCCCCACAGTGACTTTTCATTGCTCTGGTGGGTTTCCGGTCACCATGAAATACTGGAGCTCAGCTGCACATAGAGTGGTAATTGTTGATGGTACACAGGGCTTGATCACAATTTTGTTGCTTAGAATTAAGGTCACGTTTCTCGTGGTGTAGCATCAACTTTCATATTATACAAAAAAAATAATGGGCTAACTTTACTGTTTAGTTTTTTTTTTATTCATTAAAAGTGTATTTGTTTCCAAACAATTGCGCTTGAAAGACCGCTGCGCAAATACCATGTGACATAAAATATTGCAGCAACCGCCATTTTATTCTCTAGGGTCTCTGCTAAAAAATAATATATAATGTTTGGGGGTTCCAAGTCATTTTCTAGCAGAAAACACTGGATATTTAATTGTAAGCCACTAATGTGAGAGAGGGTTTAGTCTATAAATGGTTAAACTTTCCTGATAGCCCGGAGATCATTGCTTGGAAAGAAGAAGCTACATTGTTGTGTTTATTCTTCTAACTCTCAACAACTATTCCAGGCAGCCTGTTTGTTACTTTTCTTCAGTCTTAGTGGAAACAAATATCCCGGGCAGGCGCCAAGTTTAACAGCTGTTAGATGAAGCAGAGAACTCTCGGCTCTCGCTGAATCTGACGCGCTGTTTTAACATGGGGAGAGCAGGAACGGCAGTCACTCGCCAGGACGCGATTTCTGGTCGCCATGGCGACCTGGCGCCTGGGGTTTGTCGAGGCCTGGCTTAAATAATATATATATATATATATATATATATTTTTTTTTTTTTTTCTTTGGATGAACTGGATGGACTTTTTTCAGCCTGACTAACTATGTAACAGTATGTACAACTACTTACAATCTCTCGAATGAGCATGCTGAAAAACCAGCATCTGATCAGCGCTCATAGTCAATGGCTGATCAGTGTGTTCTGGAGTGGGGGTGGGAGTCAGAATATAATGGCTTAGTGGGGGGGGTTCACCACACTGACATTGGATGTGTTAGTACGACGAATTGTTAATGATTTTTTCATTTGGCCCTCTGTGTTGAACGCAAAAAAAAACTATAGTGTGTGTCCAGGATTAGACACTTCCTAAAGCACTGTAAATAAGTAACCAGCACAGCGGGTAGCAAAGATTTGTTTTTGTCCAGGGCAGTCTGGAGATGGCTGACCTCAGAACCTCGGTCATTTGCTGGGAAACAGCACATCACACTAAAATAAACACAGCTGATTTCAGCTTTTCTGGTGATAAAATCTCATTCCTGCTTCTTCTTATGTGCTGTGGGTGATGTGATAAAACTACTGCATAGCTTACCAGTAGTGGCTGCCTGTTGTTCTTGTCAGTTGGTATATTACAGGTCTTGGGGATGTTTTCTACCTAGGTGTAATGTTTTCAATCTGAAATTATAACTATGGTAGCTAAAGAAAAAAGACAACTCATTTACATAGAGCAGGTACCATAAAGTAGAAGACCTTACTATTTGCTTTAAAAGCATGTTAAAGGAGAAGTAGGGCCAAAGCTCGTTTGGTCATATTTCTCCTGTAGGTCACTAGAGTGCACTTAGTTCTGCACTCATGTAACCCATATTCAGCTAACAGGGGGCTAAAATCTGCTGACAGCTAATATCACTCAGCTGGTCCAGACTCTGGAGAGATCCCAACTTTAATGTTTGGATCCACCCAGATGCCTGACAGAGAGCAGACTACTTAGCCAGCCACTCCCACACCCTCCACAGCCTGGCACTCCAGTGAGTGCTGGAGGGGAAATGCACAAAGCGATGACTGACATTTTTTTTCTCTGTGCTCAGAGCGGACCTTAGAACTGAGTGATCAGCAATGTTTGATCACTCAGTTCTCAGTGTAGAGCCGACGGGGGACAGATTCAGCTGCATCCATCTAAGTGAGTATGATTGATTGATTTTTTTTTTTTTATCAAAACGCCATACTTCTCTTTTGAATCCAGAAGCAAAAATGATATACTGTATATTGTAACTAAAGAATCCTTAAATGCAATGGTTGCATTAGTTTTCTTTATTTGGGCCCGGTGATCCAGCCAGTAATACACTTCCTGTCTTAGGGTGTCTCCACTCTGGATGGAGGAGCCAGGCAGTGGTAGTGCTAGATGTTCTAACAGATTTAGATGGGCTTGACCAAATATTGAATCTGAACCTCAACTAACACTTTTTAAGCGGTTACAGCCATGGTTATTTTTTTCCTTTTGGGATAAAGGTTTAACCTTAATTAAAGCTGACCATTGTAAGCACCCCTGTCAGTTTCAATTGGTTTGTTTCCACCATCTAACGGCAACTTTTAATGGACAGCTTGGTCTGTTAAAGGAAATTGAAAATTAACAGACTTGGATCAAGTGAAAAAGGGAAAAAAAAAACTTAAAAAAGAAAAAAAAAAAGAAACCAATGCAACCACCACATCTAAGAATTGGTAAGCTGCATACCATTTTTTTTTTGGTTTATTATGGCTTTAAGATAATCTTTTGCTCAAATATGCCAATGTTCCCATTCAAATACTGACCTTTTAAAAGACATTATTCAATGCAACTTAGATAAGCCACTCCACCCTGACACTGCTGGGCCTGGTCATAGGTCACTGGAAAGTTGAGATATTGCAGTAGCACAGTTGGCAGAATTATTGTAATGCAGAAGGTAGGATCTGCTGTATTCATTAACTAGTCTTTTTTTAATCCAGGGCGTGTTTAAGCTATCAATATTTTAGAGTGCCTTTTGATTTTGTTCTCTTTTTTTTTTTTGATCTGGTTGAATTTCTTCTTTAGATACAGGCCCGTGTGCTTATACAAAAAAAGACAAAGATAGTTAAAGTCAACGACTGACCTTAAACAAAATTTTAATTTACTTTTATTGCTGGTTGTTTGATTTTTTTTTTTTTTCCCCGTGTATTTTACATTATGAGGTATTCATTTGTCAGCAGGAAGTCTCCTTCTGTATTATGGCAGATACTGCAAGTCTTGGCTTGCATACGTAATTGATATCCGTGGAAAGCGTTACCGTGTTAAAGAAAATTCCTATTAACATTTTTCTCAAACATTATGTTTCTCAAGCAGAATTCAGGATTAAAAGTTGAATCATTGTTGTTTCCAGGAACAAGAGCTGAACATACCTTTCTCAGCTGAACTGCAACTCAAACAGTTTTTGGAGGCTGCAATAATTTACAAGAAATGCCAAAATAGCTCAAAATGCATTTAGAAACAAGTTACTGTTTGGTGACATTTTCAAGGCTATAACTAATAGCAGTATGTACACCTACTGTATATATGTTAAAATCCAGCTTTTCTCGGAGGGCTTATACTGTAAGGTATGGCCTCTAAACAAATCTGATAAGTTTGGGCTCCCCTGTGTAAATTATAAGCTTTGGTAATTTTCTGTGTAGTTTCTGCTACAAAATCCACATTTAATCTAGAGCTGCTCTCCCCCAGTACTTTTCTTCCAGTAGATGTCCACAGTCTCATGGCCAGCATTATTCAACCCACTTCCTCTGAACGTGGGAAAGCACAGGATCAGGTAAGTGAAAGTACATAAACTCTCTCCTTAACTAAACAAACCGTTAACCTGTGCAGTGTATGGACAGCCCCACTACAATTTAAATTTCCCAGAGTTAGGCCCCTTTCAGACAGAACGGAATCGGTCAAGTGGATCCACCTGTTCAGCTGGGAATTTCTCTGCTGATCGCCACAGAGCAGGCGGATGACAGGTCTGTATCTTCTCTGCTATGCAGAGGGAACATAGACACAGCCCGCTGTTCTCTATAGAATGGTCGAATGGAAATGGACTGCATGTCCATTTCCATCCGACTGTCATCTGATGCGCCGGACTGATGAGGAGCAGATCCCCATTCGTCTGTTTTTAGTGGATCGGATCCGATGCTAGCATGTGTCTGCTGACACCCGCTGCTCTCATAGAGAGAAAGTAGTCCAATCGGGTCTGCCTGAAAAACAGACAAGTGGACTCGATCGGTCCACCAATGTAAAAGGGGCCTTAGGCTTTAAAAGTAAAATTGGCAGTTGTATATAATACAAAGTTCTTTTGCCATGTAATGTAATTGAGGTTTACATCTACTTGGTTTCTTGTAGTTGCCAGATTGTTTTAGTTGTGTTGGTTCCATCGTTGTTCAGAAGCAGCCTGTTTCTTGCATTTAATCAGCCAAAGGTTTAAGTTAATTCCTATGTGCAAGTAATTAAGAGTGTTAGAGAAGCAACCATGTATAGGCCTTATGTGGCAAGAGTTCATCAGCATGTCTATGTTTCCCTGGCTGTGGCTCCTCCGGCACGCTTTGTTCAGCAGGCAATGATCAGTGACAGCTCTGTGCTTTCCCTCTCTTTGTCAAGTGCCGGGTGGACTGGAGCTCCCAGTCTCTCTGCTCCAACATGAAAGCATTTGTGATGTTCACTTAGAACTCTCCCTTTCCCTGTTGTGTCATGGGGCTTCTGCTTGATCACATCCTGACAAACTGAAACTGAGTCTAAGCTACATCTGAGATCCTCCAATTGCCTTGCAGACTGCAGACAAGTTATTGGCAAATAAAAGTTTTTAGCAAATATAAGTGTTTTCAATATATCCCCCAGTCTCCTGACAGAAATGTGAAATGGGATTTGCTACAGTTATCCCAATTTTTGCTGTTCGAAAGCTATACATTTTTTAAAGGAAACACATGCTGAAAGATATATGAAGGCTCAGAATCCTGAGTTTTCCTTGTGAAAATTCTAGGTGCCCGGCTGTCATGCTGCTACTGGCCGAAAGCTAGAATGGAAGTAAGGAACTCTGATTGCATGGCTTAATTTATTTCCCAAGTCAGTGACTTAAGTCAGCCTTAAATGGATCAAAGTAGGGCCAATTCAGCAGGAATCAGATGAGATTTAAACCCTTCGACAGTATCTCACAGAAGTGAGTATACCCCTAACATTTTTGTAAATATTTTATTATATATTTATATGTGACAACACTGAAGAAATTACACTTTGCTACATTTTAAAGTGGTGAGTGTACAGCTTGTATAACAGTGTAAATTTGCTGTCCCCTCTAAATAGCTCAGCACACAGCCATTAACGTCTAAACCGCTGGCAACAAAGGTGAGTACACCCCTAAGTGGAAAAAGTCCAAATTGGGCCCAAAGTGTCAATATTTTGTGAGGCCACCATTAGTTTCCGGCACTGCCTTAACCTTTTTGGACATGGAGTTCACCAGAGCTTCACAGGTTGCCACTGGAGTCCTCTTCCACTCCTCCATGACAACGTCACAGAGCTGGGGGATTTTGGAGACCTTGTGCTTCTCCACCTTCCGTTTGAGGATGCCCCACAGATGCTCAATAGGGTTTAGGTCTGGAGACATGCTTGGCCAGTCGATCACCTTTACCCTCATCTTCTTTAGCAAGGCAGTGGTCGTCTTGGAGGTGTGTTTTGGGCAGTTATGTTGGAATACTGCCTTGCGGCCCAGTCTCTGAAGTGGGGGATCATGCACTTGTCTTTGTACCAAATAAGTTTATCTTGGTCTCATCAGACCACAGGACATGGTTCCAGTAATCTATGTCTTTAGTCTGCTTGTCTTCAGCAAACTGTTTGTTGGCTTTCTTGTGCATCATCTTTAGAAGAGGCTTCCTTCTGGGACGACAGTCATGCAGACCAATTTGATGCAGTGTGCGGCGTATGGTCTGAGCACTGACAGGCTGACCCCCCACCCCTTCAACCTCTGCAGCTCATACGTCTATTTCCCAAAGACAACCTCTGGATATGACGCTGAGCATGTGCACTCAACTTCTTTGATCGACCATGGTGAGGCCTGTTCTGAGTGGAACCTGTCCTGTTAAACCGCTGTATGGTCTTGGTCACTGTGCTGTAGCTCAGTTTCAGTGTCTTGGTAATCTATTTATATCCTAGGCCATCTTTATGTAGAGCAATAGTTCTTTTTTTTTCAGATCCTCAGAGCGTTCTTTCCCATGAGGTGCCATATTGAACTTGCAGTGGCCAGTATGAGAGTGTGAGCGATAACCAAATTTAACACACCTGCTCCCCATTCACACCTGAGACCTTGTAACACCAATGAGTCACATGACACCGGGGGGGTGGCTAATCGGGCCCAATTTGAACATTTTCACTTAGGGGTGTACTCACCTTTGTTTCCAGCGGTTTAGACGTTCATGGCTGTGTGTTGAGTTATTTTGAGGGGACAGCAAATTTACACTGTTATACAAGCTGTACACTCACTACTTTACATTGTAGCAAAGTGTCATTTCTTCAGTGTTGTCACATGAAAAGATATAATAAAATATATACAAAAATGTGAGGGGTGTACTCACTTTTGCGAGATACTGTATGTGCAGGCTGACTGTACCCAAGTCGATTCATCGATGGACTTGGGTACAACCACCTGTCGGATTTTTTACATTCAATTACTGTGGGTGGCTATAGCTGCTAGCAGTAATCATTGTGTTCTACCAGCCTGGAAGGCTCGCTGCACACCCTTCCATCCCCCCAGCTGAAAGAACACAATAGCGCCAACACTGACTGTATTGTTGAGGTAATCAAGTGATTTTCTTTCCTTCCAAAATCAAATAATTTATGGGCTACATTAGAAAGTTTAGCAGTCAGAGAATTCGCATGGCAATTCAACAATGGCAACCCTTTTCTAGGTACAAGTTTCCCATAATAATATAACAACATCCATACTGGTATAAACCATGTTCCACTATTTACTTGCTTCTAAGGCCCATGCTATGGAAACATCTACCAGTATGCAGTCTCTAATATGGACATTTACAATTATAGCTATTCATTTTAAAGTGTGTCTGTCGTGAGAGAAGTTCCAAGGCTGCCATTGTTCGTCTCCTGCAATGCTAGTTGCCTAATTGTGACTGGTTAGGAACGTTTCATTCACAGAGCTGAAACATGCATTGAGTCAGAAAAGTGTCAGAATTCTTTATTTTTATCCTTCCATACATAAGCATGACAGCCTCCATAAGAATATCATGACAGGTTCCCTTTAATATGAATAAAGAATGCTGCAAGTGACATTTTTAAATGTATATTTAGGTACTGTGCCCTTTTGAGGCTTTAATGGGGCTGGGAGATAGAATGTGAGGCTGCCTTGTATGTTTTAATTAATATATGGAACTTACAAGCTCTTGAATGTGGTGACTGCTTTAATTTTTTTAGACTTGTTTTTCATCAGGTGATCCTGCCAGAAGCACACTTCCTATTCTAGGGTTACAATGCTTTCTCACTAAACTATCCATGGAGGTGTAGCATTGTCACCCTAGGCTTCTTGCTTGTATTGCACTGCAGCTTGTAATTTCCTTTAGAAAGATTGACACTGGTGTGCTGCACTGACATCTCAAGCAGTGTTATAAGCCCTGCACAGTTCACCTCTGCAAACAATGGAACACCTTCCCCTATGCTATGGAGATGAGAAAACTGAAGGTGTTGTGTTGTTCAGAAGTGAACTGCATGAGGCTAGTAACACTGAGGTTTCAATGCAGCAGTGTAGTCCGCTCACTACAGGAAGTTACAAGGTCATTGGATTTCTTGGCATCATCATCATTTACCATATTTTAAAATGTTGGGTTTACATTAACTTTAAGGTCACTAATTCTGCTTGGCCTTGTCCCAATTGCACAACTTGATATTGCTATGAGAACAGCAGAACATTTTCAACAATACTTGCCTTATAGACACCTTCTGATGTAGAATGCTATTTTATTCAACAGTTGGTCTGCACCGCTAAAGTAGGAAACAGCTCTGCACCTTGCTGGATAAGTCGTCCTCTTCAGATTTGTATTGCAGAGTGGGAGCCCATGTCTATAATTACTTGCAATACTTATCAGAAAAGTAATTTTCAAAGGCTTTAAAAGCGGTTAATGCCAGTTTCGTTCCCCATCTGAGACTTGGCCTTGCTCTGACAGCACCATTTTTTTCCGTTGTCTTCCAAGGCAGATGAAATATCTTTCAAAGGTTTTACTTATATTAGCATTTGTTTTAAATTGTGTTAGACTCTGAGATTTAATTTTCAGTTGAGAATTGTTATTAAATAAGAGTGTAAAGGAAATGATTTGTTACCGTATTAAATTATGTATGAACTATTGAAGGCTTGCCAGAAAAGCCGATGTATTGGTTCATTTTCATGCGTTTGTAGAAGTGTTTCTGCGAAACATGTTCATCTTGCCAACTAAGGTTAGGTAGATGAGGATCTAAATCAAATATTTAACTTGCGTGAGACTATAATATGTGTTTTGATAGGGATGTACGTTTCACTTAGGCACTTATTTTACTCGTAATCATATATATGGGTAGACATACATTTTTCTTCTTATGTGACTTGTGGAGTATACCCTAAAGAAGAACTCTTCTGAGAAGTACTTGTATATAATCGTCCTATACGCAAATGTTAATTTAAAGTAACCCTATTGATTGAATACAGAAGTTGATTATGAAGTCCCCTGTACTAGAAGCTATTGAAAACTTAGTTGTACTTCGGATGGCGAGTCCACTATACAGGTTAGTGACTTTGCAGCTGGTGGATGAAACCACGTCACACAACCATGTTCACTGCTCTGTAAGTGTACTGTGTGCTGGACAAGTATTAAGCATCTTCTACAGGGTGCTTCAACTTCAAATTTTCTACAGGGTCATTTTAAAGATAAGTTAACAGTCAAGGTAGGATTAATGACATTTTCTGAAGAAAGTGCTATTTCAGGCCCCTTCCAGTGCTGCTTACAAATTAAAACCATGTCTCTTGATCTCTGCTGGAGTTCAGGGACTTTAGTTGCATAGTTTGGCAGACTCATGATTAGCACTTGGAAGAATCTGGAGCAGTGCTTGTTCCAGGTAAAGCAGCATTTTAGCTCATTGAGGTTTTTTTTTTGTTTTTTTGTTTTCTTGAGACCTATCACTACGTATATAGTGCATAATATACTTCATACCATGCTCATCTTGTACCGTGCCACTCTCTACTGCTCTCAACAGTCCCTGAACTGCCCGCAAGATTTTAGTCCCTCCCTGGCCATGAGACACTGGAATGTTTTAATACAAATCGCTCTAAAAATAGTGTATTTCAGCTTCTATGGGTTGTCCTCTTTAAAGGGGATTTTTTGATAAAAATGGGGACTTGTTAGCTTACAATCCATCACTGTGGTTTCTGAAACAGCGATCCATTCTGAACACAGTAGATCTCTTTAAAAGTATCTGAACGAAATTATATGCCTAAAAGCCAGTTAAAAAATGTTTTATCATTTGTGCTCGAGGATCTATATATGGATACCAACTGAGTTCCAGACATGTTAAGGATTGTTTCACTTGCTCTCAGGCATTGCTGAAAATTAACACAATATAGATGTTAATAGTGTTGGATGTAATCTGTTGTACAGCACTGTTGTGTCTTTTCAGCTGCAAAAATAAAACCATTGATTATAACACAACCTTCAGCTCCTGTACGGGGATTTCGATCATTCTTCTGGCTGTGGTTAGCTCCTGATAAGGTGGGCTAGCCTGAGTCCACCTGGTCAGACATTCCTTTATCTAATTATGGAGCCTTAAAACGATAAGCCTCAGAAGAATGCTATAAACTGCTTCATTTGACCTGTGGTTTAGACCCCAGTCAGTTAACCACTTTCCAGTAATTCTCTTTATACAATAAAGCCTGACATTTACTAGAATCAAGTTTTCAGTCTTGACCTCCTCATAAACATTGCTTCACTAGGCACAGTACCAAATCTCTGAGCACTTGCTTTAAAATGATATTTCTGTAAATCAATCAGACTCTTGTGGAAGTTCAAGTTGCTAACACGTAGTTTTCTTCCAGAAAAAAAAGTGTTCTGTAGCTAAATTGCTGCTTTAACTTCTCTGTTCGGTTTTGTTTTTTTGAGAAAGAACATTTAAGACCCATAAGTGAAGAGTAGATGGACCTGGAGAAGGACCTTCAAGGGTTTAGGATGTGATGCAGCAAGATTAAGGGTGAATACATTTTAGGCTAGATCTTTACCTGGGGTGGAGCTGAGATGTTTAAATTAACATAGGTGTTCAAAACTGTAGTACTAGCAAGATAATCGAGTGCTCACCCTCCTACCAGGAGGGCAATTAAAAACCTGCCAGGTTTTTAATTGCTGGCTGTTCCCCTATTAGGGAGGTTCATTCTCTCTATTTGTCCTATTTTGTGAACTCACTAGTTTTACCTTACAACAGTTAGCTTAAGCCTTTTCTCCAAGGAAAAAAAATGCTGTAACTGCTTAGAAAGTGTATGCCGGAGTTAGGCTTTAATTTGTTGCCCATGTAAAGTCAATTTAAAATTGCATGTCCATCTAAGATTACTCTGTCCGCAAGCTGGAAAATCTGCTGTGGAGTTTCACTGCAGAAAGAACAGAACTAAACCATATACATAGCATATAAATCTCTTTCAAATGCATAAATAATAGATTGGTGTGACTAGAAAAATATAGATGAATATCTTCCAGCCCAAAATATAAAGTGCCAAGTTAAAAATTCAGTGTAATATCCACTTGTATGCAAATGATCATGAATAGTGAAACAAGCATATATTTATATATATTTTAAAAGTCAACCTCCCTCTTTCTTTCTTCCACCTTAATTTGAGATCATAAAAAAAAACGTGCACCAGTAAATATTCTAAATGAATCACCACCACAGGGTGCTTCTTCCACCTTCCAAACAGACATCTATCATTGACAGCACTGATGGAGCTGCTAAATCCAAAAGGGTGGTTGTATAGAAGTGGATCATTAGATCCACTTCTGTTCAAGTACAGTGGCCATACATGGATCAAACTTGGCCAGTCCCTGTTGAAACAGATGAATTTCGATCCATGTATGGCCAGCTTAAGACAAGCAGTACTATATTTTGCACTTTGGCTTTGTATCGGCACTATTTAGAAATTGTATAATTATTAAAAAAAAAAAAAAAGCAGATAAAAATGTGACTTAATTTCTACTCCATGTATTGTCCAGGGAGCAGGTCAGATTAAGTTTTCTTTTCGTCTGTGTTCCACAAGTGAAATTCCATCTGTTACATTTATGTGGCATGGGACTTCATTATCCACCTTACAAAATATGCCGTTCTCCCCTCCTGTTCATTCGGTAAAGTTCCCCTTAGATGCTCAAACTTTGTGCGGAGGAAAAGATGTATTATTGAGATGTGTTTCTGAATACATTTGCAATGTTACAGAGATTCCCACTGCTTCCACTCTCTTGAAGACATGATTTGACATTTCACTATCCAACTACAAAATTAACAGCACAACTCCTTTCCCAGCTCTTCAATCGCTGACCCAGTTGCTTCAAAGCAAAGCTTCCTAGCCTCAAGCGTTCCTCTTCTGAGATCCCTGAGGAAGCTTTGTTGCTGAAAATCATAGCAAACTTCTGTTCACAACAGTGTTTTAAGAAGCAACTTTTCATTTCTCGTATCCTTGTTCATAAACCCATAAAATATCACTTAAAGTTGAACTGTAGACTGTGAGTCAGGGAAGGTTGTGGGTGCGATGATCCCTGGGGTGAGTAACCTTTTAGGCAAAGAGACTAGTTCAGTAGTGGCTTGATGAAGTAGAGGTGCATTTATTCCTGTTATTTACAGGTTATATAAAGGTGCTGTACAATGCTTCAAAATAAATAAAACAATACTTCCAAGCCAAACCTAGCTGGGTCTGGGCACTAGCTACAGCAGTCCTGACTAATGCTGGCCATACACTATACAAAATATCGGCCAAAAATCGGTCATTTGGACAGTTTGTTCGTTTTTCGACCAGTTAATGGGTACAAAACGTTAATCAGTTGTGAGTTTTTTGATCCAAAAAAAATGAAGGGCAAGTTTGGAAATTTTCTGCCGAACAAACGATAAATTGAAAGGTTAATGGGTTTGCCGTCCAAACTGTTTGCACTAGGTATATGTGAAAAAACAAACAAAAGATGGATTAATTTATGTCCATTGAACGATTTATCGGTCATTACATGAGGGCGCTATCTTTTGCTCTCACTGCCGAGTTTTCGTTTTTCGAAAATCGCTTTGAACAATTTTGCGTATAGTGTATGGCCAGCATAACAGGCTGAACAAGCTGAATGCTTGTCAGCTTCAAAATTTGCAATTTTCTTAAGTATCACCAACCTTAGCTCTGGCAGATATCTCCTGTCTGCTTCCCAGGGCACAGGGTGCCCACTGTTTGTCTCACCTGATGCTTTATTCACTGACAAGGAGAGGTGTAAAGCTACAGGAGAAAAATCCTGGCCAGAAAAAATCTTTACCTTACTTACCGCACTCAGAGTCACAGGTATTTGGTTATTTGATTTATGCTGAAGGCAGGGAATCATTCAATCAAAATAGCTGCATTATTGGTCAATCAATGGCTAGTGGTGGTGCTTTCAATTAATAAAATGTACGGATTACATATACCTTCAGCGAGGAAGTGGTAAAGCTAAACATCAGCCTTGGGTTTTTTCCCCCACAAATTTTGAAAGTCCTTTTCTGAGTGAAAACTGACTACTCTCAATTTCCTGCAAACTTGCATCTCCACAGTATAACCCTTTAAAACTGCTGCAGCTATCTTAAGTCTACCTTCATTTTTTATGAATGACTTTAATCATTAATCACTCCACTTTCTTGCTTCTTTCTACATTGCCCATCTCTCACAGGTATTAGTTTTCTCTTCCACCAATCATATTTTCCTGAGCATTATATGAAAGAACACACCTCTGGCATCCTTTTAGAAGTGTATGCTCAAACAGCTGATCAGCAGATAGCACAGCTTTAAAGTGGTTGTAACCCCCACTCAAAAAAAAAATCTTGATCCTGTCGCCTTAAAGCAGGTGTTATAACATAGTGCTTTTGCAGTCAATTGTCCTTTTGTATCTTCTACGGTACCTGTTTGAGTCTGCCTGGCCCTGACTTCCCCTCTGTGTGCTGACCACGTTTATCATGGATGCAGAGCCATGACAATGTAGTCAGCTTACGTGCCTCCCTCTCCCATCTCGATCTCCCCCTCCCCCTATCTCCTTCTCCCCCTGTCAGTTTCGTAGTGTTCAGTGAGAACACAATCTCCT
>BLSH010385746.1:1180692-1191709 GCA_018402905.1 Glandirana rugosa | reverse complement strand
CCCCCCCCCCCCCCCCCCATTGGCTACATACGTCAGCAAGGCCCCTTCCTCTTGGCTACCTTAGATCGGGATGAACAGTGGAGAAAGGACATATGACTGCAAAGCAGAACACAGAAAAAAGGTATTTAGGAATGGGGAAAACAACACTGCACTGCTAAACGAGGCAAAACATGGAGGATAAATAAATTTGGGGCATTTGAGTTTACAACCACTTTAAGTCTGCAGCACCCTATCTAAAGGGATGCCAGGGATGTGTTCTTTCATATAAAGCTGTAGGTAAAGATGTATAGAAAAATTCTGATATGCAGTGTCAATGTCACTTCCTATGAGCTGAACAGAAAGCAAAATAATCGTATCTTTGTCTTGTAAATTACTAACCCCATCACCCACCATGTAATAGAAAATGAACAAAGGCAGACGTGTTTGAAGCCCATGAGCGTAGCCACCCTGGGGCAGGCAGTGTGGTATTTGCAGGTTTCCCTATGTGAAAATAAAGGGAAAATCCAAGATAATGCAGCCACCACAACCAAGATGTATAAAGGTGCAATATGTTACATTTTGTTTACAAATTACATACATAATCTGCTGCTACTATGGACTGTAGTTTCTTTCCCCTAAGGACAGCCATGCCAGTGCATATATATTTTTCTTTTTGTGTTTAGAGTGGCAGTGCAGCTTATTGAAGCAGTGTAACCTAGCAACCAGTCTATTAATACCATTTCCTTTGTGCATAGGGCCTAGCTTACTACAGCAGCCAAAGGGTGCCGCCACCACCACCACGTGGCATGAGGCACATGCATAGTAGGCTGTATATAATTGAACCTATGTTACAGTAAATGTATGAATCCACCATGTTCACTTTTATCATCATAGAGCATGCCAAAGGCACTCTCACAGTTGAAGTTTTCCAGCATGCATCATTCAGAATTGTATATGGCTGGGAACATTCCCTGTCATGTCCCCAAAGGGGGAAGAGAGAAATGGACTCTCTCAGTACCAAAGACTAACACAGTTAAATTCATTAAAAGGTTTTTGCATTTTATTAACAAAATATAATAAAATCAGAACATATATCCATACAAAAAGATAAGACAGTGCTTGTAGCAGCATATAATGTTTTACATACATGGTGCTGATGAAGTGATTGTTACTTATTAACTCTTCATCAGCACCATTGATGTAAAACATTATATGCCACTACAAGCACTGTCTTATCTTTTTGTATGGCTATATGTTCTGATTTTATTATATTTTGTTAATAAAATGCAAAAACCTTTTTATGAATTCAACTGTGTTAGTCTTTGGTACTGAGAGAGTCCATTTCTCTCTTCCCCCATTGGGGTTGGGGACAGGGCAAGGAACGTTCCCAACCATATACAGTATGCTATGATTAGGATGATGGTACTTTTTATGGTATAGATATTAGAGCTGCACAATTAATCGTTAAAAAAAAATCGCAATCTCGATTCAAACCCCCTCACAATCCTAATCTGGCATTTCCATGATTCATGTAACAGTACAGAGCCTTTCTCTGCTCAGAGCTGTCAAAAAAACCAAACCGTCAGCCGGAAAAGTTTATCACAACATTTCTTAGCGCTGAGATAAAAATAAACAATGTATCATTTGGTTCTTTTAGATCAAAGGGATGAACTTCGGTCTACAAATGAGGTCGGTTTAACCAATTAAAGACTAAGCCTTTTTCTGACGCATGTTGCTTACAAGTTAGTCAGTATTTTTTTGCTTGAAAAGTACTTAGAACCCCTAAACGTTTTATATATATATTTATATATGTTTTTTTTTTTTTTTAGCAGACACCCTAGAGAATATAATGGCGGTCTTTGCAATATTTTATGTCACACTGTATTTGAGCAGCGTTCTTTCAAAAGCAATTTTTTGGGGGGAAAAAAATACACTATAATGAATTTAAAAAAAAAAATAAATCGTAAAGTTAGCTCAATTTTTTTTGTATAATGTGAAATATGTTGTTATGCCAAGAATCGTGATCTTTATTCTAAGCAAAAAACGTGTGATTCTCATTTTATCCAGAATCGTGCACCTCTAATAGATATCAAACTGAGGCACACGCTCCATGTATCTTTCTAAATTGTGCCGTGTATGGCAAGGAATTTTATGTTGTAGGTCAAACTGAAAACTAGGGACAAACCCTGAAAATCAGGGACAGTCGACATCTGTGCTTTACTCACTTTGTACAATTAATGAGCGAGTTTTCTATGATGCTTGATGGGTCTATTTTAAACAGTTTTGAGTGATGGGAGCTCACTGGCTGTTTTCTGATACAGTCCATTACACATGTAAACCAATAATAGCGGCTTGTCTACACTGATCATTTTCCTACAGGCTTTTTAGTACAATCATTGATCCTTGGAACTAATTGAAAAAGGTAATTGAAACATGGCCAGAGTCTTGCCTTGTGCGGCCATGTGTTACCATTAACACAGGGCCAACCCTCTGACCTGCTCTGCTCCCCCGAGAGGGCTGTACAGTGTGATCCTACAATATTCTCTCTCACAAAGTCCTTGGAAAGACAAAAATCGCCACATCTTTCCTTTAAGAAAGCACTAGGGAGCCAGAAGGGAATTAAAAAAAAAAAAAAAGGACCCGGGAGCTATATTTATCATATACACCTTCTGTCGGTGCTGGCAAACATCCTAAAACATAGCACATCAATATTTAATGAAGGAAGCTTCTTCATTAGTGGAGGATGTTAATAATTTACTAAATGATGTAGTGCCTGGTGAGGTTTTGACATTGGCATTCAGCAATACATTGGTATTTTCTACAAAAGCCTCTGCCATGGGCCTTTCCACGCACAGCTCCAGTTGCGGCATTGTTCCAGAGTAAATGACATTCTCAGACTACCTGTGAACTCCGATAAAACTCCCCAGCTGCCAATTTTTCTTATTTTGTGAGCCATGCTGCGAAAACCCAAGCACGCCACTTTCATTTATCTGCCGCATTTTAAATGATTTATGCGGGGAGGTTGAGGTGTGCGCCATTAATCTGACCATTTCCAGCTCAGTAGCTGAGCTGTTGCACCTCTCTTGCCAAAAAGTTGCAAGTTATGCGTCAAGGCTGGATAGATCTGTCTTTCTGTTTTGTCTCCTGCCATTGTATGTAATAATTCATGTACTGAATGAAGGATTTAAAGTTCATTTATTTTGTTGGCCTTTACCCTCGATTTAGCAGGCACTGCCTTTTATACAAAGGGGAAATGTTTTTTTATAATTCAAGAAGTGTAAGACTTTTTTTTTTCTTGTACTGGAAGACCGAAAAGGATTGTCACAGTGCCCAGTCAGATGTCAATTTTCACTATAACCCTGCACTGCATGTCATTGGGGTTGATGTACTAAAGGCAAAAAGACTTTGCAAGTGCAGTTGGGATCAGGCATGTGGGGTTTCGAACACGCCTGAGTCCATCTCTAGTCACCTCATCTCAAGCTCGCCTCCGGGACTTCTCCTGAGCCTCTCCCATCCTCTGGAATGCCCTACCCCAATCTGTCTGACTATCTCCTACTTTGTCCACTTTCAGACGTTCCCTGAAAACACATCTCTTCAGAGAAGCCTATCTGGCCTCCACCTAACAACTGTACATTATTTTCTCCATCAGCACATCCCCCACAGTTATTACCTCTTGTGTCTCTTGACCTTCCCTCTTAGACTGTAAGCTCTAACGAGCAGGGCTCTCTGATTCCTATTGTTTATTGTAGTTGTACTGTCTATCCTCAAGTTGTAAAGTGCTGCATAAACTGTTTGCGCTATATAAATCCTGTATGATAATAATAATAAAGATGGAAGTCAGCAGTGCTTATGCCCTCCTTTACTAAGCTCTGGGGCAACTGCACTTGCAAAGTACAGTCTGTTTGCCTTTAGTAAATCAACCTCACTTTATTTATAAGTTGGGCTCCATGGAAGTTATCAGAATTTGCTTTCTTTCCAGCAAAGTCATCAAATATGACAAGAGCAGGTGCCTAGTGACCAACTCCAAGTAGTGCTCCTCTAGTCCTGTGAGAGTAGTATGTAATTAGGTTTGGATGATGGACACTGGCAAACTGAGGTTTCTTGACAGATGCCTCTTGACACCTGGTGGGCAGACATGGATTAGTGTGATTACAAGAGCCCACATTTAAGCCTTGTACACACTATAAGAAAATCAGATGAAAGAATGTCTTGTTTTCCCTCAATGTTTCACAGCAGGTCAGAACTGAGGAAGATACTAATTGTACAGTAATTCTCATACAGCAAAGGCTTATTTTTGTTTGTCTATTGTTATTGATCATGTGCAGTCTTTTGTATCCAATTTTTTATTGAACGAAAATCTGTTCATGTACGAGAAAAAAAATTGCAGTGATGTCGAAAGTTGTATACACACTATACCAAAATCAAAGGATCGTGCCTTGTGCTGAGTTTTTCTTCTGATTTTCTCATAGTGTGTACCCCACTTTATTTTAATGATGAATTAATTTCCTTTTTTCTTTTATTTTCCATTTTCCTGTTCTTCTTTATTTTTTCCCCTTCCAGTTTTCATCTTTGGTGGTGCTCCTCTAGTTCGGCAAGTAGCATGTAATTATGTTTGGACACTGGGAAACCAAGGTTTCTTGACAGATGCCTCGTGGCACCTGGTGGGCAGACATACATTAGTGTGATTACAGGAGCCCACATTTACTTTCAGTTTTACTTTTATTCTTTTATTTTTCCCCTTTCAGTTCTTTCCTTTTTACTTTTCCTATTCTTTTCCTTTCTTCTTTTCCTTCCCACTACTTTTCCCTTTCCATTCACTTACTCTCTTCCTTTCCTTTCCCTTCCTTTTACATGTTCTTTTCATCTGTTTTTATTTTTCCTTTCCTTTTTCCTTCTCTTTCATTTCCTTTCTTTTTTACTTTTCCTTTTACTTTTGGCTTTCCTTTATTGTCCCTGTTTGTTACCCTTTTATCCTTTTTACTTTTCCTTTCCTTTTCCTTTGTTTTATCCATTTTCTTTCCTTTAAAGCGTTATTAAACCTAAAACCATAAATGTAATATATTGCAGCTTAACAATCCTTTGCGGTGCCTGTATTTGTTTTCTTCTCTCTAGGCTTTTTTTTACCTCTTTTCTTAGGCTTTCTCCCTTTTTTTTAGGCTTTCTTCCCCTTTTTTCAGCTGGTGATCTAACCAGTAATACACTTTTGTATTAGAGTGTCTCCACTCTGAAACTCAGAAGCACAGAGACACTTTTGGACAGCAGCATTGTCAGTCTATGGGAGGGTAATAATAACTGTAGTAACATAAATACACTAACAAATTGATGCCATACTCCAGCTAACATTGTTAAACAGCTACAGCAAGCATTTTTTCCCTTTTGGGAGAAAGCATTTACATAAATAAAAGATGACCATTATATGCACCCCTGTCAGTGTTAAATGGTTTGTCTCAACCCATGAAGTGCAAAATGTGCATGACATCTGCATACTTACTGGAAAGTTGAAAATAAAGGAAAGCGAGCCCATAAAAAAACTAATGCAGCCGCCACATCCAAGAATTGGTAAACAGCAATATTATAAATGTCTGCTTTTGGGTTTAATATGGCTTTGTGTTTATTCATCTCCTTTTTTTCCCCCATTTCATTTTTTCTGTCTCCTTTTTGTTTTCCTTGCTTTCTAAATAAGGGCTGAGAACACCAGCCTTGAAATACACATGGATTAGCAATTGGCATTCCCCTGTAAAAAGGCACTCAAAATAACAAAATGCCCTTGGTATGTTACATCTATGTCTAGATGCAAAACACACACCTTAGGTATTTTAGCACATAATTTACAATGTTGACTCAAGTTTATCTTTAATACATTGCTCTAATTAACATCTTCTGTGTTGGGACAATGGTTAGTATTCAACCCTACCTTTTACCCAGTGGCCAAATGTAAATGTATAGGGAAGTCAGACATGTAGAACTCTTGTCATTGTTTCCCACCTTGCCTTTCCCATTGAGTTGTAATTGTGTTCAGCACCAAAAATGATTACAGAAGATTATACCTTTTTGAAGGCAATCTCAGTATCCACTTAAATAAAAGCACGCAGTAGGTAAAATGTAGTGTGTCTAGCTTTACAATTACATACCTTGTTATACCTCATTTTAAAGTGCCTAAATTGCCTTTTGTCCCCCACATCTCAGCTTCCTCGAATACAGATTTTTTTTTACCCTCACAGCAAGCAATGAAAATATCTAGCAGTTTTTTGTTTTTATTTTAAGAGTTTTTTTTTTTTTTTTTTGTATTTTGTTCTCTGGGTAAAGCAGCCTGTCTCTTCCCTCTTTGGTTAGCCAGAGAAAATTCACACAAAATTGTTGTGCTCTTGCACCCCCTACAAAGATGACTCGTACAGAAACCAAGATTGGCACTTTTCTCTACAGCGTGCTCCCACTGAGCCATTATTGTCAGTAAGGTTGCCTATCTGTTCGGCAATTTTAGGGTTAGGCAGACTCGCTTGTGATTGCACATAATGTCAGCCTCACATAAAGCTACTTTGGAAAAATCAATTTCTGGATTTAAAATTGTGTACACGCTTGATGGGAAATTAGACTGGAAGATGACAGAGGAAAACTCTTTTTAATACAGCCAAGGACAGTATGCAGACATTCTTACTGGGGAACATTGAGGAGCATATTGAAATTTGTAGTCCCTCCACGATTTGGTCAGCACAGTGCCTCTGTCTTTTCTAGAACACAGTGGTTCTGAGCTTCATGACTCCAAAATCACTGTTTTTTAGTTGTTTTTACCAAAATCAGTGGCTTAGGGTGTTTTTAATAGCTTGCTATTCAGAAACGTAAAGTGTATAGCTGGTAAAAAAAGATAATGTGCATCTCTGCAGTACATACACAATTCTCTGTTTTACCCATTTGAAACCACTGCAAGCACAGAAAATAATTGGCTCGTAGCTTCTTATTTGAGCTGACATCACTGCCTCTGCTGCCTTTAAAGGATAAGTTCACCTTTGGGAACATGTTCCATTTGTTTATAGGGTGCAACCTGTAACATGTTCCCAGTGCTGCAGCTGATTCCCTCTCTCCCTGTGACAGCAGTATGGGGAGAAGTTCCCCGTACCAGCTGTCACTTTTTGAAAAGGGCACAGCTCTGTGGGGCTCCACCCATACGGCTGTGTCATTCATTCACAGAGCTCTGTGAATTTATCAACTACAAATACTGACATCCTTTGTGGCTGTCAACTTGTAGTTCTCAATGAACTACCTCCTGAGCGCTCTGGTAGCTAGTTCATTGATTCTTCCTGTCCGTATAACACTTACTGCCCGTATCAAGTATGGGCAGACAACTTACACTGGCAGTCTGCAGGAGTCCTAAATGACACCAGCAATCTGCTGATCACTGGTGCAATGCTTTCCATTCTCTTACAAAAAAATAAATAAACACACTTTTTATTACCTGCAAAAAAATGTGCATTTATTTTATTTTTTAAAGTGAACTTATCCTTTAAATCCCAAGCAGTGTTGTCATACCTGCCTGGGTTCTCCCTTTCTGTACTACAGAACACTCCTGTTATAAAGATTAGGTAATGAAGGTGATCTGTAGGCCAGAAGGTGAGAATTCAGGCAGTGCTGACAATACTGCGTGGAATTTCAGTGCTGTCCACTAAGGATGGGCTCAGGTATGTTCGGAACTGCACGTGTCCTAGCCTGCCAGGAAGCTTACACTGTGCCGCGCTAATCACAGGCAGTGAGACATTTCCCGATCTGCTGCTGCCGATGTCTCACTGCCTGTGATTAGAGCAGTGCAGTGTAAGCTTCCTGGCAGGCTGGGCACGTGCGGTTCCGAACATGCCCGAGCCCATCCTTACCGTCCACTCAGACAGGAAGTTAGTGCTTGTGGGTATAACATGGGGGAACGTACAGATACTTCAGTGGTGTGTTGAACCGTTTTTGTTTTACCCAGACATACATTTGATTATAATAATTGCAGTCACATCATTAGGCTTGAGTTACACCGGAGATGTTTAGTGTTCAATCTTGCTACTAAATTTACTAGTAATTAATCAATAGGATAAAATTATAGGAGATATCAGATATCAGTTGACTTCAAGTGCATCCTTCCTTTTTGAGGTGACAGTTAACGCTTAACAATGTTTCCTAAAGCTTTAGTATGGGCTTTAGACTTGCATCACTGAGCTTTAGTATGGGCCTAAAGCCCCTTTCACACATACGGACCGTTTGTCCGTTTTTCATCCATCCATTGACAGATGAAAAAACGGACATCAATGTCTATGGAACAACGGATGATCATCTATTTCCATCCATTTTTATCCGCTTCCGTCAACATCCGTTTTTTTGAACGGATAAAAGCCCTATTTTTCATCCGTCCAAAAAAACGGATCGGATGAAAAACGGATGTAAACTGATGAATGTTCAGTTTTTCATCCGTTTTTGCATTGGTAGTGGATGTAAAAATAACTGATGACCATGGATGAAAAACGGATGAGAAAACTGATGAAAAACAGATAAATACTTCATCCGTTTTGACATGACTGAATGGATGAACACGAGCGGATCGTTCAGGTCCGCCTGTCAGTTTTTCAGACGGACCCGAACGGACGCTCCATTGTCCTCTATGGAGCGACGGATGTCAGCGGTGACATGTCCGCTGACATCCAATCCGCCAAAAACAGACGGATGGAAACCCCATTTTCCATCCGTCTATCGGATCGGATGAACACGGACAGACGGTCCGTGTTCATCCGATCCTCCATAGAGGAGAATGGAGCTCTGACAGGTCCATTTCTGCACGGAGTGCAGAGACAGTCCTGTCATCCGCCGGCTCAGCGGGGATCCCTGCTGAGCAGTGGAGTCCGTCAAAAATCGTGTGCAAGGAGCCTTAGACTGGCATTTTACAAAAATGTTAAAAACGTACCCAAACACTCTATGTGCAGTTTTGAAGCGTTTAATGAGTGTTAAGGTGTGTTAAAACTGCTCCACAAAAAAAACCTATTCCATTGCTGGACATAAACAAATCTTAATGCCCTGCAAACGCTCTGGTGTTACCATAGACTTGAATGGGAGGTGCTGAAAGGCTTCAAACACCTTCTGACTCAACATGAGGCTTCAGTTTTCACGTGACGCTAACACCTCATGCTTTGATAATGAGAACAGCACTGTGTGCTGTCCATTGTATCATTTGTATAGGCGTTTGAGTGGCCTTTTTAACGCCTCTCAAATGCCTGTTTTTAATGCCAGTGTAAACTTAAGTGCACAGCTCTAACCAATTGCAATATCCTCCTGGTTTACTGCATGAGGGTTGTAAGTGGACCCCCTGGACATCAGCTCTTGTCTAAGTGGCCTTGTGGGTGATCTGGCTCTGTTTATATGCAAGAGTAGTGCAGACGGGATGCCTTTGCCCTTCACATTTGCGGTGTCATTTACTGGTGCACAAAGCCACCACCCCACTTCAGAGGAGGAGTATGACCTGTCACTTTAGTCCTGTATGAACCAGATAGTGAGCATCATCTGACGCTCAGTTCCTGACATCTCTCACAAGCCACTGGTTATTTTTCCCAAGTCCAAAAAAAAAAAATTCCAGCACATTATGATGTTGTACTCTTAGTTATTATCCGAATTTATAAGGCTAAACATTGTAACCCGATGACTAAATCTCCTTCTCCGCACAGCGTTATAAACCATCTTTATGTTTTTACATTAAACAATTTGCTTTGGCTTTCATGGTAATTAAAAAAAAAATTATGATGGCAATCTTCTACTTCAAAGAACCTGCATAGACAAATAATAAAACACATTTAAGATGCTGACTTATTACCATTATTATCATATCAATAATCATATTTGTATTCACATCTTAGTTCCAGATAACGACACCACTTACACTTGGTTTGATTAAATTAACTTGAAGGGTGGGGGGGTTAGGGAATCATATTTTATTTAGTTAAATGAATTGCTTGCTGTGGCAGAATGTTTGCACTCCGTTCATTTCCCAGTTCATGAGAAGGTAAAATAATATATTTTCAGCCGATTAAATTAAATTGGACATGGGGAGAATCTTACATATTTTTTTTTTAATATCTCCTGTGGTAAGCTGCTTTATAGACAATATCAGAATTCAACTATCACACCAGTAATGCCATCAAAACCTTTGTTTTTTAATATGCCTCATTTTACACTGTAAGCATTCTGTCTACGGTTTTCTGTATTATGAATGTGTAAAATGTCAGACCACTGACATCTCACCTGCTACCTGTTTCACCCCCAGTGTATTTTGAACAGTCTTACAGGCTTGGAAAGATCAATTTGTAAATGGATAGAAAACTGGCTAAAAGATCGAATTCAGAGAGTAGTGGTTAATGATTCTTATTCTGAATGGTCTAAGGTTATCAGTGGTGTACCCCAAGGTTCAGTGTTGGGACCCTTGCTTTTCAATATATTTATAAATGATATTGGGTCTGGGATTAAAAGTACAATTTCAGTGTTTGCAGATGACACCAAGCTATGCAGTGGAATAACTTCCTTGCAGGATGTCTCCAACTTACAAGCCGACCTCAATGCACTGTCTAATTGGGCAACTATGTGGCAAATGAGGTTTAATGTTGATAAATGTAAAGTTATGCACTTGGGGGCTAAGAATATGCATGCATCGTACATACTAGGGGGAGTACAACTGGGGGAATCCATAGTGAAGGATCTGTGGGTTCTGGTAGATCATAAGCTTAATAATGGCATGCAATGCCAAGCTGCGGTTTCCAAAGCAAACAAAATCTTTCTTGTATTAAGAGAGGTATGGACTCCAGAGATAGAGACATTATTTTGCCCCTGTACAAATCATTAGTAAGACCTCATCTGGAATATGCAGTTCAGTTTTGGTCGAACCACAGTAGACGTTTGTGACTTTAACATGAAAATTAGGGTCTGGGTTATAGTAAATATTTATATAACTTTTCGTTCCCAGGGTTGTGACTTGGAACCCCATGTGGTGACTATTGGAATCTGGTAAGTCTTATTCTTAGTAATTGGT
>BLSH010385746.1:1134152-1145459 GCA_018402905.1 Glandirana rugosa | reverse complement strand
GCTGTGCTTCAGCTTCACGTCAAAAATTATACCCCATGTAGCTTTAGCCAGGCTTCAAAGCCTCTCCAACGCCTCCATAGAAGTCTATGACAAAGCTTGTTTGAAGCTCCCTTGAAGCACCTGCGGCTTTTCAGAGGCTGTAATTCAGCTTTAGCTTGGCTTTGTTTTGGAGAAATTGCAGGTGTGAGATATCAACAAACACACACGGCATCTGCCAAGCTTCAACAAGGCTTCAAAAGTGCATCACTGAAGCCTCTTAGCACCGCTGAAGCCTCAAAAACACATCATAAAAGCTTGTTGAAGTTGCATGAGCTTTAATGAGCTTTGAAGCCGAAGCAAGTGTAAACTAGCCCTAAGGTATACATTTCAGGTTGTTTTTGATCTATCTAATCCAGGGGTAGGCAACCTGCGGCCCTCCAGCTGTTGTAGAACTACATTTCCCATGAGGCATTGCAAGGATGACGGGTACAGTTACTCCCAGAGGCATGATTGGATGTGTAGTTTTGCAACAGCTGGAGGGCCGCAGGTTGCCTACCCCTGATCTAATCACTGGTCAAAACGGGCAAAATGGAATGCCTGTGTGAAAGGGGCTACATATTTTTTACAATAATCATTTTTATTTTTTTATTTTTTTTTTACAAACGTCTGCCTTGTGCCCTTCAAAGCAATAAGAAAGTAGAACATACCAAGAACACTTGTGGGCTCAACTGAACGCCTACAGGGGCATATCTAATATGCTTTCAGTTCTTAAGTTAAAGTTTGTTTTTGAGCAAAAGAAAAAAAAGACGACTTAGTGCGTTTCTTCAATACATGCACATTTCCTTATGTATTTTTTAAAATGCTCTAATAACAGAAAATTAGCTGTTGTTTCCTGCTTGAAATCCAATGTGCTCCTAACTTCCTGTTTGAGCTGATAACACTGCTCCTGCTGCACTGAAATCTCAAACTGTGCTCGCAGCCCTACCTGAGTTCTCCCCTGCTGAGCTACATAACTCCTCATCGTCTCATCATCTCTTAAACATATGGGGGGTGGAGGGGTTTGAAGTCCTGCAAAGAAGAGCTGAGCAGGGCTCATAACTCTGCTTAGGATTTCAGTACAGCTTTTATAAACTAAGTTAGCAATTCATTCAGTTTCTGACAGATAAACATGTATTTTTTCTGCAGCATTTGTAAAGAGGCAGAACATTGTGAATATGCGTGTATTGCAGAAATATACTTTTTATTTTTTTTTGCCCACACATACACTATATTACCAAAAGTATTGGTACGCTTGCCTTTACACGCACATGGAGTTCCACCAAAAGGGTAGCTGTTGAGTTTTAGCAATCGGACACTCGCCTGTCCCTGGCTCCAGCGATGCGACCGCCTGAGTGCTCGCTCTTCTCCCCCTTCCCTCAACGGCGCCGGCATCACAAGTTTGGAGCCGGGCGCGCACTGCGCATGTGCGAGTCGCGCTGCGCCTTGTAAATGGCTCGGTGTATCTTCTGGGACCTGTGACGTGTCCCAGAAGATCGCCGAGAGGGAGGGGGGAAGGTGAACTTCCTTCCGGAGCCACGGCTCTAGGAGAGGAAGTGGACCTGGAACCCTGTGAAAACAGGGTCCACGGTTCCCCCCCCCCCAAAAAAAAAAAATGACATGCCAATTGTTGCATGTCGAGGGTCACCTTCCCTTAAAGCGGAAGTTCCACTTTTGGGTGGAACTCCGCTTTAATGGCATCCCAGTCTTAGTCTGTAGGATTCAATATTGAGTTGGCACAACCTTTGCAGCTATAAGAACTTTAACTCTTATGGGAAGACTGTCCACAAGGTTTAGGAGTGTGTCTATGGGAATGTTTGACCATTCTTTTAGAAGCGCATTTGTGAGGTCAGGCACTGATGTGGACAAGAAGGCCTTGCTCGCAGTCTCAGCTCTAATTCATTCCAGAGGTGTAATATCGGGTTAAGGTCAAGACTCTGTGCAGGCCAGTCAGGTTCCCCCAACCTAAACTCGCTCATCCATGTCTTTAGGAGGCAGGCGTCCCAATACTTTTGATAATATAGTGTACATTTTAAAAGAAGTTGGTATATGAGGTCAAGTACAGTAAGTGGTAAATTGCTTCCAGTTAAAGTGGCAGTAAACCGCTGAAAAAAAAAAACTCTGCAAGACACAATAGCATATGTGCTAGTATGCATCGCATATTCCCTCAGTGTTTCTTTTGCATTCGCGGCTCTGGCCATTCACAACGCTGGTGCCGCAAACCCTAAAGAAATGCTGAGGGAACATGCGATGCATACTAGTACATTATGCTACTGTCTTGCAGGGTTTTTTTTTTTTTTAGGTCATTCGTGGGAGTCCTCCATTCCAGCGTGATCTGCCGGACCTTCAGATCGCATGTCCCTCTGATGTCAGCGGCTGCATGCAAGGTGAATATCTCCTAAACCGTGCAGGAGATATTCATTTTACCTGCAGGTAAGCTTTATTGTAGGCTTACATGTAGCTAACAATGTCCAAGCTGGGTATACAACTGCTTTACGTAATCCCATAAAAGAAACCTGACAACTTTTATTTGCTGCCTCTTCCTGCTAATATGACCAATTCTATTGGTTGAACAAGATGTGTCTTTTCTTTCAACCTATGTACCCATGACAGCTAATGTAAAGCAATGAACTTTACAGCTAAATTGAATAAATACCAAAATTCTGAATTTCCTTGCCAATGTGGGATATTTTATGTACTTGGTTGTAATCATTATTAATCACCCTTTAATATAAAGAGACTTAGTTTTATTATCATTTTGCTCAGTGGCCCTTTATAGAGTTTCCATGAAAGTGATTTTATTACATTTTGTGTGGCTCCCCCATTTGTTATTTGTGAATGTAGCTCTTGAGCTGTCAGAGGATTTGGACCTGTTGTTTGCACTTTATAGGACCACATAATTGAGATGTATCCATTAAATAACTAACATATTGTGGTTCCATTTACTGAAACCCCAGAGACCCTTGTTCAGCTGCGTGTTTTAAAGCTACTTGAGAAGTAGAGGTTTCACGCCTTTGTAATTACTGTAGCACTCTGAAAGTTCTGAACTACTTTCTTGCACTCCAAGGAAAATTAAATGTTTACAATTCAGCCTACTTTTCTGAGCCAATCTAAATAACAGCAGTCGGAAGCGTGCCTTGCCAAAGTACCCATCTTTTACTTGTCAAACTGTTTGACGTTTCTTGTCAAGCATAATGTGAAAATGTCTTCAGCTGAGAGAATGTCCAGCCTTGTATCCACATGATGTACTGACTAACAACCTTGCCCACGTCCTTGTATATTGCTCGAAAATCACTTTTCACCCTGCTTGTTTCTCCCCAGCCAAACACAACAACATATAATCAAAGCGGACGGCATTCAGTGTCTGTGGAAGTTCAGATGCAGAGGCAAAGACAGGAGGAACGGGACAGCTTCCAGCAAGCCCAGCGCCAGTACAGTTCATTACCCAGGTAACATGGCCCCCATCACTCCCTATCGCTCATGCTAGGATAATGGATATCGCTCACACAGTGAGGTAGTGTCACTATAAACTCCTTGGCTCCTTACCGCGAGCCTGTACCCATAAATCTGTGCTGTAGAATTTGCCTCTTTTGTCTCTGTTCAGGTTGAATGCAGACTTGGATCATTTACATTTTGTGGAATATCCATTAGCAGGGCTGAAATATCAGTCGAAAGAACCTCAGACTTCCCATTAATATCAATTTCACAGAAGCTGTGACAGCCACAGCCTTTTTTCTGGTACTCTACACACTGCACTGGCCCTGTGAATGCAGTTTACATTGACTGTGTGTTTTGTTTTTTAAATGGATTGGCATGCAGGCATCAATGCTCTCTTTTAGAATGCAGCCTTATTGTTTTTTGGGTTTTTTTTTTTTGGATACAGCTGTATTGGTCTATTCAGCAACTTGTGACTCCTATCAGTGTCCAGCCAAGCACTGGTTAGGAGGAGTTTTCTGACTGTGCTAGGAGACTGCAAGACCCCTGACCCTCTGTCTGGACAATGCTGATTTGCCCTGTGCTGATCACATGCATCCTCCTAAGAAAAAAAAAATCCTCTCTAGCAATACCCACCAAACTGAGCACATGCAGCCTCTAACTTCATAGACTCTGTGTTATCAGAAAAAGTATTAGAAGTCTGTGTAAGGAGGAGAGGATTAGATAAGGCAGGATCAAGCAGCCTTTTTACACAAAAGGGATTAGCAGAGGATTAACCCCTTGGGTTCCACAGTGAGTATCACAAGCATGCTTTACTGCATATAGACTGATTTTACTGTTGTGGGTTTAGTAACACTTTAGGCTAAAAATATTTCAGGAGCATGAAAAAAAAGATGTTTACAGTTTGTTTTCTGCAAGGACTGCCCACTGCCTGAGTAGAAAAGCCTGTCACCTGCCAGAATGCGGTAAGTGATCTCTCTTCAGAGGTCCGACACGCCCTCTGCTAAATAAGACTTTTAGCTCTGTAGTCAGCATGGGGCATGATATTGCTGCTTGCAGAGCTCTACCTCTGACTTAACAGGGGGTGTATTGGACCCATGATTCCACACAGAGAGCAAAAGTCCTTCTCTACAGCATGCTGCCAAGTGACAGGCTATTCTACTCAGGCTGTGTGCAAACTGGAATATTTTGCACACCTAATACATGTTTTTATTTGATACACCCAAATGATTTAGCTGATTTAAAATGAAAGTTTGTTTAGGTTTTAAGGAAAGTTCTTTTAAGAAAACCAGGTTTCAAATTGATTATTTCATGGAAATAACCAGAAAGAAGACTTTTTTATCCTGTTCTGAACATAAGACCAGCGCTCCCTCTTATCTGCATTGTATGTTCATCAGTGAAATGCGGAAGATTGCTTCAGTGCTAAATGTTTTGCAGTGCTGTGAAATATTGTACCAACATATTTTGATCTCCTGGTTTTCACTGTGTAATTGCTGAAGTAAAGAAATTTTGTACAGGCAGGAAACCTTTTCACGAGATAGCAAATCAACCCACCAAGTTTAGTTTGCCTGCATTTGGTTTGTTGGGATTTATTGGCTGTGTCTACAAGCAAGCGGTTGAAACTCTGGCAACTTCCACCAAATATAGATAGGATTGTATAGGAAGGCTACATGTTGTTTGGAGTCCACTTATTTCCTCATACCGCTGAATGCTCTTAAAACAATTCTGAAATAAGAACTGTCTAAATGCCAGTCTCATTCAGACATTTGATAAACATTGTCATTTAGAGAACGAAAGTTTGATTTGGTAAGAAAGGCTCCACTGATTTATGCTGTAAAAATTAGGGCAGAAAAACTGGGGGTGGCGCTGAACTCCAGGAAATGTCCCTACTTGGAGCATTGTATCCATTTTGGGTCTTAGAAGAAGCAAGTCTTTAAAGCGGAGTTCCACCCTAAAGTGGAACTCCCGCTGGTTGGATTCCTCCCCCCCTCAGGTGTCACATTTGGCACCTTTCGGGGGGAGGGGGAAGAGGACACCTGTCTTTAGACAGGTGTCCTTTTCCACACTTCCGGGAGTTCTGGCCGGTGGACGCGGCAGATGACGTCAGAAGCCGGCTCCCTCCTCCCTGCTCGCTCTGCTACTGGCCGCCTGGCCAGTAGCAGAGCGTGGCAGAGCTCGCGCATGCGCGGTAAGGTGCCCGGCGTGAAGCTGTACTGCTTACACGTCCGGGTTCCCTTACCCGCGATGGAAGCGGCTGCACCCGTCCCCCGATCCGAAGATCGGCGGCGGGTGCCGACATCGCTGGAGTCCAGGACAGGTAAGTGTCCTAATATTAAAAGTCAGCAGCTACTGTATGTGTAGCTGCTGACTTTTAATTTTTTTTTTTAGCCCGGACCTCCGCTTTAAGGAACAAAAGATTCAGAAAGTAACATTGTATTAAACATAGAATACACTTGTGATTTTTTTTTTTTTAATGGTATGGTCATAAGGGTTAATCTCAATAGAGATCACCAGAATCTGGGGTATTTTAATGACACATCATTCAAATATCGTACCTGTTATTCTTTCTTCGGTTATATTCCACGTGCAGATAGCATGTATTAATAAAACAAGGTAATTTATTCAGATTCAACAAGCCATTCTTCCACAGCCCCCAAGAATAGGACCTACTACCAGACCCCATACTAAAAATCATGAAACGCAGCAGTGTTTAGACCATTATCATCCCTTAAAGGGACAGATTTACCATTACATTGGGAATTTCAGGCATGATCCAGAGCTTGCATCTACTTCCAGTGTTACCGTTCCAGATCCGACATGGTTTAGTACATTTAGGCACCTATACAGCTACATGTATGATCTTGGATGTATGTCCATCTGCTGTCTCATTTAGGAAGCCCATAGATGAGTCTTTTTTTTTTTTCAACCAGTAGGTTGAACAGAAAGAAAAAAAAAAAACACTTTATTTCCCCATCCACACATTCAAAGTGGATGGGGGAATCATCAATGCTGATCTATTCTATTCTGACAGCAGCTAGACTTCCACACCGAGTACACAGAACATTGCTGTTGGCTATACCTGCAAAAATCCAACAGGACAGTTGTACAGACGTTATTCGGTAGGTCGACTTCTGTACAACCAGCCTGCCCATACATGAATCTAAATTTCGCCAGACCCTTCTGAACTGGATGAATTTTGATAAATGTATGGCTGGTTTTAGAATGGCCCTCGCTGCTGCGCATTAGCTACAAGAAAGTTACTATATTACGGCAGGCTAAGTGAGTGATCACTGTGGAAGGGCAGACTTAGAAAATCCTTCTTCCTGCCTGCAGTATTTCATAACTGGCATAATAGATATCACATGCATTACGGATTCTATGTCCATCCCATCAGAGAACATAAACTCAATCTTTATATTTTATTCAATAAAATTACTTTAACAAGTGTCACTTTTTGTGCGTTTGTATTTTTATTAACATATTACAAATGCAAAAAAACACTTGTTACAGTTATTTTAATGAATATGGAGTAAGGCTTGATTTTATGTCCTCTGATTGTGTGGACATATAATTAATAATGTATGTCACATTCAGTACCTTGGATAAGAAATAATGTTTACCCTCGGGTGCAGAGCTAAGACGGTGGAAAAATTGAAAACCTTCTGTTGATAACCTGTTGCCTGCAGCAGACTGATGACCTCATTCTTCCAAAATGTGCCTTGAGAGACTAGAGTTATCTAGGTAAAGTCACACTGGGGTACACTGGACTGGAGCTCTAGGACTAATAATGGTAAAAAGTAATGCTTTTTGCAAAGATGCTAGTTCTGTATATGTTGGCATGTTAGGAACTTGTTGATGAAGGTTGTAATGTTGCCCTTAGATCTGCTTTAAAAGCGATTCTGTAAACTTGTGTCCAATCAAAATTCCCAGCATCCGGTGAAAGGACTTCCACATATGTTTGTGCTTTTGTACACGTGAAACTGAAAGGCTGGAGACCGTTTAAAAAGGAAGATAAGCGAGTCCTTCTGACTATACAGGGAGAGTGAAAAAGATAAGCACGGATAGTCACTCAAAGCATTTAAAATCAGTGATCCAAAGAATTTTTATTAAACATAAAGCCTTCTCTATTGAAAGCCAAATGCTTGGAGGTCACAAAGACAACCGCCTGACTACAAATATTGGTCTGTAGCTGGAAAAATGCATGCGTCTGCACCAAGAGTGCGAATTAGCCAGTTTTCATTTCAAACTAATAACTTTCTTCAATTAGATTCCAGTAGAAGTCCTCTTGCATTTTTTTTTTAAGAGAACACATTTCAGTTTTAAGCCAGCATTTCATTGCAATTCGTCACCGCCAGCAAGCCTTTGATCCTAAAAGTTGTACAATTATGGTAAAGTTTTCCTAGCAGCCATTCAAAGGAGATGAAGAAGGAAAAGAAGCATAAATCTTGGCATTGTGCTGACCCATAATATGTTCTGTAAACACTTGATTGTAAGAGGTAGCTGTTTGCTGAACGAGATACTGTAACAGCTGTTCCTGAAGACATAATGCAAGCAGCAAGAGCACAACTTATGCAAGGAATGCATTCTGTCACACTTTTAAGCGCATTACTGCAGAATTAGCTAGACTATAGGATTCTACTTTTAGTACTGACATAGAACAAGTTCTGGGAATTGTCTACTGCACAGAAGTATTAGAAAAAAAAATATCGAAAAATATATTTGTGGGGAATGCTTGGATAAAACAAGATGCAGGCCTAAAGTGGAAGAGCGATACCTGGTCTGAATCAGAAGAAGAGATGATCTAAGATAGTTTGGTCTCAAGCAGCAGAAGGCAACCCAGTTGCCCTTAAGTGTGTTATCATAAAACAGCTTATATAAGTAATGCAGTATGGATTAATCTGGGATGGGCAGCTACTCTTGACTCTCAAATACAGGCTTTGAGTCAATGAAAGCCATCACTGATGTCTATATTGGCCAGCTGTGTTGCATTTACTGAAGATATCCAAGGTGCCATGTCTACTAAAATTGATATATTCAGTGAGCACAACAAACCAGGCTTGCATTCCAGCTGCAGGCCAGGATTGATGCCAAGGAATATAACAAATGGCGGCACTGCACAACTGATGCTGGTTATTGTGTTTTATTTGTAGAAAATAGCCATACAGGGTACAAGACAGTAGGTAGGTACTGTCTTGTACCCTGTATGGCTATTTTCTACAAATAAAACACAGTAACCAGCATCAGTTGTGGAGTGCCGCCATTTGTTCTATTCCTTGATGTTGCGGCAGTGAACCGGGTCGGGCACCCACAGCTGTTTGGAATTCCGGTGAGCAACTTTGAGCAGTGAGACACATCTGCTATTCTTCTCAGGATTGATGCCAACAATGTACCTCTCTGATTCAAAGCATGTCTGCAAAACATGTCACATCTAATATGTTTAAGGTCCCAAGCTGACCATGATGACTTGTATGGTGATGTTTTTCAATTAACAGTGGCTTCACAGTACAGATGTACTGTGTGTGCTTATCCTTTTATACCTACCACACCCCCACCAGCACTTTGAGTATTTTTTTTTTATACACACTAATATATCATATGTACCATCCATTCACTTCCACAGAAAGCCACTCCCATGCCAGTCTGTAGATCAGCTAGGAACAGTGATGTGCAGCACAGAAGATGGGGATAATGGGGATTGATAGCCTTACTTGGCTCTATAAAATTGATTTTGTATAAAATATATTGTCATTAGTATCCACTGCTAACATTTTCTAGAGTGGCCCAGAGCCAGTTCTTCTAGAAGGCAACCAAGGGAGGAGCCTAGGGCCTGGTGGATGGATGTCCAGGTGACCCAGCTACAACCCTAATGCTCTTGCAGTAAACCAGAGAAATACTGCAACTGGTCAAAACCATGCACCTGCCTGTAACTTCACAAGGGGCAATACACTTGTGGCAGGCAGTTGGTGTCTGATGGGGCCTTGTCAGTGCAGTACAAATAGGGCAACTTCTCTGTGCCTATTGCAGTCCTCATCAGTGGCCAAAACCTTGCCTAGAGCCCCATTCTGATTTAATTTCTCTCCGAGGTGGCTATATTGAACATTTGTTATTCATTCCATATTGGGTAAAATTTGCACAATTCCTTCCTTCCTTTCCTTTCTGGAAATCTTGGCAATGCCCACAGGTTTATTATATCTTGTATTTAATTAAAGCATTTGAAAATATTGATATTGGGCCAGAGGGTTCACTGGTTTTTCTTTGCTTTTTTAAGATTGTAATATATGCCCACTAGATTGTATATGAAACCTATGCAACTGCTCTAAGCAGAGCCGTTACGTTATTTTTTTGGAGCTGCAGTAGATTATGTTGCTCATTAAACGCTCACTGCATTTAACTGTTAGCTTAATTTATATACAGTAATGAAAATATATTGATATTATACTTGGATTAGATGACCAGCTGATCCGATTCCAATTAGCAATATGATGATCGAAGGGCTCTGGCGGTAATGAAAATTCACTAATGCCATGTGATCCCCAATTAAATTAAAGGATGTCAATGAGAATAAAATGAGTCACAGGGCTTTGCTTCCACGCTGTCAAATTCATATTATTCACTTTGCCACACTTAGGATTTACCCGCAATAAAAAGTTGTGATTTTACAAGTTTATATTTAGTTATATGAGGATTTCATGTAATTTTAGGCAGAAATAAATGTAAATGGGACAAATGCATTTGCAAAAAAAAAACAGCTGTACTAAAAAAGGCCATTTGTCTGTTAGATAAGTATCATAGCATTGAGATTTTAATGCAGCAACAGTGTATAAAGCAAGTAAACTATATATAATAATTTAGGAAAGTTAAATATATTTTATATGATACACAAAGGTTTATGTTCATGTTCACCAGTCATAAATAGGGGATTGCAGGACCTATATAAAAACCGATTCTCCAAAACCAATTAGAGTACCATAAAGAATATCTAAAACAGGGAAATTTTAAATCACAACTCCAGGAATTAGAAAAAAAAAATCCTCTCTTGCAATTGGACCCCAGAGCCCCCACATTGCAAGGGTTAAATGCTTGTCATGTCTAGAGGTGAAAGTCCATCGATACTTACCTTACACCCCAGCCCGGCCAGCTCCTGTCTGTAGGCGGAGCCTCAATACCAAGACAAAAGCTTCCCTCGTTCCTTTTGTCTTCAGCTTACAGAACAGATTGCATCGCTGGAAGGACCTTGCTAGAGCAAGGAATAAGTATTCATACTTTATTTATGCGCCTCTAAATATAATAAGTGGGCTAATGTAGGGGTGGATTTTTTTTTACAATTTTTGGATTTGGGCTTTAAAAAATCTCAGGTAGGTATTGCTGGCTGTATCCCCGCTGGGGAGATTCACCTTCTCTATTTGTCTTAGGGACCATCACTACGGGGGACTTAATGTAACGGGAAAATCAAAATATTATGTTCTAACAGACTGCTTCACCTCACTTTGATGATATATTCTCTTACTTCCTCTTGTGTCCTCTTAGACTCTCGGACTGGAAAGACCTGATCCACATTATCCAGACGTCATAAAAAAAAAAGCTTTCCCTTTAGATGCACTTTGATGGTTGTCCTTCCTTACTTTTTCTTTCTTTTGGCAATGCAATTACATGACTTCTACAAGTCTGGTTCAAGCTGGCCTCCGAGCTGGTTTTTCTTTTTTGTTTTTTCGTGTTTTGCTTTTTTACTACTTTTTTTTTTTTTCTTGTTTAAAGGCAAGCCCTGGAGATGGCTCACCTGAGAGGTCCTTCTTACCAATTATAAGATCTTGCCCCAGGCTTTTACCTTATTCCAGTAATCTCGGTAGAGGTCCCGAA
>BLSH010385746.1:1106683-1133193 GCA_018402905.1 Glandirana rugosa | reverse complement strand
TTTTTTTTTTTTTTTTTTTTTTTTTCTTTTGTGTGTAAAATTTTAAGCAGACAGTGATGGACAAGTCCATCACAAGTCCTAGATTCTTCCACCGGTTTCTGTGCACAGTCTTTTTACATACAGAGTAATGCAAAATATTTGTGCAGAGAAACGTAACATTCTTTCTACATTAACACCCATTAAAGTGAATTACTTTTATCCTATGCCAACATCTGCTAATGCACTTTGTATGCTAGATTACAACTTCTGCTACTTTTTTTTACGTCTTTGTCTTAGCTGCCATTAGCCTTTAGTTTTCTGGATCATGCGGAACTTTATGCTGTTACTTTGCAGATGTTGGTCAAATAGCACATCCCTACACTTAATACAGACACCAGTATGGTTTGCATGAATTTTCTGTCTAACTGTATGACTATGTGCAACAACCCTTTTTTATTTAACTGCCGGCAATTCCAAAGCAGCGGCTGTTTCAAAGACTGACCTTCATAGAATTAAAAGGTTCTTGGCACACGCTGCGCTTTCTATACCTTGAGGCAGTAACTTCAATGACCTCAGATCTACAGGAGTCCTCACACAGCCAGCTTCCTACAGTACTGAAACCTAATGTAGCTTGGCACAGCCGTCAGAAACAGCCCAGACACAACTGTCAGGAATACCACTCCTCAGAGGAAAGGCCGGGGGAAGAGACTCTTCCTGGCTGCTAGAAGTGGGTCAAAGCAAGGCAATCCATCAGACAGAGGAGTGGGGGAGACGTGGAGCTTGCTGGGAACAGTGAGGCAGTTGTCAGTGATGCTTCTTTGATATGAGACGTCCCAGCAGCCATGATGCTGGAGGACTTTTATAGCCCATACTTTAGAACTCGTTGAACTTTTCTTTTCTGTTAAGATGAAAGCAGTAGAGTCGCTACTTCTGTTCCCTGTTGTTGGATTCATTTTTAAAGGGTTTAACTTCAAACATACAGTATTCATATAGGTGAGGGGGAATAACCATTTATGGGTATTCTTCAGTTATTAGAAAGATTGTCTTCCTTTTTATATCCTTATTTTATTTTTTTTTCATACTTTTTTTTTGTTAAAGAGAAATGCAGATCATTTTTATATAGGATTAATAATAATGATGATTGAGATGATGATTATCTCTGTCATTTGTCAAGAAAACAGTGAAAGAAATCTTAATATGACGGTGGTTGCTTAAGAAAGGAGACTGAGCGGAAACAGAGGCAGAAGTGCAGCTCTGTGTACATGGTGTATTATCTAACATGGCAACACAATTCTTTGGGTATAAGTGACCATCACAGCCAATCAGAAATTAGCTTTGAATAGCATGTCCACTTTGCTAATTAGCTGTCATTGGTTACTGTATACCTTTCATTATTTTCATTCTGTCTATAAAAAGGTCATACAATTAGTGAGCTGCAGCAATTCATAGCAACTAATGAATTCAGCTTTTTTTATAGTGACTGCATTTACACTGAAAGGTGGTTTCTTTTTTGGTTCTGGCTTTTTCTGTTACATAAATGTTCTCTCCCTTACTTTTTTTTCTTTACATATACACTATATTGTCAAAAGAATTGGGACACGTGCCTTTATACTCACATGAACTTTAATGGCATCCCAGTCTTAGTCCATAGGGTTCAATATTGAGTTGACCCACCTTTTGCAGCTATAACCGCTTCAACTCTTCTGGGAAGGCTGTCCGCAGGGTTTAGGAGTGTGTTGATGGGAACTTTTTGACCATTCTTCCAGAAGTGCTTTTGTGTTGTCAGACACTGATGTTGGACGAGAAGGCCTTGCTCTAAGTCTCCGCTCTAATTCAGCCCAAAGGTGTTCTTTTGGGTTGAGGTCAGGACTCTATGCTGGCCAGTCAAGTTCCTCCACCCCAAACTCGCTCATCCATGTCTTTATGGATCTTGTTTTGTGCACTGCTGCGCAGTCATGTTGGAACAAGAGGGGGCCATCCCCAAACTGTTACCACACTTCTAGTATCCTAAAGGGGGAGAGGAGGAGGCTTCCAGTTCTCAACAAGTTTTGTGGGGGCTTCCACTTCTTCAGGAGAGGGACCAGTGGATCTAAAAAATAACAATATAAACATGGTAACCTCCAGTAGCCAAAAGGTCACGTAATCATCCATATAGTCATAACTTTAATGTACTAGACAATTAATATATATTCTGCATCAGCGGAACACCAACCACCAGACCAGGTATGCAGGCTCGCTCAACCACCTTGAAGGAGAGTATGGCCTTGTGAATACTGGAGGTTACCATGTTTATATTGTTATTTCTTAGATCTATTCACTGCGCCTCTGTTCCCTCCCGTGAAGAAGCAGAAGCCTTCGAGAAATGCATTGAGAACTGGAAGTCTCCACCTCTCCCCCTTTTGGATACTGGAAGTTACTTGTGAATTGCAATATAGTTATGCAATATGTTGGTTTAACATTTAACCTTAATATATGGGGATAGGAGGAGTTCTTGTAGCGTACAATTAAAACCAACCAAACTCATTTTTAATAATGGTTTTATTATTATGTGGATAATGGAAATTATTTTTAATAAGGAATTGGGTAATATGTTTGAGTTGCAAAAGTCTGCTATGCCCCAGTTTTTAGTCTTGTACTTGATCCAAGATATTTTGTGGCTGGGGTGCAATTGTAGCCATATGTATCAACTAGCGCTCTATTAGTATAGTCCTATTTGCAAAGGGTACACATTTGAAGACTGTATTGTATAATTTACTTAAATGCCATTTTTTTAATATCACAATGCTATGTTATTCTTAATTATATTTTCTTTATGGTTTGAGTAATTATTTTGCAGGTTTGTCAGTTATTCATATAGTAGTTTTCTGTATGTTGGACTGGTGAGATAATGGTATAGCCCCCCTAGAGATTGTGTTCCTGCATTGAGAAAAAGGAACAATCAAGCACAAATGTGTGGGATTTATTTATTAAGTGTATGTCAGGGCAAAAAAGTAATATGCAGTACATCTCTGCACTAAATTTCCCCTTGTTTACTCCCTTCTACAGTAGAGTACGTGTTGATCTGACAGAAACACACTCTCCTAATTTCTGTTGCGGGCTGAAAATATACAGAATTTTTGTGGACTGAGTGTTAGTTCTGTCCAATATCCTTTGTTTAATAACCAGAACCCTCTAACATAGGGATAGATTTACTAAAACTGGTGCACTCAGAATCTGGTGCAGCTGTGTATGGTAGCCAATCGGCTTCTAACCTCAGCTTGTTCAGTTAAGCTTTGGCAATAAAACCTGGTAGCTGATTCAGTTCTATGCAGAAGTGAGCCTGATTTTGCACACTCCAGCTGTAGAAAATAAACCCAATAGAGACGAAGGCTGGGTTTACAGCATGAGGTCCGGTGCATCCCTATTCACCGATTCAGGTGCAAATTTTTACCTGAATCGTAACCAAAGACGCATAGGACCCTTTTTAAATGCAGACCGTGGCCGCCCCAGAGCTGGGTGAACTGGCTTCATTGAGAGCCGGGCACACTCTCCTGTCAAGCGTATTGGATGCAGTGAAACCCACATCCAATTTGCATATATGTGAACCCAGCCTAAATGTTCTGGAAGGGCTAATTATTTGAGATAGCACATGAAGTGTTCACAGGACATGGGACAACTCTGAATTTTTCAGGATCAACAGTTTTTTTTTTAACATTTCTTAAACAGGTATAACAAAATGCTTTTAATGTTCTATTTAACAGACCTAATGTAGCAAATAAGAGAAGTTTTTTACACTTAAAGCTAACAACCCTTTGTTTTGTCCATATGCAGGCAAAGTCGCAAAAATCCTAGCTCTATTTCTCAAGACTCATGGGAGCAAGCTTATTCCCCTGGAGAGGGTTTCCAGAGCGCCAAGGAGAATCCTCGATATTCCAGCTATCAGGGCTCAAGGAATGGCTACATGGGTGGGCATGGATTCAATGCCAGGGTCATGATGGAAACTCAAGAACTTCTCAGACAGGAGCAGAGGCGGAAAGAACAGCAGCTTAAAAAAAAGGTGTCTGAAGGGTCAGACAATTATGACTCAAATTACACTCAGTCTAAAGGTCCTTTCCGTCAAGACGTCCCACCGTCTCCGTCTCAGGTAGCACGGCTTAACCGATTACCGCAAGAACAGGGGAGACCCTTCTATTCCTGAGGAACACTGAACACTATTAAACAAATAAAGGCAATAATTATTTTCATGGAAGACTTTGTATTATTTTTAAATGGAATGGTACTGTGGTACACATCATGCTTCTTTTTAGTGCCTTTTGCAATACGGGCAAAGCAACAATGGACCTCTCTTCTTGTCTCCTTGCCCTTGTCTTCTTGGTCTGAAGTGTTATCCACATGGAAGGATGTTTTATGATAAGACAATCACTGGTGACATTTAATCTTTTTCCCCCGAAGATCATGTCGTTCAGATGAGTTTCATGAAGAGTCAAGAATTGACTGCCATGCTTTTGTTTTGTTTTGCCATGTATCTTTTTGTTTCTTTTTTACTGACATAATATATTGTGGGAACGGAATGAATTGAGGTTTCTACTCAATGGATTCTTTTATTTTCCTTTTATACATATGTGGAACAGTTGACTAAAGTATTATTTTCTTGTTATCATGCAGCCCAAGATTAGTCATTTAATCATTTACACTACTCACTTTGGTTTGTTTTTAAGCAGTTATAAAGCTGATTATGTTTATGTTGTAATTTGTTATGTAACTAAAAGGAAAAAAAAAATGTGACATATTCACTTTTTTACAATTGCCTTTCATCTCAAAGAAATTTGTATAAAGATGTTTGTCCTATCCATGAATACCAGTTAAGTGGTAGGTTGTACATGCCTGGATTTTATGTAAGCATTTTTTATTTCTGGAATGTATTCCATCATATTCAGATTTCTAAGAATGTTTAGGAATTTGTCGGTATTTTTAATTTGATTCCTCTTCTACACACAGTGAAGGCAGACAATTTGTAAGCTACACCAGAATATTTCCTGCTTCTTGCACACGTATTACTAAGGAAATGATTGCCTTCATAAGTCTAAAGCTAGTACACACTAGTAGTTTTTTTTTTTCGTTCAACCCAGCAGGGCTAAATTTAAAAAGACTGACAGCTCAGGAGGAGCCCTTGTACTAACAATCCAATGTTAGTACAGTGATCTTACAGCTGAGCTATTGTGTTCTGACAGGGGAACGACCGCCCTGCTAGAACACTCCGGTCAGTGCTCTCAGAATGGCTGAGAGCGCTGATCAGCGGACCTTTTTCAGTCATGCCCCTTCATCAGAAGCCAGCTGAAAGGCCAGCTTCTGTCAGACTGACTCTAGTACCCACGGGCCAAATGTCCACCGGTTTCTGTTGAATTGTTCGTTGCCGCTTGACATTCGGCCCATGCGTACTGGGCTTAAGAAGACCCAAGAACTGTGGTACTCCTAAAGCTGAGCCGTAGCTGTCATTGCTCCATAGTTGTTTCCTTCCTTTGCACATTAAATGCATTCATTAACGTGTCTAAAGGAAGAGCATTTCCTGTTGCTCATAGCAACTAGTTGGAATATACTCTTCATGATTCTAATGCAGCATTGGGAGCATGAGAGAGAGAAATCTAGTTGCCATAGGTAGTGTAAACATTATCTGTGGGCACTTTTATGCACGGGCTTATTGTAACCTACATACACGGTCAGTTACCCCTAGTGTGAGTGGAACCCACTGGATATAAATGCTGCCCAAGAATGACTTTAAAGCAAGCCATAGATGGTTCGAAACTTGGCTGGTTCAGCAGGGACCGGTTGAGATTCGAACCATCTATAGGCAGGCTGATGGTACCCAAGTTGATCCATTAAACAACTTAAGTGCAACCAGCATGTTAGATTTTCAGCATGTGATTATTGCCACCGGCTATATACGCTAGCAATAATCACTGCGTTCTCCCAGCAGGTGTTGATGGGGGAATCAAGTGATTTTCTTTCCTGCAACTCGTAGTTGCAGGAAAGAAAAATGCATCATCTATGGCCTGCCAAAGACTCCCACAATATAAAACTTGTGATAGCATGGTACAGTGTGTTGTAATTGAAGTGCATTTGCTCTGTGATGTTGTCACCGGTGTATGGAGCCAACAAAACTGAGGTACCTCCCTGCCTAACACTTTCCAACTATTGAGGTAGTACAAGACCTAACATGACAGATCTTGTTAACTGGTTCCCAAGACAAATAACCTAATGATTTCATAAAATGTGGTCTATTAATGTGGATAGTGGTTATAAATTGGCTGCCGACCCCATGTACAGTACCACATGTATAGTAGATGGGAGTCAGGAATTGTCTAAACAGATTGCAGGAAATGTTTGAACAAAGGACAAAGAAATTTAACTGAGTGACGTTCCAACAGGATCCAGAAAACATTTGATGTGTGCTTCCATGTACCCCATAGGGTGTGAGCCTGAAATGGAGGAATCTGTTACACAGTTTTGAAAATCTTGCCACTAAAACACTGTAAGCAGAAGCTCTTGTGATCTGATAAAACAAATTTACCCAGGTTTTAGAATCATGTTAAATGAGAAAATACAAGTTTTATAATGTGCAAAAGCTGCCATCACTAGACCTTCTCGTATAGTAATTCCCATAGGTGGTCATTTATATCCTGAAACATTCTTCCCATATTATCCCACTCTGTTATAGCAGTAATCTATTGCTGCAGGGAGTCACTGGACTCATTGAGGGAGTACTGTGTTTACAATGATCTGCTAGAAGAGCTCCTATTGAGTGCTCTGTAGTAAAGTCCAAGGGCTGATCATTTGAGGTCCTGGGCTTAGTTTTGAATGCCAGATGGTGTTAAGAGCCAGCTGTTCAAGCCTGAACCTCTGCCTGGATCCTCCTAGAATCACTTATTTCCAATGCCATTTTAAAAAGGTACTGAGACCAGTAGCTAATGCCTCAGTGTCTTTTTTTAAAGTCCGATGGACAAGTCAGTCTTTCCCTAAGGGCTCGTTTACACATGCGGTGCCCTCTGAAGTGACCTGTATTCAGATCTCTCTTCAGAGGACATTTGACAGGCAATGAAGAGGCATTATATGTCCTCCTCACGACCTGTTTTAACCTCTTAAACCCCACACCAGCATGCTGCAACCACCCCCATTCAGTTGAATAGGCTGCGCTCAGTGGGTGGTACTGCCTGCCAAACACGATAGTGGGCATTATTTTTGCCGTTTTGTGATGTAAAGCATCACATCTACTGCATATGTACATCCTCCCCCTCTGCTGCCATTGCAGTTTAAGAGGGAACAGTTGGGGACCAGTAAATAGCTCAGCTGCACAGTTTTACTGCCTCTCAACCTTAAATGTAAACAATGTAAAGTGGTTGTAAAGGCAGAAGGTTTTTTTTATCTTAATGCATTCTATGCATTAAGATAAAAAGCCTTCTGTGTGCAGCAGCATCACCTTGGCCCCCTAATATTTACCTGAGGTTTCTCTCTGTCCAGCAATGTCCACAAGTGTCTCAGTCGTCCAAGATTCTCCCTCCTGATTGGCTGAGACACAGCAGCGGCACCATTGGCTGCCGCTGCTGTCAATCAAAGTCAGCTAGCCAATCGGGAGAGAGGGGGCGGGGCGGATTAGGGCTCCGTGTCTGAAGCTGTAACTCGGCTCGGGAGCCCCCATAGTAAGCAGCTTGCTGTGGGGGCACCCAACAGGAGGGAGTGGCCAGGATCACAGAAGAGAGACACAAGAAGAGGAGGATTGGGGCTGCGCTCTGTGCAAATCCACTGCAACAGAGCAGGTAAGTATAAGGTTTATTTTTATAGTAAAAAAAAAAAAAAAACAAGACTTTACAATCACTTTTACTTTGGTTAGTGTTGTCAAATGATCTTTGCGGTATAGGAGTACCACCTTTGCTTGTAAACCTAAAGCTGAACTCCATGCAAACCGTTAAACACACTTTTTTTATTGTAATAAATGCATCTAATGCTATGATCATCAATACAGAGCTGTACTAATTTGTTTATTTTACATCTGCCTGGGGTTCAGCTTTAAAGCGATTGTAAAGCCAACATTTTTTACCTTAATGCATTCCTTGCATTAGGGTACAAAATATTTCCTTGCGGGTATCGCACACTCACCCCCCCCCCCCCCCTTATACTTGCCTTTTCTTGATCCAGCGCTGTGCACCTCTCTCTTCTTCTCCCCACTCTCAAAGGCTTTGCTGAGAGCCATTGGCTCCCGCTACTGCCAATCAAATCCTGTGATGGAGACGGGGCTAGTTCTCAAGGAACTACCATGGTGCTGTTGAGCGCTCTGGTAGTCTATTGATTCTTCCTGTCAGTGTGAAACTGCCTGCCGGTACAGTGTCCAGGGCAGGCAGCTTACACTGACAGTCTGCAGGAGACCTGCATGGCACCAGCAATACTTATCAGGCTCCTAGAAAAAAAAATGAATAAATGCATATTTTTTTACCTGCAAAAGGTGAACTTCTCCTTGATAGTCATAATATCCACACAGGCAGCTGCCACTCCAGGTCCTATATATTCCTGTGGACTGTTATCCTAAACCCTAACCTGGTGCTCACCAACTGTAGGGGGAACATGGGCCACCAATGGCACATATTCCACACACAGTGAACCACTGCTTGGCTTGATGGGCTTCTTTAAATGTTACTGATGATCCGATGATGTGAATGTGGGTGCATCCAAAAATATGTCACTGCTGTGTCCCTAACCATTGTCATCTGACATGTCCAATCCTTATTTTATCCTTAACTAAGCCTGTATTTTTATTTTATTTTTATTTTCATCCGTAAGGAAGTCAAGTCATTCTATTGGTCTCATTGACATGAAATCTGTTACATAAGACTTTAGATGTGTTATCACCACTTAATAAAGTGCCTATCGATTCTCTTTTGACCATGAAGACTAAGCTGAACATATCATGTTGAAAGAGTGGGGGAGAAACTACAAAAAAAAAAAAAATCACAGTATGTGATTAAAAAAAAAGGGCTTAATTATTAACACATTGCATAGATTGGTGTTGTGTATGACCAATTAGACGTCTACTTTCAGTAACAGAAAGTGGACTTAGTTAAAGGTAGTTTCTCATTGGTTGCCATAGAATTCCTGCACGCCACCACTCTTTGCAATATGTTATTAAATGAGCCCAATTTATTATTTTTCTTTTTTTTTTTTTTTGGTCTACTGGCACACTTTATCACAAGTTTGTTTTTATACAGAAAAAAAAAAAGTTTGTGACGCTGTCAAGCACATGTATCTTGTCTTTTAAAGATGTTTTTGTTAATGTACTACAGTGTTGAGATGATTACTAATGTAAGCACAGTAATATGGGATGACAAAGGCTCTCTTTTTTAAACTAGTATATAGAAAAAGAGCTAATTTCGCCTTATACTTGTAAATAAATCATTAGAATAAAATATGTTTCTTGTCTGGATGTTTAAGAGCTAACTTTGTCTTGGTAGGGCATACTTATGATCAGCTGTTTTTAATGTTTTAAATAGAGATGATGGGGTTCTGCTACTATTGGTTCAATGCCATTCCTGCGACTTTTACAATTTACAGATTCACCCAGGAGGATTTTTTTCTTTTTTAAGGCTAAGCTTTCTTTTTAAATTAGTTGTAGAGGCCCCAACCTCCTCTTCTGGGGTCCCCCCGCCGACACTCTTGGCGGCTCCTTTTCTCCAAGGGCCACCATAGGAAGCTGTTTCCAATGGGGACCCAGCTGTGGGCTCACTCCCATCCATAGACACACACAGCCCCACTTGGCCCCACCTCCCCCGCTCTCATTTTTTATCCTAAAGAAGGAAATGCATTAACCACTTCTGCCCCGGAAGGATTTACCCACTTCCTGACCAGGCATTTTTTGCGATACGGCACTGTAACTGACAATTGCGCGATCATGCGACGACGTACCCAAACAAAATTGATGTCCTTTTTTCCCCACAAATAGAGCTTTCTTTTGGTGGTATTTGATCACCTCTGCTTTTTTATTTTTTTTTCTGGTTTTCATTTTTTGCACTATAAACAAAAAAAATAGTGACAATTTGGAGAAAAACCTTTTTTTTTACTTTGTTAGAATACATATCCAAAACTATATATATATATATATATATATATATATATATATATATATATATATAAAAAAAAATGTTTTCATCAATTTAGGCCAATATGTATTCTTCTACATATTTTTGATTTAAAAATCCCAATAAGCATATATTGATTGGTTTGCGCAAAAGTTATCACATCTACAAACTATGGGATAGATTTATGGACTTTTATTTATGTATTTATCTTTTACTGGTAATGTCGGCAATCTGCCATTTTTAGCGGGACTATGATATTATGGTGGACAAATCTAACCCCAAATGACCCTTTTTGGGGACCAGTGACATTAAGTTGATCAGTGCTATAAAAAAAATCACTGATTAATGTATAAATGACACTGGAAGGTGTTAACACTAGGGGGCGATCAAGGGGTTAACTATGTTCCCTGGGTGTGTTCTAACTGTAGGGTGGATGGGCTGCCAGGGATATGACAGAGATTGCTGTTCCTGATCACTGGTAACAACAGATCTCAGAGATGTCCCCTGTCGGAATGGGGATCCGCCTTGTTTACATAGGCAGAACCCCGTCCGGCCTCTGTGTACAACGATCGCGGGCGGCCGGCGGACATCGAGCACGCTCGCAATCTCACATGCACGGACCGACGTGCGGGTATGTCAGTTTGCACAGGAGAGCTAACCTGCCGAAGTAGAAGTGTGGCGGCTGGTCGGCAAATGGTTAAAGGAAAAAATGTCATGCCTTTACAGGCACTTAAAAGGCTACGTTCACCTTTTGGAACATGTTACGTTACACTCATATTTAGGGTATAACATGCTCTTAAGCAGCCCTCTCCCACATTTGCTGTCACAGTTGCCCGTACAGCCATGTAATTTATTCATAGAGACCTGTGAATGAAACCAAAATCAAGAACACGGTGCTGCCGGGAAGTGGTGCCTTGCCCACAGTAAGTGAATATATATATAAAGAAGTGGATATCTGGAAAATGAGTCAAATTAAGTGACTTATAAACGTAAAACGGTGACAGGTCAAATAAGTGAATAAATAAGTCAAAAACTAAGTGAAGAAATATTTCAGTATTTGTGGCGCAGCCCTGTCAGAAACACCAATAAGGTGTGAATAGTTGAAATTAAGTGGAGAGGACAGATGGCGCTGCCTAATGATAATCCCAAAAGTGCATGTGAACTAAATAGTTCACTGAAATAAGCAAATCATGTAACTCTGTCTAATAGTAGTAACAGGTGTGTATATGAAAACTGCCACTCATAAATACTATAAATGAAACAAGTATTGTGACTAGGAAGTGATTAAAGTGAGATATAAACCTGACTTATAAAATATTGGAAGACCACCTTGCAATCGTGTATGCCTTATGCCAAAGGACTGCCGTATGAGGGTCCTGCCGGGGAATCCCGGTGTCCGGTATCACTCCATTTATCGATCCAGGACCATACAGAGGGAGACAAAGTGTACAGTTTGTATAGGGTAGAATAAACTCAGCACCTAAGTGCTCCGCTAACTCACAATTCGGAGAGAAGTCGGACGAGCTTGCCGTGGCACTTCTATTCAACACGCCTCCGAAGACGTCAGATGACGAAACGCGTAAGGCAGAGCCTGAGACGTCACGACGCACACCCGTTCATTCGGCAGAGACACGGAGATCCCTTGGCGTGTTGAATAGAAGCGCCACGGCAAGCTCGTCTGACGTCTCTCCTAATTGTGAGTTAGCGGAGAGTTGGGCCCCTTTCACACTGCCATGTCCGTGTGCGGGCTCCACTGATCCCCGCTGAGCCGGCAGATGACAGATCCGTCTCTGCTCACTGTGCAGAGATGGATCTGTCTGAGCCCCACTCTCTATGGGAAATCGGATGACAACGGACCGTCTGTCCGTTGTCATCCGATCTCCAGACGGTTGGAAAAATAGGGTTTCCATCCATCGGACTTTACAGGACAGGAGCTAATCGGAGAGCGGTGGGTGTTAGCGGACATGTCACCGCTGACATTCGTCTCTCCATAGCACTGCATGGAGTGTCCGTTCAGGTCCGGCCATGTGAAAGGGGCCTAGGAGATAGTCCAAGGGTGTTTCCAAGGATGTGGGCTGCTCTCCAGGACTTAGACTGGGAGGGAATATTGGCATTGATGAACACAGAACAGAAATGAGAATTTTTCAAAACTACTGTAGGTGAACTCACTGCAAAGTATATTCCTATGGGCAATACGTTTTTAAAGGCTAAAAATAAAACCTATCTGGCTCACGGCCAAAGTTAAAAAATTATAATTGATAAGAAAAGAGCTTTTAAAAAATATAAAAATGAAGGAACACTGTCATCTTTTAGAGGTAAATATTTGTTTGTTAGTTTCAGCAGAAAAAATAGAGAAATGACTGACATTACAGACGTATGTAGGTTTCATAGGCTTACACAAATTAACAAGCCATATTTGATTTAAAAGCTATAACGTAATAATACATTAGTATGGTCAATCCTAGAGAATACAAACATTTCCAAGGAGTATAGAAGAGAGGGTGAGGTGAAAAACAGAAACGAAATAGAGAAAGAAAGAAGATCGGGAGAGTCCGAAGCAGAGGTTAGGGGAGAGAAGAAGTGTATCCCGAGTCATCTAGGCGACCACAGTAGCCGTAAGCTCCTCTCCCACGTCCATGGACCAATTCCTCATAAAGAAGGGAAGCTCATCACCATTTAATGTGTGCAAGAGTTGGTATATTGCAGATAATAGATGTCTAGGCATTTCATAGAGGGAGCAAAGCCGTTCATATTCAGTTAGGGGGCGGTGTATCTGAGTGGATTGGGAGAGTCTGGTGCAGAAAGTAAATATACGGTGAGTATTAAGCCAGTTCCTATCTCTGTCTGGAACTACTGGTCTCCCACTTCCGGGGTGTACAATCTGATGTGCTACAGGCCACGAGTTTCTGGTCAAAGCCCCAACTGTATGAGAGTCCACTCCCTGAGGAAATGAAGGGTTATCAAAGAGTGTCATGAGTGGGGATGGATCTGAGGATAAAAGATCCCGAAGACCATTTTTATACCATAAGTGTAATGCGGTCTGAGTCGGGGGGGGAAGAGTAATTTAACTTGGGTAGATCGTGGTTATGGCCCCAAAGAAGAGCCCTAAGGTCCACTAGGGCAGTGGTTCTCAACCCTTTCCTCAAGTACCCCCAACAGGCCATGTTTGCAGGTTTTCCTTTATCTTGCACAGGTGCTTTAAATCAGAGTTAATGGCTTGGTATTTTGAACAGCTATTTTATCTAAGAGAAATTCCCAAAACATGGCCTGTTGGGAGTACTTGAGGACAGGGTTGAGAAACACTGCACTAAGGAAAGGTCCTGTTCGATCATGGTCGAAGCCTTGGAAGATAGACGAGGGAACCACTCCAATATCCGCACTAGGATGGCAGCTTTGTGATAGAGTCATAATCCGGCAGCTCCACTCCACCCCGCATTTTGGGGGAACGTAAGCAGTTTGTGTCTAATATGGGATAGGCCTCAATTCCATATGAAGCGAATGGAAAAGGAGCGTAGGGGCATAAAAAATTGTTTAGGTAGTAGTATGGGGATGGTCTGAAATAGATATAACAATTTTGGGAGCGTGTCCATCTTTAGAGCGTTTATGCGGCCGAAGCGGTGATGAACTCCATGCAGTTAGGTCTTTCTGGATACTAGTAATGGAGGATAATTTAATTCATATAATTTTGAAAGATCTGACGGGATGGTAATGCCCAAATAGGAGATGCACTTAGAAGACCAATGGATGGAGAAATTAGAGCACAGCTGGGAAACGGTGACAGCCGGTAAGGGGGTGTTGAGGGCCTCTGTCTTGGAAATGTTCAAGTTAAAATTGCTCCATTCTCCAAACCAACGCATGTAGTAGAGATGGCAGGGAGGTGTGGGGCTGCCGAATGTATATGAGGAGGTCGTCAGCATAGAGCGAGGGTTTGTGATGCATAGACAGAGTCGGGATACCGACGATCGAGTCATTTTGTCAAATGGCATTAGCCAGATGTTCCATCACTATGACAAAAATTAGAGGGGATGGGGGCAGCCCTAACGTGCCGTTCAAAATATTAAAAGGCTCGGAAGATGGCTCAGAATACAGAGACATGACTTCAGTGACTAGAAATGTGTGAACTGCACAGAAAGTGAATAAAGAGATTTATTAAGGATATAAGTAAAATGGTGATCCAAATGCACATCTAATATAATAAACAGTGTAAACAACCACAGCAACAGAAATAGTGAAAACTGCTAAAACAGGTATAGGGAAATGTCCAAACCCTAAATGTAGCCAGGCCAGGGTCATGCACGGGAGATCAAGCAGAGGGGGCAGGGAGCAAGATAAGGCAGAAACCAGGAACAGATGACGGGAAAGCCGGTGAGACAGGATCAGACTGCAGACAGGGGTCCAGGAGCAGATTCAGGGTTCAGGATTCCAGATACAGAATTCGGGATCCCAGATACAGCATTCAGGATGGCAGATACCGGATTCAGGATTCCAGAAACAGCATTCAGGATTACAGATTCAGGATTCGGGATACAGAGGCACATGGAGGACAAAAACCAAGGCATGAAGCATATGGTAAACGGGGTTTAAATATCCCTCTTGTAACGAGCGTCAGGTGGTGACTCATGAGCCTCTGATTACTGGGAGACATCCACTGGTGGACACTGGAACTGCAGCCCATGGATCCAGGAGCCACAGTGCCACCACCAGATGAGCCCTTTACTGACACCCGCTGGTGGACACTGGAACTGCAGCCCATGGATCCCCGAGCCACAGCGCCACCCGCTGGAGGGACTATTCCTAACAGTACCCCCCTTTAACCACTTCAATAATGGGCACTTAAACCCCCTTCCTTCCTGGACCAATTTTCAGCTTTCAGCGCTGTTGCACTTTGAATGACAATTGCGCAGTCATGCGACACTGTACCCTTATGAAATTTTTATCATTTTTTCCACACAAATAGAGCTTTCTTTTGATGGTATTTAATCACCCCTGGGGTTTTTATTTCTTGCGCTATAAATTAAAAAAACTGAACATTTTCAAAAACAATGCATTTTTCTTAGTTTCTGTTATAAAATTTTGCAAATAAGTAATTTCTCTTCATACATTTTGACCAAAAATGATACTGCTACATTTCTTTGGTAAAAATAACCCAAATCTAAGTTTATTTGGTGTTGGCGGACAGACAGATGTGACGGGGACTGTGACAGATGTGACGGGGACAGACAGATGTTTTGTGTATGGTGACAGATGTGACGGGGACAGACAGATGTTTGGGGACTGTGACAGATGTGATGGGGACAGACATATGTTTGGGGACTGTGACAGATCTTTTGTGTATGGTGACAGATGTGATGGGGGACATACAGATGTTTTGGGGGCTGTTTTATGGGGACACTGATGTGTATGGGGACAGGGGTATCAGTGTGCTTGGTGCACTGTGTGGGGGGCAATCTGTGAGAGCTCTCTGCATGAAATCATCATCATGCAGAGAGCTGTCACATAGCTGCAGATTCCCCCCTTCCCCCCCCGCACTGAGCTCTCACTGAGCTTGGCGGGGGGAGAACTGTCACAGAGACGTTCGTCTCTGTTTACAATGTGGCGGCTGTGATTGGACACAGCCGTCACATGATCGGGAGGGCCAATCACTGCGCCCATATCCCGATCTCTGCTCAGCTGGACTCTGTGATCATAATGATCACAGGATCCAGCCGCAGCAAGCCCCGTGGCCGCGCTGCGAGCTCCCGTTCTGCAGGATGTACATACACGCCCTGTCAGAACGGGGAAGCTCCCACCCGGTCGTATATGTACAGTGGCCGGGTGGGAAGTGGTTAAGGAGCGGCCTCAGGACGCTCCAAACAGCCATAGGGGATCTAGTCAACAAGGAAAAGTCCTCTGCTTCATGAGTCCACCGAAGAAGTTCCTTGAAAACTGAAGAAGCCCTGGGTCTCCAGCAAGATGCCCCACTGCCAAGATCCATCGGAAGGTAATGTATCCCCCCACCTGGATCATGCAACTGGCTGAGTGTCCCACTGCCGGGGTCAGACGACTGGCTGGGTGTCCTGCTGGCCGAATTCCCTGGGATCTAACACATTCGCAGCTTCGAGTCCCTCAACACAGTAGATAACCGAACACCGGGGTCACACGGGTTATCTTTAAATTTAGCCCTGGGGTCATGTGACAGTACTGGAATACAGGCACCGATGTGTCCTGTCATGACTGAATAGCTTGCCTGGACTCCAGGACTTGCACTGCGCATCAAGAACCCATTAGGCCTCTCCGAGGCACCGGTTACCCAACCTGGGTCCCCTAGTACACCCGGAGCTGTGGCAGTCTCTCCCAGATCATGGCAGGGCACAGATCGTACTCCGCCATTCCCTAGGAGTTTACCACGACCAGGGTCATGAAGGCAAATGCAGCCATTAGTCATCCATGTTATGTCTAGACCACCAGGTTCGGGCGCCATAGGAGCAACACACTGCCAGAGGGACTCTATCAAGGCAACCTTCAGCTGAATCTTAGGCCAAGTAGACAACCCATATAAGTCACATGAAGGTTCAGAGCTTTCCGACCTATTAACAGGTGAACACTCAGCCTTTACACAACCATCCAACTGATCAGGCTGAGCAGCAGGCAGAAGCACATCAGACTGGACAGCAGGCACTGGATCGTCAGACTGGTCGGTGGACACTGGAACATCAGACTGGACAGCGGGCACTGGGACATCAGGCTGGACAGCGGGCACTGGGACATCAGGCTGAACAGCGGATTCTGGATCATCAGACTGGGCAGTGGGCACCGGGTCATCAGACAGGGCAACGGGCACAGGATCATCAGACTGGACGGCAGACACCGGATCAAACTGGACAGTGGGCACAGGATCATCAGACTGGACAGTGGGCACAGGATCATCAGACTGGACAGCAGGCACTGGATCATCAGACTGGACAGCAGGCACTGGAACACCAGACTGGACAGCGGGTACCGGATCATCAGACTGGACAGCGGGTACCGGATCATCAGACTGAACAGCGGGCACCGAAACATCAGACTGGACAGCGGGCACTAGATCGTCAGACTAGACAGCGGGCACTGGATCATTGGATGGGACAGTAGGCACTAGAACATCAGAGTGGATAGCGGGTACTGGAACATCGGACTGGACAGCGGGTACCGGATCATCAGACTGGACAGCGGGCACCAGAACAGACTGGACAGTGGGCACTGGATCATCAGACTGGACAGCAGACACCGGAACATCAGACTGGACAGCAGGCACTGGATCGTCAGACTGGACAGCGGGCACTGGATCATCAGACTGGACAGTGGGCACTGGATCGGCAGACTGGACAGCGGGCACGGGATCATCAGACGGGACAGCAGGCACTAGAACATCAGACTGGACAGCGGATACTGGAACATTGGACTGGACAGCGGGCACTGGGACATCAGACTGGACAGCGGGCACCGGAACATCAGACTGGACATCGGGCACAGGATCATCGGACTGGACAGCAGGCACTGGAACATCAGACTGGACAGCGGGCACAGGATCACCAGACTGGACAGCGGGCACTGCATCATTGGACTGGACAGCAGGCACTGGATCGTCAGACTGGACAGTGGGCACTGGAACGTCAGACTGGACAGCGGGCACTGGAACATCAGACTGGACAGTGGGCACTGGATCAGCAGACTGGACAGTGGGCACTGGATCGGCAGACTGGACAGCGAGCACTGGATCATCAGACTGGGAAGCGGGCACTGGAACATCAGACTGGACAGCGGGCACTGGATCGTCAGACTGGACAACAGGCACTGGAACATCAGACTGGACAGCAGGCACAGGATTGTCAGACTGGTCGGTGGGCACAGGATCAGCAGGCCGGACAGCAGGCACAGGATCAGCAGGCTGGACAGCGGGCACCGGAACAGCAGGCTGGACAACGGGCACAGGATCAGCAGGCTGGACAGCATGTTTAGGTCTGTTGAAAGCAAGCCAAACCTTATCAGCAATCGCAAAGGTAGACTGGCGCAGATTGGCTGGTGTGGAGGCAGGTTGGCACAGATTGGCTGGTGTGGAGGCAGATTGGAGCAGATTGGTCGGTGTGGAGACAGACTGGGGTACATTGGCTGGTGTGGAGGCAGTATTGGATACAGGCTGGATAGTGCAGGTTGGTAAAAACTTCTGTTTCTTCTTAGGTTTTACCACTGGAATTCTGTAAGTGACTGCAGGGCTGTAAATAGGGGGTGTAGCTGATGGAAGAGTATGGCTGGCGTATGGTAAGGAGGGAGTGGTCAATAAGGGGGATTTTTGTGGAATTGTTGCAGGAAGAAGAGAAGAGCTAGGTGGGTTAAAGGCAGGGTAGGTGCAGCAGGTGGAAATGGGGTACTGATACTTGGTAGGTAGCAGAGTATATTGGCCTGTGACTGTGGTTGCTGTAGTTGAAGGAGAGAAGGAACTTTGAGCAGGTAGGTCTCTAGTGGCAGGAATTGGTTGGTGCAAGCTGACTGGGGCATGATTGCAATATATCTGACCATGCCTGTAGTATAGGTTGAACAAAATTCGGTGTACATACGGCCTGTCTGACAAGAGCCTGCACTGCATTTATGCACTCTATTACTCGAGGGCATGCTGAATAATGCTCAAAGAAATAAGCTGAGTCATCTTTGAGTAACCATAACAGCGATTCTACCTGAGCCTTGCTGAAGGGAGGGGAAAAAAATCATCACTGCCCTTAGGAATGCTGGACAAAGCCAACTCTGCACACACTAGAATCAAAGGCTGCACATCACTGAACAACATACTGCCCTGATCAACTAGGACATGAGCCAGAGGTATACATTCCAAAAGCTGATCCCTAGTCCACTCCTTCAACTTTGGCGGCAGTAATCATGATCCTCTGTCACCAGCAGAGGACCAACCATACAGGTTTAGGAGATATTCATTTTACCTACAGGTAAGCCTTATTATAGGCTTACCTATAGGTAAAAGTCACTAAAAGGGGTATACAACCAAGGAGGTATATCGACCCGGCTTGGGAATAATAGATATATTCACTATCATCTTTTAAATGTTACAAAGAATATAACAGAATATGTAAAAAGGAAATCAAGGATGCAAAAATTTCACCCCACAAAATTCTTCAAATATATTAATAGTAAAAAGGTCAGGTCTGAGCTTGTAGGCCCTTTACAAAATAATCTAGAGTTGGGTGACTGGGAACAAAGAGAAGGCAATTTTATTAAATACTTTCTTCAGCTCTGTGTATACAAAGAAGCTCATGTCCATAATAGGGATGATAGTGATACAGCCCCAAATGTAATATTTAGACACAATAAAGGCAGATAAAGCATCTGGACCAGATGGCACCCACACACGGATCCCAAAAGAATTGAGCTCTGTCATTTCAAAGCCATTGTATCTAATTTTTAGGGACTTGTTAATGACTGGAATAGTAACACTGGATTGGCGTAGGGCCAATGTGTGGTGCCCATATTTAAAAAGGGATGAAAGTCTTTACCCAGTAACTATAGACCTGTTAGTTTAACTTCTATAGTTGGGAAGATACTGTAGAGTTTAATAAAAGACCACATAGATTAGTTCTTGCTGGAAAAATATTTTAAGCAACAGACAGCCTGGATTCATGAAAGACAGAAGTTGTCAAACAAACCTGATTTCTTTTTATGAGAAGGTAAGTAAAACCTTGGACAGAGGGGTGGCTGTGGACGTGGTATACTTGAATTTTGCAAAAGCGTTTGACACCGTTCCCCACACATGGCTAATGTATAAGGTCAACAGGCTTGGAAAGATCAGTTTGTAAATGAATAGAAAACTGGCTAAAAGACTGAATTCAGAGAGTAGTGGTTAAAGATTCTTACTCTGAATGCTCTAAGGTTATCAGTGGTGTACCCCAAGGTTCAGTGTTGGGACCCTTACTTTTTAATACCCTTATAAATGATATAGGGTCTGGGATTCAAAGTACCATTTCAGTGTTTGCAGATGACACCAAGCTATGCAGTGGAATAACGTCCTTACAGGATGTCGCCGACCTCAATGCACTGTTTAATTGGGTGACTATGTAGCAAATGAGGTTTAATGTAGATAAATGTAAAGTTATGCACTTGGGGGCTAAGAATATGCATGCATCATACATACTAGGGGGAGTGCAACTGGGGGAATCCATAGTGTAGGATCTGGCGGTTTTGGTAGATCACAAGCTTAATAATAGCATGCAATGCCAAGCTGTGGTTTCCAAAGCAGGCAAAATCCTTTCTTGTATTGAGAGGTATAGACTCCAGAGAGAGAGACATCATTTTGCCCCTGTACAAATCATTAGTAAGACCTCATCTGAAATATACCGTTCAGTTTTGGGCACCAGTTCTTAAAAAGGATATCGGGGAACTGGAGAAAGTGCAGAGAAGGGCAACTAAACTGAGAAGAGGCATGGAGGAACTCAGTTATGAGGAAAGATTAGAGGAACTGAATTTATTCTCTCTTGAGAAAAGGAGAGTAAGGGGGTTATGATCAATGTGTACAAATACATACGTGGTCCATATAGTGAACTTGGTGTTGAGTTATTCACAGAGGACAAGGGGGCGCTCTTTATGTCTAGAGGAAAAAAGACTTGATTTCCAAATACAGAAAGGTTTCTTCACAGTTAGAGCTGTGAAAATGTGGTTTTGGCCAGCTTAGTAGATTGCTTTAAAAAAGGCCTGGATTCTTTCCTTAATGTAAGTAATATAACTGGGTACTAATATGTATAGGTAAAGTTGATCCAGGGAAAATCCGATTGCCTCTTGGGGGTTCAGGAAGTAATTTTACCCCCCCCCATAGCAACTGGATGATGCTTTGCTGGGGTTTTTTCGCCTTCCTCTGGACCAACTGTAGGTGAAGATTGTATGGTTATATACAGTGGGTACGGAAAGTATTCAGACCCCCTTAAATATTTCACTCTTTGTTACATTGCAGCCATTTGCTAAAATCATTTAAGTTCATTTTTTCCCCTCATTTATGTACACACAGCACCCCATATTGACAGAAAAACACAGAATTGTTGACATTTTTGCAGATTTATTAAAAAAGATAAAACTGAAATATCACATGGTCCTAAGTATTCAGACCCTTTGCTCAGTATTTAGTAGAAGCACCCTTTTGATCTAATACAGCCATGAGTCTTTTTGGGAAAGATGCAACAAGTTTTTTTTCACACCTGGATTTGGGGATCCTCTGCCATTTCTCCTTGCAGATCCTCTCCAGTCCTGTCCGCTTGGATGGTAAACATTGGTGGACAGCCATTTTTAGGTCTCTCCAGAGATGCTCAATTGGGTTTAAGTCAGGGCTCTGGCTGGGCCATTCAAGAACAGTCACAGAGTTGTTGTGAAGCCACGCCTTCGTTATTTTAGCTGTGTGCTTAGGGTCATTGTCTTGTTGGAAGGTAAACCTTCGGCCCAGTCTGAGGTCCTGAGCACTCTGGAGAAGGTGTTCGTCCAGGATATTCCTGTACTTGGCCGCATTCATCTTTCCCTCGATTGCAACCAGTCGTACTGTCCCTGAAGCTGAAAAAGACCCCCACAGCATGATGCTGCCACCACCATGCTTCACTGTTGGGACTGTATTGGACAGGTGATGAGCACTGCCTGGTTTTCTCCACGCATACCGCTTAGAATTAAGGCCAAAAAGTTCTATCTTGGTCTCATCCGACCAGAGAATCTTATTTCTCACCATCTTGGAGTCCTTCAGTTGTTTTTCATCAAACTCCATGCGGGCTTTCATGTGTCTTGCACTGAGGAGAGGCTTCCGTCGGGCCACTCTGCCATAAGGCCCAGACTGGTGGAGGGCTGCAGTGATGGTTGACTTTCTACAACTTTCTCCCATCTCCCGACTGCATCTCTGGAGCTCAGTCACAGTGACCTTTGGGATCTTCTTTACCTCTCTCACCAAGGCTGTTCTCCCCCGGTAGCTCAGTTTGGCCGAACGGCCAGCTCTAGGAAGGGTTCTGGTCGTCCCAAATGCCTTCCATTTAAGGATTATGGAGGCCACTATGCTCTTAGGAACCATAAGTGCAGCAGAATTTTTTTTGTAACCTTGGCCAGATCTGTGCCTTGCCACAATTTTGTCTCTGAACTCTTCAGGCAGTTCCTTTGACCTCATGATTCTCATTTGCTCTGACATGCACTGTGAGCTGTAAGGTCTTATATAGACAGGTGTGTGGCTTTCCTAATCAAGTCCAATCAGTATAATCAAACACAGCTGGACTCAAATGAAGGTGTAGAACCATCTCAAGGATGATCAGAAGAAATGGACAGCATCTGAGTTAAATATATGAGTGTCACAGCAAAGGGTCTGAATACTTAGGACCATGTGATATTTAAGTTTTTCTTTTTTAATAAATCTGCAAAAATGTCAACAATTCTGTGTTTTTCTGTCAATTTGGGGTGCTGTGTGTACATTAATGAGGAAAATAAATGAACTTAAATGATTTTAACAAATGGCTGCAATATAACAAAGAGTGAAAAATTTAAGGGGGTCTGAATACTTTCCAGATTGGGGTAGGGAATTCCAAAGGATTGGAGAAGCCCTGGAGGCGAGTATGGGAGGAGGTGACAATGGAGCTAGACAGCAAGAGAGCAAGAGGCTTTGGGAGGAATTAAGAGAGAACAATTTAGTTGGTATTTTGACATTAAGTTAGTGATGTACCTGGGGGTAGAGTTGTGGGTGGCTTTATAAGTTATTAGTATTTTGAATTTATTTAGATGGGTGAGTGGCAGCCAGTGGAGGGATTGGCAGAGAGAGGTAGCAGATGCTGAGCGGTTTGTAATGTGGATGAGTCTGGCAGCAGCATTCATGGTGGACTGAAGGGGGGAATAACCTATTTAAAGGTAAGCCAATGAGGAGGGAGTTGCAGTAGTTGAGGCGAGAGATAAGCAAGGAGTGAATAAGGAGCTTTGTGGCGTCATTGGTTAGGAAGGGGCGTATTTCGGAGATGTTTCAGATGTTGAGGCGGCAAGCTTTAGAAAGTGATTGGTTGTGGGGCTGTAATGTGAGTTCAGAGTCCAGGATAACACCTAGCACCCTGGCATGCGGGGATGGGTGCGCCATTGCTCTTAACAGAAAAGTCAGGGGAAGAGGCACGTGGGGCAGGAAATATTATGAGCTCTGTTTTGAACAAGTTGAGTTTGAGGAAATGGTGTGACATCCAGACATGTCTGCTAGTAAATTTGAAATGTGTGAGGAGACTGATGGAGTGAGCTGAGGGGTGGAGAGATAGATTTTGTTATCATCGGCGTAGAAATTATATTAAGATCCATGGGAGGCCATCAGCTGACCCAGGGAGAAGGTGTAGATTGAAAATAGGAGAGGTCCAAGAACGGTACCCTGGAGGACCCCGACAGAAAAAGGAAGAGGAATGGAGCAAGCAGAATTGCAAGTGACACTGAAGGTGTGAAGGGATAGGTAGGATGAGAGCCATTGAAGAGAACAGTCATGGAGACCAAACAAGTAACGTTTTTTTGAGGAGGGGGTGGTCAACCGTATCAAAAGCAGCAGAAAGGTCCAGAAGGAGGAGTACAGAATTGTGTCCATTGGTTTTTGCTGTTAGTAAGTCATTTGTTAGCTTTAAAAGTGCAGTTTCTGTGGAGTGGTGAGGGCAAAATCCAGACTGAAGGGGATCAAGGAGGTTATTCTTAATGAGCTGGTCACTCGGTTGTAGACCAGGCATTCAAGGAGTTGAGGGAAAGGGGATCAAGGAGATGGGGTGGAGATTGTTAAGATTGGTAGGGTCTAAGGATGAAGGATGGCTTTTTTTGTATGGGGGTGACTAGTGCATGTTTTAGATGTTAGAGAGTGTAGGATATCAGAGGATGACCGTAGTATATGAGAGGGGACAGGTGGTTAGGTGGGCATTGGAATTAATTTAGCAACCTCATCTGTACTAGCAGGTTTGAATAAGGGGCATGTTGATTGTACCTGTTGACATGGGGTGTTAAGTGGGGGAGATGCCTGTAGAGTGGAGATTGCATCACAAATTAAATCAATCTTATTTTGGAAGTGATTTCTCACCCCATGAGGGCAGAGAGTGATTTAGTGGGTGGAGGCAATGGAGGACGAAGTAAAGAGTTAAAGGCAGAGAAGAGTTGATGGGGACTAGATGAAAAGGTGCTAATGAGAGTGATAAAATAGGTCTGCTTGTCAGTGTGGAGGCAAGAATTGTATATTTGGAGGGCAGAGTTATTGGTTGAAGAGAGAGTCTTTGAGAGACTTATGCCCCGTACACACGGGACGACGATCGCATTCAACATGTCGTACTCACGACCGTTGTATGCGATATCGATCGTTCGTATGCCCGATTTGAACAGTTGAACATACGACGGTCGTACAAGGGAGTTGTATGAGCAGACTAGAAAACTTGGTCGTACCAACAAGCTCTCATACGACTGTTGTATCGTGTGTACAGAGCAGTTGGTACAACAAGTTGTATTGTGCAAAACACGCATGCTCCGAAGTCAGGAATGGCTGGATGCTAATTACATGCACCTGAACGTTCTTTCCCCGGACGTACGATTGTGTAGTGCAGTCAGTATGCTGCATACAACAGCCAACATACGATTCAGCACGGTCGTACGTGCGATCGTCGTCCCGTGTGTACGAGGCTTTAGTCTTACATCACAGACGCTCAGAAGCGTGGCTACGTTTTTGAGACTTCTGGTGTCATCTGTTTGCCAGAGTTGTAGGGGTCAAGGCATGATTCTGTGTGTAGTGAGGGGGGTGAGCTTGTCCAGGGTGGAGGACAGGGATCTATTGTAGACAAAAGTGGCTAGTTTGGAGCAGGACAAGTGGGATATTTTGTCAGGGGGTCATTAGATCACAGCAATTCTTAAGGAAATTGGAGAGAATAGACGTATACAGTAAGCTGTGAATAGTGAGAGGGAGGAGAGTGGAGAATGTGCTCTGTGGGGATAGGAGGATTCCCACTCCACCTCTCTTGCGTCCACTAGGTCTAAAGGAGTGAGTCCAGAGAAGGCCACCGTGGGAGAGGGAAGCAGGAGAAAGAAGTGTCAGATTCATGAAGCAAGGTTTCGGTGACAGCAAGTAGATTAAAGAAGTTAGGGACAAGAAGTTGTGAACAGCGGTGAGTTTGTTGCAGTCAGAGCAGGCATTCCAGAGGGCACAGGAGAAGGGGAGGCTGGTTTTGGGAAGGAATGAAGACTAAATTGCATAGATTGCGACTGCTGCCAGAGGATGTGGGGAGATGGGTGCATTGGGTACAGTTAAATAAGTGAGACCCAGGGTTTGGGGATATATCTCCAGAGGTTAGGAAAAGCAGAAGAGTGAGGATGGTAATATGAGAGTATTTATGAGATTTATATGCAGGGACATGCCTCAGCATCCTTTGGGTTTTATTAGCATGTGGGATTAGAATTAGGAGGAGGTGATGAGGGTGATGTATACAGATTGTGGGGTGGAGAAGACAGATGAAGGAAAGCGAGTTTGAGGAGAGAGGCTGCAACTGTGAAAATGAGAGGTAAAGAGTGCATGTTTCAGAGAGGAAGGAGAGCTGAATTGAAAACAAGGTCATCTGCTATCTGGTGATTTGTAAAGTAGTTTTTTGTCTATGTTCGCTTTGTACAAATCACTAAAGTGCAAGAGCGGAAGTGCCACTTATTTAAAGAACCCTACTTTTTTGGAAGAACCCCAACATGCACCCCCTAGCATGTGCTTTCATATAAAGGTGCTATTGTTTTATACTGTGATGGGTGTGGATGGAATTTGCCAATTAACAAATCAGGAGTTAATATTAGTATGTGTGAGCTACTGTGAACTTCTCTGAGATCATTGCAAACTGTTTATTCTGAGATTTTTCCTTCAGTGTGCCTCAGCTAGATCTACAGGGTGGGCCATTTATATGGATACACCTTAATAAAATGGGAATGGTTGGTGATATTAACTTCCTGCTTCCTGTTTGGGGCACATTAGTATATGTGAGGGGGGAAACTTTTCAAGATGGGTGATGACCATGGTGGCCATTTTGAAGTCGGCCATTTTGAATCCAACTTTGGTTTTTTCAATAGGAAGAGGGTCATGTGACACATCAAACTTATTGGGAATTTCACAAGAAAAACCTTTTCAAAGGGGGGAGTGTATATGATTACACGGGGTTTGTCCTTCGTCCTTCAATTATAGTGGTTGGTAAGGGTAAAATAATTCCACATAGGTATATTTACCGGGTGGGACATCTAGATCGACTCCGTGTGACTTCCTTTTTAGAGTCTTATTTGTCAAACGTTACTAGAGTCTCTTCAAGTGTCATCGAGTGTGTATGATTATAATTGAGGACTAAACAATTAACCGTTTAAGGTAGGTGTGGGTAGTGTCATATTTTGTTATCGTGGAAATATACTTTCGTGTACGATCCCCCACGTACAACCCCAAGAAGG
>BLSH010385746.1:1083041-1099839 GCA_018402905.1 Glandirana rugosa | reverse complement strand
CAGATACCTAACATGTCACACTTTAAAATTTTGCACACCTGTGGAATGGTGATAAACTACAGTACTTGAAAACCTCCACAAACAATGCTATAAAAGCTATTACGGGTAACCAGTTTAGTGTTATGAAGGAGGTCTGGAGCTAGAATTATTGCTCTCGCTCTGATGTTCGCAGCGATACCTCATGTGTGGTGCGATTGTCATATACATGTGCGTAAGGGACTGACGTACGCATTTGAGAAGGGATGAGGGGGCCTCCGATTTCATAGGCCATAGAGATGATTGGGGAAATTCTGTTCCTCCCTCATCCTATGGTCAGCCGGTAGAACTGCTTGCTTCAGTCCCAGGCTCCCCGGTGGAACAGGAGAGTCCAGGGAGGCGCCCGGGAGTGGGGGGGGGGGAGGAGGAACTGCATCACCTGCTGAAAAAAAAAAAAAGATACCAGGGTCATGACTGCAGCTGTCACTTAAGCCAGAAGGACAGTGGCAGCCCATCCATAAGGAGCATGTCTATCCCCTAGTACAGGGGTAGGCAACCTGCGGCTCTCCAGATGTTGTAGAACTACATTTCCCATGAGGCATTGCAAGGCTGCTGGATACAATTACTCCCAGAAGCATGATGGGAAATGTAGTTCTACAACAGCTGGAGAGCCGCAGGTTCCCTACCCCTGCCCTAGTCCATGCGCCCGGCCCCAAATATACATGCAGGGCATCGGACGCATGGATTTCAAAGTGCAGAGCACTGCACCCCTAGCCCATCCAGTTGTGTGACAATAGCAAATTAATATTCAATATTGTCTTCCTGATTCTCCTCCAGGCCAATTAGGAAGCGGGTCCTGAGACCCAATTGGCCAGGGAGTCTTAGGATTCCTGGCTAATCGGGTCTCAGGACCCACTTCCTGTTCGGCCGGGAGGAGAAGACCCGATTCTTCCGGCAAGCTCTTAAGGCAGTGGTTCTCAACTCCGGTCCTCGGGACCCACCAACAGGCCAGATCTTAAGTATTACCTTGGGGAGATGCAGACTAGAACACTGCAATCACTGAGCAGCAAATGATATCACATGTGATGTATTTCAGTTATCCTGCAAACCTGGCCTGTTGGGGGGTCCCGAGGACCGGAATTGAGAACCACTGTCTTAAGGTAAGACCTCTGATCGCCGCCTCCTTCCTGCCTGTCTTCTGCGGGGGGAAGGCTATGGCAGCAGTGGTGCAAATGAGGGGGGCAGATTTGTTTGCTGCCCCCCAAAATATTAAGCACCAGCCGCCAATGCGTGCGGATACATCCATCTGGGGTAAGTGGTTAGAGTGTAAACCCTAATTATGAATTTCACTTTTTAACGGTTAAATATACAGTTGAAAACTTTTTATTATATTGGTTAGATCATTGCCAAAAAGTACCCATTGATCCTACTAGAAATTCTATTGGTGAGTGAGAGTTGTCACATTGGGGTTTATTTACTAAAGCTGGAGAGTACAAAATTAGGCTCACTTCTGCTCAGAAACCAATCAGCTTCTAAGTTTTATTGCCAAAGATTAATCGAACAAGCTCAGGTTGGAAGCTGATCGGTTTCTCTGCAGAACTGAGACTGATTTTGCACTCTCCAGCCTCAGTAAATAAACACCATTGGGACAGGAAGTGCTTTACTGGCAGGATTACCAGCTGATTGAAAAAAGAAAAGAATGCAGCCACCACTAAGAACTAGAAAGCTACACTACATTACATGTTTTGCCCTTCAGTTTAAATAAACTTTAATATTGAGCTGCTGTCTTTTTGCACTGCAGTTTACTAGAAAGAACTATTGGGGAGGACAATACATTTATCTCTGTATGTGAAATATTGATCCGCTGTAACACTGTGAACATGTATCAGTATCTTCTAATCACATTTCTGCAATCTAAAAAAACAAATGTAAGTCAGAGTATTGACTAGCTTTGCAGAAGAAAGAACTTGACAGATAAACAGCCAAAATAATCTTCTTGAGTAAATGACTACGTTGTGTGTAAGAAGATTCATAAAATATAATAGTGCAATATACCCAAATAAATAGAGACGTGCTGCTCTACCATATATTATTGTGTGATGTTCAAAGATAATGTGTGCTGCACTGCCCAGATTACAAAACGCTGTAGAAGAACACAAAGGCATACCTCCCAACTGTCCCTGATTTTGAGGGACTGTCCCTGATTTGGAGCAATGTCCCTCTGTCCCTCTCATTTGTCCCTCATTTTTCTCTGATCTATATAGTTGTATATAAAATTCACGTTTTATCTCTCAAAAAGTGTTTCCCAGGGTTAAACCTTTCATCTAAATTCTAAATTGCTGCATCTGTAAATTTTAAAAGCTAATATAAAGGAATAACAGTGGTACAAAAAAAGCCCCTGTGGATTTAATTAACTTTTTTGTTGTTAATTCTCCTTTAAGGGGGTGTGGCAAGGGGCACGTCCTATGCCTACATACATTTTCTAGTAGGTGTCCCTCATTCCCATCTCAAAATGTTGGGAGGTATGCAAAGGCCAAAAGGTCATATGTGTGCGCACAGGGTGTGCCGTATGTGCCTGGGCATTCCCTAATCACCCAATGCACATTAGCATTATCGCTCTGTTTGCCAGCAGGAATATGGGAAAGATCTTCATCTTACCTGCTCTGCATTAAGAGAAATGCTTGTGCACTTCCTTTTCATTGTGCTGGCAGGGAGATTGATCTATATATATATGTAGATACACATGTGTGCTTGAGCTTTAGGGTGCACACCCTAATACAATAGGCTGTGCACACCTAGGGGTCCTAAATATTTTATGAATAAACTGCTGCTGGAGAAAGGTTTATTAAACTGGAGCTTGGTGTAGTAGTAGCACTACCTCCACCCAATGTACTACTGGGTAGTGAAGCTGAGACTCCTAAGGATGGAGGTAGGCACAAGTGCAGCTTAGGGGCTGAAGTTAGTATTTGCATATTAAAAATCCCCAGGCTTTAGAGCTAATGGGTGGCTTTGTGGATATACTGGGCGGCACAATGGTGTAGTGCAGTGGTTCTCAACCCTGTCCTCAAGTACCCCTAACAGCCCGTGTTTTCAGGTTTTCCTTTATCTTGCACAGGTGCCTTAAATCAGAGTCAATGGCTTGGTATTTTGTACAGCTATTTTATCTAAGAGAAACTCCCAAAACATGGCCTGTTGGGGGTACTTGAGTACAGGGTTGAGAACCACTGGTGTAGTGTATAGCACTTTTGCCTGGCAGCAAAAGGGTTGCAGGTTCGAATCCCAACCACGACACTATCTGCCTGGAGTTCGCATGTTCTCCCTGTGCCTGCGTGGGTTTCCTCAGAGTATTCCGGTTTCCTCCCACACTCCAAAGACATGCTGGTAGGTTAATTAGATCCTGTGTATAATTGCCCCTAGTATGTGTATGTATGCATGTGAGTTAGGGACCTTAGAGTGTAAGCTCCTTGAGGGCAGGGACTGACGTGAATGTACAGTGTATATGTAAAGCACTGCATACATTGACGGCGCTATATAAGTACATGAAATAAAATAATAATGTGCATATCATGTGCAGCTCCATTTGGGTGCCTGCTAGACATACAGTATCTTTCAAAAGTGAGTACACCCCTCACATTTTTGTAAATATTTCATTATATATTTTCATGTGACAACACTGAAGAAATGACACTTTGCTACAATGTAAAGTAGTGAGTGTACAGCTTGTATAACAGTGTGAATTTGATGTCCCCTTAAAATAACTCAACACACAGCCATTAATGTCTAAACTGCTGGCAACAAAAGTGAGTACACCCCTAAGTGAAAGTGTCCAAATTCTGCCCAGTTAGCCATTTTCCCTCCCCGTTTGACATGTGACTAGTTAGTTTTACAAGGTCTCAGGTGTTTATAGGGAGCAGGTGCGTTAAATTTTGTATAATCACTCTCACAATCATACTGGTCACTGGAAGTTCAACATGGCACCTCATAGCAAAGAACTCTCTGAGGATCTGAAAAAAAAAGAATTGTTGCTCTACATAAAGATGGCCTAGGCTATAAGAAGATTGCCAAGACCCTGAAACTGTGCTGCAGCACGGTGGCCAAGACCGTACAGCGGTTTAACAGGACAGGTTCCACTCAGAACAGGCCTCGCCATTGTCGACCAGAGAAGTTGAGTGCACGTGCTGAGTGCCATATCCAGAAGTTGTCTTTTGGGAAATAGACATATGAGTGCTGCCAGCATTGCTGCAGAGGTTGAAGGGGTGGGGGGTCAGCCTGTCAGTGCCCAGACCATACGCCACACACTGCATCAAATTGGTCTTCCCAGAAGGAAGTCTCTTATAAAGATGATGCATAAATAGTGATGCATGAATAAATGGGAACAACCTCTCATGGTGTAGTATTAGACACTAGGTGACACTGTCGGCCTTTATAGCTCCATGTTTCTGTTGTAATTATGGAGCTATAAAGGCCGACAGTGTCACCTAGTGTCTGTACCCTTGATAAAGTCACGCGATCGTGACGCAACGCGTCGGAAGACACGTGGTGACGTCACTTCCGGTTGCGGCCGAACCTGGAAGTCCTTGTGTTCAATAGGGAGCTGTGAGACTGGGGACACAGGGAGGTGCTGTTACAAGCAATTTTAAATGTAAGTTGCTACTGTCTTTTAATAAATACTGTTTTTAATACTACACCATGAGAGGCTGTTCCCATTTTATATTTCATACATGGAGGAACGAAATGTCTTAAATACCTTGTGACTATTATATATGGAAATTGCCCTCGTTGTCCACCTAAGGGGCTGGAATATTGTTTGCCACCACCCTGGTATTTTTGGAGGATTTAAATTGATATATGGAGGATTGAGAGTGTACGATCAGCAGTAGAGTATATTGTATATACTGAAAACGCATCCCCAAGGGGGGTAGAGGTGAGCGGCCACCTGTATGCAGTGAAGGATTTCTTACACCACTAGTACATATATATCTCTTGAACAAGGAGGAACCAGACAGAGGGATGTTTCCATTGGTCTAAGGAATCTTCATATTTATGAACTATTTACCCATTTGTATTGGGAAACACTATTCAAGAGACTATATATGTGCAATTTGCACGTTTTGTTTTGCAGTGTTGCACTATAATTATTAATATTTTTTTTACTATTTATGAAATTGCAACATCTATGGATGACATTTATAGTCTGCATGTTGATATGGAGCACTAAGTCACTTTATATTTATGCACAGTGCACGTAGTATATCTTTATATCTGAATATGGTACATTGAGTTTTTTTCTACATACACTTACAGCGCCACTCCATTACTACTGTACTTAATGGTCTGGGGCTGCATGAATGCTGCCGGCACTGTGGAGCTACAGTTCATTGAGAGAAACATGAATGCCTACATGTACTGTGACATACTGAAGCAGAGCATGATCCCCTGCCTTTGGAGACTGGGCCCAGGGCAGTATTCCAACACGATAACGACTCCAAACACACCTCCAAGATGATCACTACCTTGCTAAAGAAGCTAAGGGTAAAGGTGATGGATTGGCCAAGCATGTCTCCAGACCTAAACCCTATTGAGCATCTGTGGGGCATCCTCAAACAGGAGGAGAAGCGCAAGGTCTCTAACATCCACCAGCTCCATGATGTCATCATGGAGGAGTGGAAGAGGACTCCAGTGGCAACCTGTGAAGCTCTGGTGAACTCCATGCCCAAGAGGGTTAAGGTAGTGCTAGAAAATTATGGTGGACACACAAAATTTTGACACTTTGGGCCCAATTTCAACATTTTCACTTTGTGGTGTACTCACTTTTGTTGCCAGCAGTTTAGACATTAATGGCTGTGTGTTGAGTTATTTTGAGGGGACAGCAAATTTACACTGCTATACAAGCTGTACACTCACTACTTTACATTGTAGCAAAGTGTCATTTCTTCAGTGTTGTCACATGAAAAGATATAATAAAATATTTACAAAAATGTGAGGGGTGTACTCACTTTTGTGAGATGCTGTATCTGCTTGCAGTTTAGCAAAGTAAAGCTGGCCATAGATGGATTGAAATTTGGCAGGTTCAGCAAAGACCGGTCAAATTTTGATCCCAGTATTGCCGTTCCACACTATAGAAGTTGATCTAATGACTTGTCAAATGAGAATTTGGAAGACCTTTGTCAATCATCGGAGGAGTCCCTGCTGTCACAATACATTAGCACAGCGAGGAGGGTTCCTCCATCCTTAAGCCTAGTAGACACCAACAGCTCAGGTCGGAGCCGCTGTACTAACAATCCGATTTTGATCTCCCTCCCCTGCTGTTCTATTGTGTTCTGACAGGGGCCCATGCCAGAACACTCGGGTCAGTGCTCTCAGCCATTGGCTAGGAGAGCTGATCGGCAGCTGTTTGGCAGACCTTTTTCGGTCATGACCCTTCGACAGACCGGTCCCTTCTGCCGGACCGGCTGCAGTACACACGAGCCGAATGTCAGGCAGTTTTAATTGAACTGCCCGATATTTGGCCCATGTGTACAGGCCTTTAACCACTTACCAACCGGAAGGTTTTGCAGCTTTAGGACCAGAGCACTTTTTGCGATTCGGCGCTGCGTCGCTTTGACTGACAATTGCGCGGTCGTGCGACGTTGTACCCAAACAAAATTTGCGCCCTTTTTTCCCCACAAATAGAGCTTTCTTTTGGTGGTATTTGATCGCCTCTGCGTCATTTCTTATCGCCGCTATAAACAAAAGAAGAGCGACCATTTTGCAAAAAAACCCCAAATTTCTTACTTTTTGCTAAAATTCAAATCCAAAAAAAAAATATAAAAAAACATTTTTTTCACCGTTTTTGGCCGAATTATATAATTCCTCATATTTGCGATAAAAAAAATTGCAATCGGCGTTTATTGATTGGTTTGCGCAAAAGTGGCCGCGTTTACGGATGGTGAGAATTCATTTCTGGGGTTTTTATTTTTTTTTTATTTTTTACTAGTAATAGCGGCGATCTGCGATTTTTAGCGGTACTGCGATATTGGGGGGGACATGTCGGACCATTTTGACACTTTTTTGGGACCAATGACATTTATTCAGCGATCAGAAATTTAAATGTCCACTGATTACTGTGTAAATGTCATTGGCAGTGAAGGGGTTAACCTGCAGGAGGCGATCTAGGGGTTAATAGTGTTCCCTGGGTGTGTTCTTACTGTGGGGGGCTTGGGCTAACATGGGCATGAGAGATCTAACTGATCCCAGTGACAGGGATCAGTAGATCTCTCATTCCCCACTGACAGGGCGGGGAACCGCCGTGTTTACATCGGCGGTTCCCCGTTCTTTTCCCTGTAGCCGCTCATCGCGGCTCGCCGGCGGACATCGGGTCCGCCCGAGCCGCGGGCACACTCCTCAGGAGTGCGGCGGCGGCGCGCGCGCGCCCCCTGGTGGCCAAAATGCGAATCGCCGCCTATTTACGTCGATTCGCGCCCAGCTCCCCGACTGCCGCCGTGAAAAAGGCGGCGCGCGGTCGGGAAGCAGTTAAAGTACACAAGGTCATCTAAACATGGCAGATGTGAAACAACCTTTCTGACTGTCTATTTATGCTGGAATTCATCTTCTGCTTGATTCATTATCAGTCACTGGTTACTGGTATCCTTGTCTTCTGAATTACCCCCAATTGGAACCTGCAGAAATGGTGCACATGCACCTCCCTGTGTCGAGGCCGCCGTAGCCATATCCATAAAACCATGAGAAGTCTTTGTGGATGTCATTGCTTACAATACAGAGCTGCCACAATCAATGTTACCTAATGTTCACGTTTAGGTCATGTGACCCAGAACCAAAGTGCAGCATGATATCTTTTTTATATAGAATACAGGTAAGTGAAGGCTTATTACAGCTACCCTCCTCCCTTAATTGTTTAAAGCAAGCATGAACTTTGAGTTAAGCCTGTACACATGGGCCGAATGGCAGGAGACATTGGGCAGTTAAAAAAAAAAAAAGCCGACATTCGGCCCATGTGTATGCCACCCTGTCCGACAGAAGCTGGCCGAGAATGCTGGAAAACCAGCAGCTGACCGTCTCCAGATCTGTGCTCTCAGCCAATGACGGAGAACACTGATTGGAGTGTTCTGGTGGGGGGCGCCCCCCTGTCAGAACACAACAGCTCAGCAGGGAAGATTGCTATACTAACTTTGCATAGTTAGTACAGCGGCTCCATCCAGAGCTGACAGTTTTTTTTCTTTCAACCCACTGGGTTGAACGTGTGTACCTGGCTTTAGCATACCTTAGCTTCGCTGAAAATGATATGTAAATCACCAGTGGTGGCCAGTGCTCAATATTTTTTTTGGGGGGGCGGAAAACTAACGTCCCCCATGGGAAACGGATGAGAAGGTTGCAAGCCTCCAGCCCCGCCCATGGGAGATGGTCGGGGATGCGTCAATGGACCCCCCCCATGGGAGACAGATGGGAATGCGGCACTCAGAGGCCTTGCCTTAGGAGGCAGGGGGAAGGAAGAGCCAGGCTGTTGCTTCTCCTCCCCGCCAAACAGGAAGTGTGTCCTGAGACCCGATTGGCCAGGAAGTCCTAAGACTCCCTGGCCAATCGGGTCTCAGGACACTCTTCCTGATTGACCAGGAGGAGAATCGGGAAGACAATTGCAAATATTATTTCACTATTATCGCACAACTGTGCTCTGCACCCCGAGCCCACCCTTTTTTTTAGCCAATTAGAGCCCCAGGCTCTAATCTCGTGCTTCTAAGAAAAAAAAACCCATTGGAATCCATGCGTCCGGCGCCCTGCATTTAGATTAGGGGCCGGGTGCACGGATTTGGGGGGCGGCGTCCCTGTGCCCCTTAAGGATGGGCCGCCACTGTAAATCACAGATTAGACTATAGCTAAAGGCAAAAGTTTTTTTTTAGTTTAGGATAGAGTAGAGATGGATTAGAACACCTGTCAGGTTTTCAGTGCTGTCTGTGCCCCCGTTAAAGATTTTTCCCCTCTTTATTTGTCCTGTTTGTTGTTATCACTGAAAGTGAAAGAAACCCCAGATTTTTGGCTGACACTAATGTTTTGTTTAGTTTCGATTCGTTATTTACATACGTTTGTTTGGTTAGATTTGTTTCATTCGTTTAATTCATTTCATTTCATTTTTTCATTTTCAAATCGATTAGAATAGTTTTCGAATCAATTTCCAAAAGTTTTCGAATCAATTTCCAAAAGTTTTCGAATCAATTTCCAAAAGTTTTCGAATTTGAATAGTTTTTGAATTTGAATTGTTTTCTAATAGTTTTCCAATTTCCAAGGAGAATGGGGTGGAGTGGAAAGTGGAGCAATAGAATTGAAAAAGATAGAATACAACAGAAGGGAATATAATAGAAAATGAAAGAATATAATGTGGGGGAGTGGAACAGAGCTGTTTTACTCTGTTGTATTCTATTCATTTGTTTTCTGTTATATTCTTTTCTAGTCTATTGGGTTGTTTCTGTTCTATTCCTTTGTTTTCTATTCTATTTTGTTCTCTTTGGAAACTGGAAAACTATTGGAATTTGAAAACTATTGTGATTTGAAAACTATTAGAATTCGAAAAGTATTTGAAAAGGTTTTGAAAATGATTCGAATTTCGTCCGAATTTTCTTATTCCTTATTTCAGATTTGTTTACATTTGGTACTATTGTAATTTGGAAATTTGGATACATCCGAATTTCCGAAAAACAAAAATTTGTCTGAATATTAATTCGGAACGAAACTAACCGCACATGTCTAGCTGACACCAGGAATAGAGAAGAAATCTTCCAAAGGGCACATTGGTTCTTGTGACAACCAGTGATTCCCTCACTTTCGAGTGATTTTGTCTCACTTTCTGCTTTGGTTATGGAGCAGTCCATAACCAAATAGGACACAGATGTCACAAAAAACTGGCTACAACCTTCCCTTCCTCTAACTTAAAGTGTTATTAAACCCAGTAACCTATTGGGATGATCTGTATACCATGGTTTCCTGATAACCTGCAGAGTTTGTCCATGTGTGTTCAAATAGGAGGAGGAGATTTCCACTACAGCCTCTATACACGCCCACATGTGTAATGTCAATATCTAGTAACCTGAGCAGTTTAACTGAAACAGGAAATGTTCTATCCAGCATACGAGACCAAACTGAGCATGTGCAGCTTTGCAACCATGCTGTGTATTATATGAACTTGCTTAGATTGACAGCGCAGGAGGGAAGAATCTATGCATACAGGATAAAACAGCCTTTTTTAAACAATGCAGAGGATTAACCCCTTAAGTTTCACAGTGGGTATAACAAGCATGCTATTCTGCATATACAGACTGATTTTACTGTTGTGGGTTTAGTAACACTTTAACCACTTGCCGATAACTAATATTGTGAGCGCGCACGCGCTGCCTGAGGCGCGCTCGCACGCTCACTATGTTTGGGGGGGGCCAGGGAGCGGGTAGGGCAGACTCGATCTCCGCCGGCTACCCGCGATGGCCCCCCCGCAGCGAGAGAACGGAGGTCTGTGTATGTAAACACGGATCTCCGTTCTCATAGAGGGGGAAGGGCGATGATCACAGCCTTCCTCTACATGGAAGCTGTGATCATCCCCTTTCCCCAGTCAGGGCAGCCCACACACACAGTTAGAACACGCCCAGGGAACACAGTTAACCCTTAGAGCGCCCCCTGCAGGTTAACCCCTTCACTGCCAATGGCATTTACACAGTAACCAGTGCATTTTTATAGCACTGATCGCTGTATAAATGCCAATGGTCCCAAAAAAAGTGTCAAAAGTGTCCGACATGTCCGCTGCAATATCGCAGTACTGCTAAAAATCGCAGATTGCCGCCATTACTAGTAAAAAATTAAAAAAAATTAAAAACCCCAGAAATGAATTCTCATCATTCGTAAACGCGGCAACTTTTGCGCAAACCAATCAATAAACGCCGATTGCATTTTTTTTTACCAAAAATATGAGGAAGAATATAAATCGGCCAAAACCGATGAAAAAAAATGTTTTTTTATATTTTTTTGGATTTGTATTTTAGCAAAAACTAAGAAATTTGGGATTTTTTGCAAAATTGTCGCTCTTCTTTTGTTTATAGCGGCGATCAGAAATTATGCAGAGGGGATCAAATACCACCAAAAGAAAGCTCTATTTGTGGGAAAAAAAAGGATGCAAATTTCGTTTGGGTACAACGCCGCACAACCGCGCAATTGTCAGTTAAAGCGACGCAGTGCCAAATCGCAAAAAGTGCTCTGGTCCTAAAGTGTGAAATCCTTCCGGGGCTGAAGTGGTTAAGGTACACTGAGTGGAGTTTCAGACCTTTGGAAAGGAAAATTTACTGGTTTACATTTAGTTTACTGTTGTTAGCTCTTGCCTATAGCTACATTTTAACGTGAGCTTCCAATTAAATGAAAGGATCAGTCCATCAGACTTAATATTGTCTTTTATGCACCTGCAAGAGACTTTAGCAGCAAGCACTGACACACAAATTCCCTCTAACATGACGTTTTGCCCCTCCTACATTCCTTGTAATGTAAATATAAATTGAATCCTCCAACAATCAAAGTGGAAATCCCAAATGGTTGCAAAAGGTAACAGGAGCTGAAGACTCAAATTAAGCGCTCCTAAATTCTCCTCTGACCTATCAGAATTAAGTGAATAAAAATGACACAAATTAAAGCTGAACTCCAGGAATGATCTGTATTGCATGTTTACATAGATACAGCTTGGCACAATAGAAGTATGCATATCTCATAGCTGATGGGCCACTGGCAAAGCTGCAATGTTGGCACACTACTGCCTTGGATCTGTGTGAGCAACTTCCCCTCTGCACACTTCGTATTCAAATAACACCTTGCATTTTTTCCAGTGAAAAAAGGTGTTCATTGATTGGATGAGGTGTACAATAGGGCTGGTGATGTCATGACCTCCAACTCGTTCAATCAGAGAATGCCTTGTATTCATTAAATAAACATGCAAGACCTCCTGTGAATGGAGGCAGTGCCAAGCGAGTGACCCCTGTGGTCAGTGTGCAGAGGGGAAGCTGCTCAAGCAGGACCTGGTAGATTGCAGCCATCATTTTTCAGCTTCCACAGAGGTCCCTTAGATATGAGATAAGCGTATTTATTTTATGCAAAGCTAGACCAATGTACCTATGCAATAAAGATCATTCCTGGAATTCCGCTTTAAGATACTCAGGATACAATAAAGAAATGGAGAAAAAAACAGGAAACAAAAGTTGCTAACACACACAAATAGCTCCTTTAATTTGATAGTCCCAAGGGAATCTATTCTCAGATGACAGTGACTTTCCTGTCAGTCAGTATACTGTAGGTGTTAAAGCTTTGTTTGTTGTAAAGATGGAGAGATAAGACTAAAGAATCAAAATCATGGAAGTGCCACTTCCTCTCAGTTCCAAAGACAATGACTTGTGTGCTGTTGATGTGTGAGAAACGTTCAGGGAAATCGGATAAAAAGGAAACCATAACAGTACAGGGCACTTATGTCTGCTGGCAAATAAATATTCAGCGCAAATGAGATGTGCTAAAATGTGGATGTAGTGGAGGAAATCCTGGAGTGATCATTCATTCATTACAAATTCATATTGGAATTGTGATGAGTGGGAGACCACCCATGATCCAACAAAGCAAAAGAAGACGACTGCTACTTATAGCAAAGGAAATGAGCACAGGCATGGGACAATTCATTAAACGTTTCTAAAAATGCAGCACGATGAGCAAGTCATACTGCTGTCCCAAGCCGTCTGTCCAATGTGTGGTTTCTAAATGTTACAAATATTTGCACCAAAACAGAGAAATATCTATATGGAAATAAATATATTAAGAGTATGTTTACACTGGAGTTGGTCCCATCTACATCAAAAGCACAGAAATGTATTGTAAGTCAGTCATTTTAGATTAGGCGCAGGTTGCAGTCTGGGAATCGGGTGTTATTGCACCTTTGATGTGGATGGGGCTACCCTCCAGATAAGCCGGCTGTCAATCTATTGCAAACATTCGGAGCCCTAGGGTTCCTCCAAAGGTTATTAGAGGTTCATTGAGCTGTGGCCATTTGACCTCCCATCTGATGCCAGGATAGTTTGGAGTCCAACACCACTTGGCAGAGCCAACACCTTTATCTTAGCTGTCTGTAAGGGTGTCTTAAGGGGTCCCCTGGGCCATAAAAATATTTCAATGGTTCCTCTTTAGTAATAAGGTTGAGAAAGATTGATCTATTTATTGCTATATACCAGGGGTAGGCATCCAGTAGCCCTCCCCCTTTTATTGAACTACATTTCCCATGAGGCATTGCAAGGCTGGCAATTACAATTACTGCAAAAGTCATGACGGGGCTTGTAGTTCTGCAACAGCTGGAGGGCTCCAGGTTGCCTACCCCTGCTATATACTATATATTTCCACTTTGGATGTTCATATAGTTTAGTGTTAAGAGACACCATTTTATATATTTCAAACCATAATCCAGGTACCTGGATGAGAAGAGGAGGATGGCCACACACGACAGCGGGACACCTGAACACTTTCCAATAGCAAAAAGTTTATTCCAAACAATATCGGCAAGACATGCAGCACAAGATACAGGAGATGTTGACATATTTCGCACAACAAAGTGCTTAGTCATAACTGTTTATTATGGGAAACATGTCAACATCTTCTATAACTTGTGCTGAATGTCTTTCCGATATTGTTTGAAATACACTTTTTACTAATGGAAAATGTCCTGCTGTGCGGCCATTCTCCTCTTCTCATCCATGTACCTGGATTATGGATAGAAAAATATATATTTATAAAATATACACAGCAAATTGTGGTGTGTGGCCATTCTCCTCTAATCTTCAATGTCTGCAGGAGCAAGCCTGGCAGGCACCTACAAGCTAGGACTGTAAAGGGGTTTACTTGTCACTCACCTGGAACTGTGCTCCTCTCCATTTGGACACCAGGTACATGGATGACATAACGCGTACATAAATGCTCCCTGATTTCTGTGCTTTGACCCTGGTTTCCAGAATTTATCCTAGAAAATATACATTGTCTGAAAAAAATGTTGTGCAGGGTTTATGCAACGGTTTGAAGTCTTGCCTCATACACAAATTTCAATCTGCAAAACATTTGGCAATGAGCTACTTTATTGATTATATGGTGGCTGTTTGTGTTGAGTAAAAATTACTGTTGGATTATATGGAATTGTGGCACGTCATTCCACCTTATTATAATCATAGATATACAACAGTGGAAGGTTTGTTTTCTGGGCATCTTGTAAACCTGGAGGCTTTAATGCACAAACTTGCCAATCACATATATATTAGAAATTGTGAGAATTATTTTCAGGACAAATAAATACATGCATTTTGCAAATACATGCAAATGTGTATGGAGGACATTATTAGGATGCTAAATTAATAAGTTCCCTTTTGGTTACTTGCAAGAACAGAACTATTAACTTCCCAGTGTTAGGGAATCTTGCATGTATGAGCATTTTTAAAAGACTTAAAGGGGAGGTCCGAGGGGAAAAAAAAAATTAAAAGTCAGCAGCTACACATACAGTAGCTGCTGACTTTTAATAATAGGACACCTGTCCTGGAGTCCAGCGATGTCTGCACCCGCCACCGATCTTCGGATCGGGGGACGGGTGCAGCCGCCTCCATCGTGGGTAAGGGAACACGGACGTGTAAGCAGTACAGCTTCATGCCGGGCACCTTACTTCGCATGTGCGAGGCTCTTCCGTGCTCTGCTATTGGCCAGCTGGCCAGTAGCAGAGCGAGCAGGGAGAAGGGAGCCGGGCTGCTGACGTCAGCGGCCGCGGCAGCCGTCCAGAGCTCCCGGATGTGTGAAAAAGGACACCTGTCTTCCCCCTCCCCCCCCGAAAGGTGCCAAATGTGACACCTGAGGGGGGGAGGAATCCAACCAGTGGAAGTTCCACTTTTAATTAACCAACTGAATGAAACAGAGAATTGTGCTGTGGTCTTTTTATGTTAAAAAAATTATTGTAAGAGCCAAAGGCTTTGGATAAAAATCATGCTTCTGCCAGCATCTTACCCATAAGTTATGAGTTTGGGTTGGATTGACTATTAAAATGTATCTAAATCCCAAAACAATCATGTAATATATTGCAGCTTACCTGTCCTTACATGTGGTTATTACATTTGTTTTTAAACCACTTGCCTACTGGGCACTTTCACCCCCTTCCTGCCCAGTTCAAATAGCTTATCTATAGATGGCCCTGTACTTGAGCTTCAGTCTAAATTGAAAAATCTAGGGGTGATATTTGATCCTAGTCTAACCTTTGAGCCACATGTACAAAACGTTGTCAGAACATCTTTTTTCCACTTGAGAAACATTGCTCGGCTGCGTCCCATGCTGTCATACACTGTAGCTGAAAAGCTGATCCATACATTTGTGTTCTCCCGACTTGACTACTGCAATGCTCTACTTGCTGGTGTACCTAAATCCATCATAAATCGGCTCCAATATGTTCAAAATTCTGCAGCCAGAATCCTGACTAGGTCTGGTACAAGTGATCATATTACCCCTATCCTGGAGTCCTTGCACTGTCTACCCATCAGGTTTAAAAGAAGAGAGAATTACTGCTCTCCCAAAATTAAAACCAAAACAAGCTGCCAGCACTACAATATTCTCAAATTGGACCAGTGAACTGTGTACAGCAAAGTGCAGCGCTACTAAAAAATCAAATATAAGTGTGCAAAATCAATTAAATGAGTCCATATGAAGTAAATAAAAATAAAGTCTATAAGTGATCATAGAGAAAAACAGTGCATAAACTTCGCTTCACATCCATGTGATCCACCCGCATGCAATGTGAACCTCCACCAAGTCAGGATAAGGTACTCTTACCAAAATTAGTAGAGCATATACGCACTTGGTTAGAAATCATCAGAAGTACTCCACACCCTCAGATGGTCAACACTTTCGACACTGGACCGCCTCCACTAGATGGTAGCTTGCCAGGACCATGAGCATACGTATACCAAGGAGTATCAGGTGAGAGTGAAAAATCCAGTATGTGGTCACAGTAAACCTCCTCCAACACCCGCACACCGGAAGCATGCTTAAATTGAAAAAAAGCATGCTTCCGGTGTGCGGGTGTTGGAGGAGGTTTACTGTGACCACATACTGGATTTTTCACTCTCACCCGATACTCCTTGGTATACGTATGCTCATGGTCCTGGCAAGCTAAAATCTAGTGGAGGCGGTCTAGTGTCGAAAGTGTTGACCATCTGAGGGTGTGGAGTACTTCTGATGATATCTAACCAGGTGCGTATATGCTCTACTAATTTTGGTAAGAGTACCTCATCCTGACTTGGTGGAGGCTCACATTGCATGCGGGTGGATCACACGGATGTGAAGCGAAGTTTATGCACTGTTTTTCTCTATGATCACTTATAGACTTTATTTTTATTTACTTCATATGGACTCATTTAATTGATTTTGCACATTTATCTTTGACTGACTGCCCATTTGACACTTGTCGTTTCACGTCGCGATGATTTTTCAGTTTCTATTTACACGTTTTAGTTAATTTACTCAGGTATACTTCATTTATTTTTATTTCAGATATTCACTAGTATCTCTTTTTGTCACGTATTTGAAGCGAAGTGTAGGCACACTAGGTGGGCGTACGTTACACTCGGAGGTGGTTCAGTCCTACTCCATGAGAATGGTTTTAATCATCTCGTATATGCGTGGACCAATCTATAGTAGTCTTCATGAGGTGTGGGAGTCTACCAGTTGTGAAAGCTGTGATCTGGCGGAGGTGATCTAAAATCGAACGGTCCTGGTACTCGTATGCATATGGTTCCTCATAGCCCAC
>BLSH010385746.1:1049686-1068165 GCA_018402905.1 Glandirana rugosa | reverse complement strand
GCTTGATCTGCAACTCAAAGCAGCGGTATGTGAAATCTCTAATTTCTGCTATCTGTCCTCAGAGCAACAGCACAGACAGCAGTAGTAAAGTAATCTATCTCAGGATGCAGGATCAGGTCTTAAAATGTCTCAAATCTGTCCCTCAAGCTTTCAGCTTCCTTTCCCTACACTAACCCAAAGAGCATGTGACTGCAGCACTGTGACTCCAGCTTATAAAGAGGCTGGGTCACATGATGCACTGGCCAATCACAGCCATGCCATTAGTAGGCATGGCTGTGATGGCTTCTAAGGGCAAACCAGTGAAACGCTTGTTGATTGGCTGCCCTGCAGCTTCTCAACACGTGGAGTAAAATAGCAGAACCCCGGACCGAACCCGAACGATTTTTGAAATGTCCGGGTTCGTGCCACGGACACCCGAAAGTTCGGTACGGACCCGAACGCTACAGTCCGGGTTCGCTCAACACTATTCAGCAGTATTTATTAAAGTTTGCAAATGTACACAGGATTGCACATAGTATACTTTCACCAGAATGCTTATACAAACAGTGACATTGTTACAGGGTGAATGTTAGGCACAAGTAAATTGGCATGTACATCATCCACAGGTCTCATAAGTGTTGGTCTCGTCTATACAGTTATTAAGTCTAAGACTTTCTACAACAGATATCTACGTTTGGGCAGGTCTGCCTCTTTAACACGTGTCGGCGGCTTGTAGCCAACGATCCCAGATCTTATTGTATTTAGTTTGACAACCTCTATTTATATATATCATTTTCCTGTAGGGCAACGCATTGTTTACTTCCCTCAACCAATTATTAAATTTTGGAGGTTCCTGCCTCATCCAGTTGCGAGCTATCACCTTTCTGGCCATGAACATAGACAATTTTACTAAAATCTTTCTCCATGAGACTATTTCCTCATCGGGATATAGGCCCAAGAGGCACTGTTTAGGGTTAAGTGTCATTGGGGAGCCCATGCGGTCATGGATAAAATCCACAATCTGTTTCCAGTATGCTTGGATAGGCGGGCAAAGCCACATAAGATGGAAAAAGGTGCCTATCTCCTGAGTGCACATCAAACAGAGGACCTCGTCATTTCCCAGCATCCTGGCCTTCTTCACTGGGGTTATATATGCTTGATGTATAATATATAGTTGGGTTAACCTATCAGATATTTTAGGGGAAATTATCTCACAGTTTTCAAGGACCTCATCCCACTCTTCATCGTCCAATTCACCCACTGTACGTTCCCACCTGCTTTTTAGGTTGTAGGCTAGCTTTGTCGCTGTCAGGGTGAGTAATCTGTTATAAAAGTCTGAAATTAGTTTTTTATGATCAGAGCCCTTGACAATCTCTATGATATTGTTGGGGGCTTGTTGTGTTAGGGGTAGCTCCAGTTGTGCGTTTATGGCATGTCTGACCTGCATGTATCTAAAGTGCATATGGTCAGGGAGATGGTATTCTTCTTGTAGTTCAGGAAAACTTTTCAACCTTCCCGCTGTCAAGAATTGGTGTAGGTAGATGAGACCCCTAGCCCCCCACCACTCCACTCCCGGTATATATAAAAGTTCTGGGAGGTGTCTGTTTTTCCAGAGTGGGGTATAGTCGTTAATTCTGGGTATGTCACACTTCGCAGATGCTATGTCCCATATTCGTCTGTAGTGAGTGAGCAGAGACGAGGAGTTGCGTTCCTCCTCCCTTGCCCCCGGGTTTGTCGCTATTACACAAATTGGATCTTGGGTTATTTTAAGCCATGTAGGGCACTGTAATGCGAGAAAACGTTCTCTATCTATTTTGTCTATGTGATATAGCTGAGAGAGTTGTGATGTTACATAGTATAAGTTAAAGTCAGGTATGGCTGCCCCCCCCAGATTTGTGATTGTTTACATTTTAATAGGATTGAGCAGAAGCAGATGCTTCTTCAAAGCAGTGCTGAAATTGCTGCTTATATTACAGCTCATGACCACCACTGTTAAATAACAGTAGGTCCCAGCATCTGTTGCATGGGTGTGTTCTCAGCAGGGGAAAATTTTAGAATGTTTTCACTTACCTGTATGGGAAGCCTGAGATGATGAGGATGGCCTCTTGCACAATTCCCAGCCAAACACTTCTGGACGTAATGACGGCATCTGCAAGTGCCCAGGTGCAGAAACGGAAGACTAGAACTTGGGAGCGTGCGTTCGCATTCAGACAGGCAGAAGTACAACTGGTAGGACACCCAGGATACACCATGAGCGTCAGGTCACAAGCTGAGTTCAGTAACAGCTGAGCAGGAAGACATGGTAGGCAGAAGCAAGGTCAGGAAGAAGCAGAGGTTGGTAATGTGCGGACAACAAGGCACCAAGTCAAAATACTAAGACTAAAACTAAATTGAAATTTGACATCAAAATGAACACTGGTCTGTAGTGCATGTTCATACCTCAATACCATAAATAATAACATATTCGATTATTCACTCCAGCAGTATATGAGTGTGGAAATTGTAGAGAAATGCTTAAATAATGCATTACAATTTAACTACACCATTAGATATTAGATGACTAAAATTAGTTTTAGTCGACTAAAATGATTTTAGTCGACTAAAATGTATTGGAGATTTTAGTCGACTAAAATGTCCCGGAGATTTAGTCAACTAAATACGACTAAAACTAAAACAATTGCAGAAGACTAAAATGGGACTATAACTAAAATGCCATTTTAGTCCCAAGACTAAGACTAAAACTAAAACAAAATTTGCTGCCAAAATTAACACTGTAAGCCACTTAGTTATCACTTTTGCCTTATGGCAAGGTTCTCCATCATGCTGGAAAAGTCCTTGTTCATCACCAAACTGTTCTTGGATAGTTGGGAGAAGTTGCTCTTGGAGGATGTTTTTGCACCATTCTTTATTCATTTCTGTGTTCTTAGGCAAAATTGTGAGTGAGCCCACTCCCTTGTCTGAGAAGCAACCCCACACATGAATGGTGTTAGGCTGCTTTATTGTTGGCATGACACAGGACTGATGGTAACACTCACTAGACTTGTGCACTGCGAAAAATGTTTTGGTTTTGTTTTCAATTCGTTAAACTAGTTATTTAGTTTAGTTAAATTTGGTTGATTCATTCACTTCGTATTCGGAATTTTCGAATTTTCTTCAAATTTGCAGTTTTTTTTCGATTTGAAACGTTCAAATTGATAAATTTTCAAATAGGTGTAAATTAAAATGTTATATTTTTTTCGATTCTGATGCAAATGAACAAGCAAAATAAAATCTTCATCAAATGATTACAATGACCCTTTAAATCACCTTTGGCTTAACAAAAACAGCATTATTTCGAAATGGTACTCTAATAACACACAAGGTCTTTGATTTCAGAAGTATGCTTACAGTTCAAATTCAAATTTTGTTTCGTTATTCGGAACATAATACTGTAAATAATGTAAATAATGAAAAATTTGTCCGAATATTTATTTGGAAGGAAAAGAGCCACACATGTCTAGTGGTCACCTTTTCTTCTCTGGCCAAGTTTTTTTTCCAGATACCCCAAACAATCGGAAAGGGGATTCATCAGAGATTACTTTACGCCAGTCCTCAGCAGTCCAATCCCTGTACCTTTTGCAGAATATCAGTCTGTCCCTGATATTTTTCCTGGAGAGAAGTGGCTTCTTTGCTGCCCTTCTTGACACCAGGCCATCCTCCAAAAGTCTTCGCCTCACTGTGCATACCAATGTACTCACACCTGCCTGCTGCCATTCCTGAGGAAGCTCTGCACTGGTGGTGCCTTGATTCCGCAGCTGAATCAACTGTAGGAGACGGTCCTGGTGCATGCTGGACTTTCTTGGGTGCCCTGAAGCTTTCTTCACAAATGCTGTGGAAATGTTTTTATGGGATTAAGTTAATTTTCATGGCAAAGAGAGACTTTGCAATTAATTACAATTCATCGGATCACTTTTCGTAACATTCTGGAGTATATGCAAATTGCCAGCATAAAAACTGAAGCAGCAGACTTTGTGAAAACATTTGTGTCATTCTCAAAACTTCTGGCCATGGTTGTAGATCTTCAGGAGACAGCCCCTCAATCAGTTCTTTGTAGCTTCAACATCCAGGCCCTCAGGCCCCCCACCTGAGGCCTCATGAACAGCAAGCACATGGCAGCACTTCCCAGACTGAACTAATCCACTCCAGGAAAAGACCCAGAGCCCAGTGTGCTCAGAATATATACAGACTCCCAGATTGCCTTCAGGGCCCTGCTGCCTGGGATTGGCCAGGGCTGTATACATGCTGCCATCTGCATAGCTCCACACCTATGATCTAGAAAGTTCTCACATCTTTTCTGGAAAGAAGAAGCAGTAAACCGACTAGTAGCAGCTGTGAACACTGAGCAGACTTAACTAGTTAAAGGCAGCTGCACTGGCTACAGTATGCAACTAAATTTACCTAACACAGCAACTCCCACCATTTTCTAAATGTATCAAAACAGCCCCACAAAACACAGTGAGCCAATACTAAATCTATCTATCTAATCCTAGCACCTATCTAGGATGGTGCTACATACATTTGCATGCATATTGTGATGCACACATATCAAGTGACACCTCTAGATAACCAGTCTTTTGGCTGGCCCAACCTTCCCTATGGCTGGCACAATGTTCCTGACAGATGTAAAATATATGTCCTAGGTGTTTGCAAACAACTACAAATTTTTACAATAATGGTTGCTTTAAAGTGAAATATAGTGTCACTTTAAGGGGATCTTCTCCCCCTTAAAAGTTTGACGTGCAGCATTTCACTAACCAGGCAAAACAACATGTCATCACCATGACAGTAATAAAACTGCCTGCATTGTTGGCAATCTATTTCAGAGATAGCCAGCCACCATTTCTAGAAATAATATATATATATATCCTTATGCAGGTACTTATAATGGATTCTAAGTAACAGGGCCTGCATTTTGAGCCCCAGCTGTCATGTCCATTTTGTTTCTCCTGTATGTCACCATGTCACCTCAGCATCCACAGGGACTGCATGGACTTTTATTTCCTGCTTGCATTAGCCTGTCAGTATCTTTACTATGCCAGGAGTGAGAAGAAGGCCCCGATGACTGCTGCATAAGGCACGATGAGCTAAAGCTGAGAGATTATGCAGTTTATACAAAGAAAGGTTCAAAGTAGCAGCACAAAGGTTCCATCCTTCAACATGTTAAATAAGATTCACTTTATTCTGGTCATTAAAATCAGCAACAGCCGAACCGAGCTGTCACCTTGTTACTGCTTCTAGTGAACTGAATAAAGTGGATGCTATTTAATATCTTAGAGGATGGTACTGAGACTTTGAACTTTTCTTAGAATTGGAAATGGACTATCGTCAGCTATTACACTAGGAGATACGTTTATTACAGACATCAGACAGGGAGAGATCTGTAGATCTGTACAGCTTGATAGTCATTCAGAAGTGGAATAATACCTCCATCGGAGCTGAGAAGATCAGGGTTACAATATGTGCCAGGAAATGGGTTATCACTGCAAGGAAACAAAGTGGATTCTGGAAGCAAGGGCTCTGATTCTCTTAGTACATCATGCTGCATAATAATCCTTAAAGTATATGTATAGCTAATATGGGGGGTTGTGAGAAATGGCCCACACAAAACAGGATATTGACTAAACCTGTAGTAAATAAACAGAACCTTCACTAAATGGAAGAGTGGGTTTGATATTAAAGTTGGCAGTGTCTTCACCCAGGACAGGGCCTCTGTCAACAGAGGGGATTCTCTTCCTGGGAAATGAAACCAGGAATCTAGCCAAAGTAATTGGGAGGAGAGGAACTACTGCAACCAGCATATAACATTACCCATAAGTATATAGATGCACAGCAGTATGGAAATATTGCCAGCTTTATAAGAACAGATTATTAATAGTACATACAGTCAATGTACAAAGAGGTGTTATCAGCAAAGGATCTAGCAAGAGTTGGTGGAATTGTGCACATATACCCAGGTATATATAGCTATTAATAGAGATACCTCCAGATGATTATTACAGCAAAGACCAGTTTTAACTTTCGTCTTGGTGATGGAGACCTGAAGACAAGTTCTGCAGGAAGATCCTCCAACCTTTGTCCTACTAGCCTGGAATGCAGCTTTTCACCAGCAGAAACAGTGGCGCGGTGCTGCAACTCAGAGTCAGCCTATATACTCTGCATCTTAGTCCCTAGTAGTTTATAATCTGTCATGCAACTGGACCTCTAACTACCAGAAGTGCCCCCAAAAATATTGGGCAACAATTGTAAACTATTACCATAGGGACACTGCCTAATAATCACTTCTTCTGTTCTGGAATAGCAACAGTTATTCCATGGGGGCATGTGGTGTCAGCTCCTCTCTCTCTCTCTTTCTCTCTCTCCACTTCCTTCTTCTGGGGTTTTCAAGCCCTCCTCCCAAAGACAGGAAGTGCTGATACATAATTATACATAACTCATTGATAGCTAGGTTATTCACAAATACACTGGAGGACAGCATATCCTTACACTAAGACACTTTTTAAAAAAAATTGGATAGAGTAGGAAATGATTAAAATCTCAGCACTTTTTTCCTACCTTGTCTAGTTAGGGAGATTTCCCTTTATTTCTGTTCAAAAGATGTAACATAAATTAAAGTGAAATCTCCACAAAGTGAATAATATCCCATTTCCCAGTTGTCACCACAGAAGGTGTGCGCATTGGAAGATTACCCTCATTTCTTGTTCTGATGACAAATGTTACATTTTGGATTTCCCATCACTTTCTACCTCGGAGCAATGGTCACTAGGGCAAAGAGAGGGTTGAATCTATCCAGTGGAGATAGACAGCCATAAAACCCAACAGAGGTTCTAATCTCTCCCTGTCAGGGATACCATATGCAGGTATCCAGCAGGGATGTTCAGATCAGTTGGCTGCACTTAAAGGGATCAGGACTAGGTGTAAGGTGAAAATATCAATATATTTATTAGACAAATAACACACACTTCCAACACCAAACACCAGCAAACATAAATGAGCAAGTAAAAGATGAAAACACTCCAAACCCCAAAATAAACACCTATCTGACTAACTAAATACAAGTGAAGAAAACACACACATATACAATAAGCAACCAGGGGTACCAGATAAGGGGAACAGGGAGCCAGGTACTGGGAGCAGAAGGAGAGCAAGGGAGCAGGTTCAGGAATCAAGTCTCTGGGTCTGGATCGCAGATCAGGGATCAGAGCAGGTCAGGTTCAGGCATGGACACAGCTTGCAGGGAAAATACCGAAGCATTGGGACAGGGAACAAGGCGGGCTTATATGGACCCATCAGACCCATCAGGTGCAGCTTAATGACCTGTAAGCTCAATCTCCTGGGAGACACCCGCTGGTGGCCACCAGAACTATACCATTTGGTTTTCCAAATACTGCCACCAGCAGGTGACCCAAGCAAGGACACAGATCCTAAAACTCCCCTCTCTGACACCTCCTCGCTACCACTCAAAAGCACTGCTCAGGAAGCAAAGATGTTGATAATTAGAGCAATGATCAATAAGGGGAATGTTGAGACTGCAGGAGAGCTTGTGTATGAGAGCAGTGTTTTTTTAAATTCTGATTTAAAAAAATAAGAACAAAAGAGCCCATTTTTTTATTGTATAAGCAGCCTGAGTGTTAAGGGGGTTTACTTGTGCATTTCTGTGCTATATACCCAGTGCTACAGGAAAGCATCTAGGAGATATTAGATACTCATCTTGTGCCCCCCCTATAGGGCGCTGTATGGGACAAAACTTTCACAACCTCCCCTTCCCCCCATGGTAGAAACAAACTGGGGTGACAAGACATTTTTACAAAAGCATTTTCTGGGCCACCTGATACAAGTTATGAAAAAGGTTCATGTATACTGGATTGCGCCACCCACCAGGCGTCTCTCATTCTCTCCAAACCCCACTCCCCATTTAGCAACCCTCCCTCCATACCTCTCATCTAACCTCACTGCCTATCTATTCTGTATAGTTTTCCCACTCTACCATGTTGCGGTCTTTCTCTGCTAGTATTCTTCTCTTCCCATTTCTATTTTATTCATCTGCTGCAACATTCAGGTGCCCTTTTCTACCTTTATACAAATAGGCAAATAACTCACTAGATTTGCAGTTCTTCTACACCACCTCAATATAACCTCTTGGGCCTCTAACGTATTTTGCATTACAAAAAACAAGAAACAACCCCTAATGAATTGCACAAATTCATTATTATTAATACAATATCTGCCACACAATGTCTCAAAAGAAATATGCCTGATGTGTGAACAGATTTATTTTAATATATCTAGTAGTATTCAGTCACATTAATTTGGACTTTTGAAGATGATTCAAAGCTTGCCCCAGCCACTTCTTCAGTTATAATGAGCAAATGAGCAGCCCTCAAAGTTTCCACTCGCTTACTGGTGGAAAATGAGGGCTGGCGAGCTGGGCTGTCTGGGAGCAAGAGCAGTGCCGGCAGGCGAGGATGAATGGGGAAGAGAGCGTGGAGGAAGAGAGAGGGTGGCCGATCCATCATAGTGGAAGAGAGCGCCGTAGAGATGGAGGATTCTCTGCTTGATTACAGAACAGGGATTGCCCGCAGTAACAGTTTACATTAAAATTGCAGTCCGCTCCACTCACCGTCACACACAGATCCTACTCCCCTGACCCCGCGCCTGTGACAGACAGAATGCTAGTCCAATGCCAGGGCGTGTTCTGTCTGTCACAGGCCCGGGGTCAGGAGGGCGGGTTGTGTATGTGACGGTGAGTGTAGCGGACTTCAAGTGTAATGTAAACTGTTACAGTGGGCAATCCCCGCTCTGTAATCAAGCAGAGAATCCTCCATCTCTATGGCGCTCTCTTCCCCTCTGATGGATCGGCCGCCCTCTCTCTTCCTCCACATTCTCCACAGTGAGGCTGCAAAGATGGATACAGTGAAGCTGCAAAGATGGGCACAGGCGAGGCTGCAAAGATGGGCACAGGCGAGGCTGCAAAGATGGGCACTGATGAGGCTGCAAAGATGGGCACAGGTGAGGCTGCAAAGATGGGCACAGGGGAGGCTGCAAAGATGGGCACAGTGAGGCTGCAAAAATTTGCATAGTGAGGCTGCAAAGATGGGCACAGGTGAGGCTTCAAAGATGGACTGGTGAGACTGCAAAGATGGGCACTGGTGAGGCTGCAAAGATGGGCACAGTGAGGCTGCAAAGATGGGCACAGGTAAGGCTGCAAAGATGGGCACAGGTGAGGCTGCATTGGTGGGCACTGGTCACGCCACAATGATGGGCACATGTGAGGCTGTGTTCGTGGGCTCTGGTCACGCCGCGCTGGTGGGCACAGGTGAGGCCACGTTGATGGGCACAGGTTAGGCTGAATTGATGCGCACAGGTCTCATTGTTTTTCATTTTAATGCATTCTATGCATTAAGGTGAAAAACCTTTTCTCAGTAATGACCTGTTCTTTCCATCAGCAGCTACGAGCAATCTGCTCCAGCCAATGTCACGGGTCCTCATGGGCTGGATTGATAGCAGAGGAGCCATTGGCTCCCGCTGCTGTCAATCAAGTCCAGTGACGTGGGGGTTGGGGGGCAAGGCCGAGTCCCGCTGTTTTTGTGAATACATGTAAACAACAGGACACGGGAGCGCGCCCGCACGTGTGTGACCCCAGGGAAGCTTTCCCTGATGGGTCACTTGATGCGGAGGAGGTCCCAGGAGGGTCGCAGGAGGACCCCAGAAGACGAGGTTCAGGGCTACTCTGTGCAAAACCACTGCACAGAGGAGGGTAAGTATGACATGTTTGTTATTTTAAAGAAAAAAAAATGAAGGTTTACAATCACTTTAAGCCTGGCTAGTACCTCAGGACTTGAAATCATGAGCCCTGCTAATGAGTATTGGAAAAATACCCTGTACCCTATTTATATTTACACAGGCAACACCAACATCTTGATCCAATCTTGCCTCTTTTATACCTCCTGTGAAAAAGTTGTTCTCTCTGTCCAAAATGTGGACCTCACTGTGCTCAAAAGAATAACCCTTTTACTTAAAGCGGAGTTCCACCCAAAAGTGGAACTTCCGCTTCAAGGGAAGGTGACCCCCTGACATGCCACAATTGGCATGTAATTTTTTTGGGGGGTGGACCTGGGACCCTGTTTTCACAGGGTCCTAGGTTCACTTCCTCTCCTGACGCCATGGAGCTGGGAGGAAGTTCACCTCTCCCCCCCCCTCCCTCTCAGCAATCTTCTGGAACATGTCACAGGTCTCAGAAGATACGCTGGCCATTCACAAAGCACAGCACGACTCGTGCATGCGCAGTGCGTGCCCGGCTTTGAAGCCAAAGCCGGGTGCCAACACTTGTGATGCCGGTGCTGTACAAAGAAGGGGTAGAAGACCGACGCTGCGGGCGACTGCATCGCTGGAGCCTGGGACAGGTGGGTGTCTGATTATTTACACTTTTTGTAGCTGCTGACCTTTAATAGGATGGAACTCTGCTTTAAGGTGTAGGAGGACTGCTGACTTTTGACCTGTTGACTTTGTCCTCCTATGTTGAGCCATTTATGTGTTAAAAGATGATTTTGTCTCCCCAATGTACAGGTCTTTTCATTCCTCACTACACTACATAACACAACACAACACAACATATACCAAGTTGCTTTGCTTATGCTCGGATGTTGGGTCTTTAAATGTACATGCCTCTGCCTTAGTGTATTGCCTTAATTATCTCTTCTCCTGGTTTCTTTTTCTCCTAATCTTTGTACATTATATCTGCTTTAAACAACCTTATAAATTATGAAAAAAAGGTTCCATGTAAATAACTTGAAAATATTCCTGCAGATCTTTGTGTCTGATGACAGATACAGATGAATCCCTTTTACAGACTAAGGCTCCATGCTCCATGATTTTTTTGACAGCTAGAAACTGATGCTTAAAACGGCCATTTAGCCGCATTTTACATGCTGCGTTTATCGACGTTTTGCCGCCTTTGCGTCTATAAGCATTTTTTTTTTCAATGGATCAAAAACGACCAAAAACGCATTTTCGAGCGATTTTGGGCATTTATGAGCATTTTAAAGCTTTCAACATTTTTTGTGGTCAGATGAACAACTCTTGAACGCGACTTTAGGGCGTTCAGATAACAGCCCATAAACGCCACCACTGATAAACGTCATTAAACATCCATGTGTGCATGGACACATTAGATGACATAGAGGGGCATTTATGGGCTGTTAAAAAAAATGCCCAAAAACGATTGTTTATCAGCTGCAGTGTGCATGGAGTCTAAATGGCACAAATGTATGAAAGTGAGTGCAGTCTTCTCTAATCCTGGGTTGTGAAGTTAATATTTTCCTACAGGGACATAAAACACAAATCTGAATTAAACATTTGACATTCATATCTAGTCTGCTGTGAATTAATGACACCAAAAAAATCAAATTCCAGCCAGTCTGAATCTCTGCGTCTGCCTTTCTGTAATTTACGGGTAATAGATCTGCGGCCTTATTGCCAAATAACGCCGCAGTCTGCTGTGCTCACTGAACGCACTTTCTGGATTTATGGCTTCCAACTACATTTGTTTTATTGCTCCCCTCAAGATTTCCCTTCCGAATTCCACATTTCTCCTGAAGTGTGTATAATTTACTTTACAATTTAGATGAATTGTAGCAATAATATTTATCCAAATACAACGGGGCACATTCAGGCGCACAGCAGGTGCACATAATTGAAATGTTCCTCCAATGAATATATAAACGAGGGCAATAAAATACAACAGCGTTCTAGAGGGCGCATTCTGGAGATGACATCATTGCTCTGTGGAAGCTTCTGAGCCTTTTCATTGTTGTATGCTACTAAAGAAAACTAGGCACTCATTTCAAACTGACCACAAAAGTGTTTATTGAGTCCTTGTACCTCTTTCAGTCACACAGTTCTAAAAGAATGTGAAAAATCTGATCCTGTGTGTGTCCACTCCTCCTCAACATGTCATAAGTAAATGTACCCAAGATTTAGCAGGAGCTTCCCCTGCATGTGTATGTGTATGGTATCCCGTTACGTGAATATTGTGAGCTTATGTCTAATGTCATTAAAGAGTAACTCCACTTTTGTTAAACAAAAAAACAGTCCCCTCTGGGTGATCTATGTACATTACAAGGATTTTAACAAACTTTGTTGCAGTTTCCTACCTTTTTGTTATTTTGAAGAAATCCCTGTGTGTTTCTCTGTGTCCATGTGGAAAGTGAATATGTATGGGAGTGGTTTTATAATTATCAATCAGCTGCTGCACCTGCAGGGCTCTAATATGAAAAATTGCAGGGTCTGCATCCCTTTAGACGTGATTTCCTATTGGGAGTATCTCGCCAAAAATGATGTTTTGGTTGCAGGAGATGCCTGATATCTGATATCACACAAGCAGAAAATTATGTTGCTGGGGGGGGGGGGGGGGTAGGGGCTGGCTTCTGTAGACCAGTGGTTCTCAACTCCTGTCCTCAGGACCCACCAGAAGGCCAGATTTTAAGTATTACCTTGGTGAGATGCAGACTAGAATACTGCAATCACTGAGCAGCAAATTATATCACCTGTGATGTATTTCAGTTATCCTGCAAACCTGGCCTGTTAGTGGCTCCCGAGGACATGAGTTGAGAACCACTGCTGTAGACATTCTGTGTACAGAAAACCTCCAGGTAGCCATATTGCATTGCATTTTACAAAAAATTACAGAGCTGCAGACTGAAAAGGAAAGGTCATTTTTAATAACATTCAATTACAATATGATTTGAATCACAATTGTATATGCTATATTATTATTATTTTTTCAATTGCTATTTTTTTCCCACAAAAGTTACCCTTTAAACTCTAAATTATGTATTATTTACCATATTTGCAACCGTAACTGTTATTTTCAGCTCTCTGTGGTTAGTTTTCGTGATAATCATGGTATGGGTTCTATAACAGACATTTTCCCTGGTGTCATCTATCTTTCTTTCTTTCTGTCTATCTGCAGTCATGGCCGAAATTGTTGGCACCCCAGAAATTTTTCCAGAAAATCAAGTATTTCTCACAGAAAAGTATTGCAGTAACACATTTTGCTATACACATGTTTATTCCCTTTTTGTGTATTGGAACAAAACAAAACAAGGGAGGAAAAAAAGAAATTTGGATATAATGTCACACAATACTCCAAAAATGGGCTAAACAAAATTATTGGCACCCTTAACTTAATATTTGGTTGCACACCCTTGGGAAAAAATAACTGAAATCAGTCGCTTCCTATAACCATCAATAAGCTTCTGGACCACTTTTCCTTTGCAAACTGCTCCAGGTCTCTCTTATTGGAAGGGCACTTTTTCCCAACAGCAATTTTAAGATCTCTCCACAGGTGTTCAATGGTAATTAGATCTGGACTCATTGCTGGCCACTTCAGAACTCTCCAGCACTTTGTTGACATCCATTTCTGGGTGCTTTTTGACGTATGTTTGGGGTCATTGTCCTGCTGGAAGACCCAAGATCTCGGACGCAAACCCAGATTTCTGACACTGGACTCTACAGTGCGACCCAAAATCCTATGGTAATCTTCAGATTTCATGATGCCTTGCACACATTCAAGGCACCCAGTGCCAGAGGCAGCAAAACACCCAAATCATCATTGAACCTCCACCATATTTCACTGTAGGTACTGTGTTCTTTTCTTTGTATACCTCATTCCATTTTTGGTAGACCGTAGAATGATGTGCTTTACCAAAAAGCTCTATCTTGGTCTCAGCTGTCCACAAGACGTTTTCCCAGAAGGATTTTAGCTTACTCAAGTACATTTTGGCAATCTGTAGTCATATTACCAAAAGTATTGGGATGCCTGGCTTTACACGCACATGAACTTTAATGGCATCCCAGTCTTAATTCGTAGGGTTCAATATGAGTTGGCCCACCCTTTTCAGCTATAACAGCTTCAACTCTTCTGGTAAGGCTGTCCACAAAGTTTAGGAGTGTGTCTATCTGAGTGTTTGACCATTCTTCCAGAAACGCATTTTTGAGGTCAGGCACTGATTTGGACAAGAAGGCCTGGCTCGCAGTCTCCGCTCTACTTCATCCCAAAGGTATTCTATTGGGTTGCAGTCAGGACTCTGTGCAGGCCAGTGAAGTTCCTCCACCCCAAACACACTCATCCATGTCTTTATGGACCTTGCTTTCTGCACTGGTCCAAATCATTTGGTGGAGGGGGGATTATGGTGTGGGGTTGTTTTTCAGGGCTTGGGCTTTGCCCCTTAGTTCCAGTTAAGAGAACTTTTTACCAAGATATTTTGGGTAATTTCATACTCCCAACTTTGTGGGAACAGTTTGAGGATGGCCTTTCCTGTTCCAACATGACTGCTCAGCATTGCACAAACAAGGTCTATAAAGACATGGATGAGCGAGTTTGGGGTGGAGGAACTTGACTGGCCAGCACAGAATCCTGACCTCAACCCGATAGAACACCTTTGGGATGAATTAGAGTGGAGACTCTGAGCCAGGCCTTCTCGTCCAACATCAGTGCCTGATCTCACAAATGCGCTTCTGGAAGAATGGTCAAACATTCCCATAGACACACTCCTAAATCTTGTGGATAGCCTTCCCAGAAGAGTTGAAGCTGTTATGGCTGCAAAGGGTGGGCCAACTCAATATTGAACCCTACGAACTAAGACTGGGTGCCATTAAAGTTCATCTGTGTGTAAAGGCAGGCGTCACAATACTTTTGGTAATAAAGTGTTTATGTATGTATATATATATATATATATATATATATATATATCTATACACAGTTGTGCTCATACGTTTACATACCCTAGCAGAATTTATGATTTCTTGGCCATTTTTCAGAGAATATGAATGATAACACAAAAACTTTTCTTTCACTCATGGTTAGTGTTTGGCTGAAGCCATTTATTATCAATCAACTGTGTTTACTCTTTTTAAATCATAATGACAACAGAAACTACCCAAATGACCCTGATCAAAACACACACATACCCCAGTTCTTAATACCATGTATTGCCCCCTTTAACATCAATGACAGCTTGAAGTCTTTTGTGGTAATAGTGGATGAAGCTCTTTATCTTCTCAGTGTCATGACACCTGGGGTCAGGTGACAGGTGCGCACTGCTGGGGTTGTGGACCTATAGCTGACTGCTGCTAATGAGTTCCGGCTGGTACGGGAAGAGTGACTCCTGGAGCACGGACACTGGAACACAGTGAGCTGATGCATTGGTTTCCCCAGGGTGCGGAATCTAAGAGCCAGTAGGTATTCGCCAGAGCCTCTGATGGTGAGGATGGGTTTGGCTGCAACTGGATTTGGGGTCCCCTAGCTCAAGCTCGGCTGGCTACAGGTGGAAGAGAGGAAGCAGCAGTGCAGGAACAGCAAAGGATAGTCAGCAGCCTAGAAAAGGGTCAGGGCCACTAGCAGACAGGAGAAACAGAAAACAAGTCGAAGATCGGGGTATCAGGCAGGCAGGGATGAACAGAGAACAAGCCAAAGATCGGGGTATCAGGCAGGCAGGGATAGTCAGAACACTCAAAAGACCGGTAACCGTAAATAGACACAGAGCATACAACAGGAACAACCACACACGAAGCCAAACACACACAACATTGATCGGCATTGCAGACTTGCACTGCCAGGTGTTATACCATGTTCCTGATTGGGGTCTGGGGTGGAGCTCAGCTGAGGAGGGCTACTAAAGCACACAGGTGAGGGAGGCCTGGCCTCTAACTGGACACATGCAGCAAGGTAGGCAACAGACAAGACATGAATGTTACTGTGGTTTCATGACACTCAGTTGGTAAAGCTGCCCAAAAGCCACCAGGTCCTGGACATGCTTTGGCTGTCTTGTATGAACTGCACGTTTAAGATCTCCCCAGAGTAGCTCAATGATATTGAGGTCAGGAGACTGAGAAGGCCACCAGTGGCGGCTGGTGAAATTTTAGGATGGGAGGGTGCCAGACCCTGCCCTTCCTTTTTGACTCCTCCCACTTCTAATAAACCCCACCCCTTATAGTTTCCACCCATTATGTCAGGAGTATACAGCTCAGCATCACCAGATAGCAGCATACAGAGCCCTTAGATAGCAGTATACAGAACCACCAGATAGCAGTATACAGAGCCACCAGATAGGAGTATACAGAACCCCAGATAGGGATATAGAGAGCCACCAGATAGGAGTATACAGAGCCACCAGATAGGAGTATGCAGAGCCCCAGATAGGAGTATATAGAGCCACCAGATAGAAGTATACAGAGCCTCCAGATAGGAGTATACAGAGCCCCAGATAGCAGTATACAGAGCCACCAGATAGGGGTATACAGAGTTACCAAATAGCAGTATACAGAGCCATCAGATAGGAGTATACAGAGTCACCAGATAGCAGTATACAGAGCCCCAGATAGAAGTATAACGAGCCACCAGATAGCAGTATACAGAGTCACCATAAAGCAGTATACAGAGCCCCAGATAGCAGTATACAGAGTCACCATATAGCAGTATACAGAGCCCCAGATAGCAGTATACAGAGTCACCATATAGCAGTATACAAGCCCCAGATAGCAGTAAACAGAGACCTCAGATAGCGGTATACAGAGCCACCAGATAGCAGTATACAGAGCCCCAGCTACAAAGAGTGCAGAGTTCAGCCTTCTTCCACAGCTGCTTAACTCTGCATCCCCTGTCCACATCTCATTTTCATCCTTCTTCAGCTCAGACCTCTGCATGCAACCCTACCACCCCCTTACCCCCCCCCCCCCTTCTTAAAAGCTCCACCATCTTCCACATACCCAACTTTTGCTGTGTTAAGCTGAAGCACCCAACCAGCTCTAGTACCTTCCCTCACACTGTAGTTCACCCAGTCTTTCTCAATTGCAGGGAGATAATCCAGTGGGGGCGTTGACATCTGCACTGCACCCTGAATACCTGCGTCTCCCTTTTCCCCATCCTGCACTCAGTAGGAGCAGCTCAGAAGATCAGATCTGTGGGAGCCTTTGGGGACTTCTGTGTTTACAAATGATGGTAGTGAGCAGAGAGCAGAGGGTCTGCTGAAAAAAGCCCTTTAAATATGGCCGGCTTAAGGTAGCCATGGAGTGGGCTTTGGACAAACTCTGTCATTTTGCCTTGTATGGACAAGATAATAGGGTCTCTTTAAATATCAGTAATTTAACAATGATAGCACTTACACTGTACAATGTCTAGACTGTTTATGAGGATTTTACATAAAGTGCTATAGGCACTTAATGGAGTATTTGTCATTCTTATTATTTTGTATCTTTTGCTGACGTTTGTTATTGACATCCCAGAAGGCTCCATTTTTCAGTCCTGCACCTGAAGCCATTAACACATAGAACTTGCAAAAATCTCTCCCCCAAACAGCTGAGCGTCTGACTCTTTTCAAAGTGGATGAGCAAGGATTCTGACAATTGTTCATCCTAGAATTTAAAACTCTGATTGCTTGAATAATTTTCTCATCTTCATGCAGAATTTTTTTTTGTTGACTAAAATATTACTAATCTAATTTCCTATTAAAAAACCCATTTCCAGCATTGCAGAGCTGAAAGGTGCTCCCATGCATTTAGTCCTCAATTTACATACAACAAATCCTGTAATCCAGCAGAGGCTTCACACAACAGTGACTGCAGGCAATTATACAGGAGGAAGAAGATTTTCTTCTATCTCATTTTTATTTTACCATGTATTGAGATTTAGTTTCCTTGTAAAGGGGAATTATTCTATAGGAGAGAAAATGGTTTGACACACTGTTTTAATACACGCTACAGATCATGCTTCACTTCAGGCCCTTTACAAGGTCACCAGTCAGTTTTTATAGCAAGAGAACAAAATATTGTATGCCTGCTGAGAATGTAAAGCAGCCCCAGCATGGCTCTGATCTTAGCACCACCTGTGATGGCTGACCAGTGCATGTAACACACAATCATTAATTGGCAAGTGATCTCTTTCAGATTTTTCTAGTTGAATTTTTTTTTATTGCTATAGAAAGTGGAGAAATGGTTGTTCGTGAGCTGTTTGTGAACTCCTGGTGATCTCTGTTGGACTAAAGAACTGCAGGTTTTCTTGTGAAAAAAAAACAAAACAAAAAAAACTGCAGGTAGTTTGGCAGTTAAAGCGGAATTAAACTGTATCCGGTCTTTACGTTCCCCCACAAAAAGTTTCACTAAAGAGTTGTTTTATTTCGTACCTCTGTACTTATCTACCCACTTAAATGAAACTTATAATTTTTACTTAATTTATCGCACAAGTCAAACACCACGAGTCTATGTCAAATTAAGGCGAAATTGACGGTTTGATGGACGTCAAAAAAAACAAAACAAAAAAAAAGTGTTCTTTTGGACGTCAAGAAATCAGGTTGTCTCTAGTGGTCCTCAAGTGTTTGTCGAGTGCTTGTTGGTAAAGAGGTGAAAGATATCGTTATTTTTTTTTAAGTTGATCTTTTTAGACTTTCTCTAGTGAACGGTTAATTACT
>BLSH010385746.1:1036139-1048968 GCA_018402905.1 Glandirana rugosa | reverse complement strand
CATCTCCAGAATTTGACCATCCTGACTAATGACACCACAAAACAACCTATTCACTCCTTGGTTATTTCCCTCCTTGACTACTGCAACTCTCTCCTCACTGGCCTACCCATACACAGGCTATCCCCCCTTCAGTCTATTATGAATGCTGCTGCTAGGCTCATACACCTTACTAACCGATCTGTGACTGCTGCCCCTCTCTGCCAATCCTTTTACTGGCTTCCCCTACCCCACCGTATAAAATTCAAAATACTAACCACAACATGCAAGGCCAGCCACAACATCACCCCCAGCTACATCACCAACCTCATCTGCAGATATCGCTGCAAATCGTCCTCTCCACTCCTCCCAGGACCTCCTGCTCTCTAGCTTCCTTATTACCTCCTCCCATGCTCATCTTCAGGACTTCTCCAGAGCCTCTCCCTTCCACTAGAATTCCTTCCCCGGTATGTCAGATCAGCCCCTACCTTGTCCACCTTTAGGAGATCCCTGAAAACTCAGGGAAGCCTATCCCTCCCCCACCTAAGAACTGTACCTGAGCCACCCCCATCAACCCATCCCCGCAGCTATTACCTTTTGTACCCCCCTTCTACATTGTAAAGCACTGTGTAAACCTTTGGCACTATATAAATCATGTATAATAATAATAATAATAATCATAATAATGACCATCTTGAGTAAGGGCAGGTGATTCCTGTAGCATTTTCTTTCTGGAATCCATCTTCCCTTAGCTCAGGCATGCAGACAGAAAGGTGTGCTTAGCTGAGAAAGCCCCTTCACAGAATAAAAAAAAAATGAAGAAGCCTGGGATCATAGTTGTGCATAGCCTATTACATTAGGGTGTGCACCCCAAAGCTCAAACATACATGCGTGTATAATATATATATAGGACAGTAGGGCAATGGACATTGTCAGTGGGCAGAGATTGGTGTCAGTAGATAATTTTTAAAATGTTTTATTATGACTTTTTAAAAAAAAAGGTTCCTGCACCATTTTTTGCAATTTCAGGTGTGACTTGCATAGACATCTGTGCATTAAGTCACACAGCTGTCAGCCAAGTCACACTTGAATTCACACTGACCTGTGGCTTTGAAATCGTGCAACTTCAAGTGAAGTTGCACAATTTCAGTGTGAATGGGGGCTAATTCAATTTTAGCATTCAATGTGAACGGGGGCTAATTCAATTTTAGCATTCAGTATGATGGTTCCAGATGTTCAATGCCTTGTGGACAAGCATGTAGGGTGTGGGCGAAGGGATGGCAAGCACTCCAAATAACAAGAGAACAAATTGTGACGTTACACACAGGTCTCCTATAAATGGTAGAAATCTTTGCAATGTGATGAAATGTGTTGTGGGCTGGTACATTATTCGAGGGACTGCAAGTGTGAGTAAAGCCTCGTACACACGGGCCGAATGTCGGGAGACGTTGGCCGGTTCAATAAAAACATTAGGCCCATGTGCATGGCAGTTGGTCTGGTAGAAGCCGGCCATTCGGCTGGCTTCTGTTGGACATGCATGCTGGAAAACCAGCGGCCAACAGGAGTGTACTGGCAAGGGATTGCTGTAATAACGCTGGATCTTACAATGGCTTTGACCAGAGCTGACAAAAAAAAAATCATAGTGTGTACCAGGCTTAAGCAGTGCATACGTTAATCTTGTTTCTCTGTACCAGGTTTCCTAAAGCCTCATACACACGATGCAAATTTTGGACAACAGAACGTCCATTTTTTGTTGGATGCTAGTCTCATGTTGAAAATGAAGAACGTACTAACAATACGACAATTTTCATACGACTGAATTCAACATCAGAAGTGACATAATGTGTTGAATAGTTTTGTATTTTTTCGTTTATGTGTAGTCGTGAATGTACGATTTTTTTCGTATGAAAACCGCACTAATGATACGAAAATCAGACTTTGAGTTGCCGTAAAAAAAAAATTTACTAGTCTGCACATCCAGCTTTTGTCTTACGAAAAATCAAAATCGGCTGTTGAAAGGAGCATACTAACGGTTAGAATTTTGGACGATCGGTCGTCGAACAAAAATTCCCGTCCGAAATTTGAATAGTGCGTACATGGCCTTCAGAGGCCACATAACTGTCAGCAATTGTTCTAACTGCTTAATTACTTGAGACTGAATTGCATAATATTTGAGGAAGGAACCTAATGGGTTTTTGAAATCTTGCGTCTTTACCATTTCCACTTTCACACATGTACACCCCATATGGACTAGAGCAATTTTATTTTCTATTAAGAGCCTAATAACTTGGCAATACACTTGCCCAAATAATACATTTATCATTTTTAGGACAAGCAAGGCTTTCTTTTTTGTGACATTTTCTTCTAAAAATGAGTTTATTTTTCAATACATAGAGGAAAAAAGTAAAAAGAACGTACTTTTTTCTACTTTGATCATTGTTAGTTTAAAAAAATAATGCTACTGCAAAGAAGAAGCATACATTTTATTCTATCATTTGCCCCATTTAAAATGACACTAAAATTTTGATTCTGGTACAAAGCATTGCAGTTATTTACAAATAGTTTTTTTCAATTTTGTGCATTTTTTTTTAAGTAACACTAAAAAACAAATGAAAAAAACAAATACATATTTTAAAAAAAGTTTAAAGCTTAATGAGTATAGATATAGAAGAAAGAAGAAAATAATGGTCAAGGGAAAAAGAGTGATAATGAGTTCATTAGGGCTGATTAAGGTAAACAAAGAGGGTTTAAAAAGAGTGAAATAGGTATACATTTTTTTGTAGAAAAAAAAATGTAACTCAGGTTGCTTTAACTGATACATATTCAAATCGAAGCTCATCACTTTCACCTGCAGATGAACAGTACCTTGAGGTGAGGTGGAACCAAAAGAACCAAAAAGCCCACCTAAAATACTGTGAGATACAGCATTGCCATCTTATAAAAGGAAGTATTTACAGATCCTCGCTTCCAACCCAAAACCAAGGACTCAAAACTCACAAGATGCTGCAGAACATTTCTTCCTCTTGTGTGGGAAGCTGAGGGAAAGGTCTAATTACAGTTTATGCTGCTTTTAGGAAACAGGCAGGAGACACTTAAAAAGCAGACTTTTTATTTTAGATGCAAGGTCTACTTTAAAGTAGAACTATAGGCAAAAGTTTTTTTTCCATTTTGGATAGAGCAAGGGAGGGTTATAATCCCTGTCAGATTTTTTTTCGCCATCTGTGTCTCATTGCAGAGATTTCCCTTCATTTCCTGTCCCATAGCCAAACAGGAAGTGAGAGCAAATCTCTGCAAATTAAGGGAATTCTTTGGGGACCCCCAGGTCATCAGAACTTGTGGAAGATTTCCCCTCTATTACTTTTCTGGGGACAACCCAAAATAAGGATTTTCTTTTTCTTTTACTTTCACTTTCAAAGATAATGGTAAATAGGACAAATAAAGAGGGTGAATCTCCCTAATAAGGACACAGACAGCAATTATTATTATTATTATTAGACAGGATTTATTTAGTGCCAACAGTTTACGCAGCGCTTTACAACTTGAGTATAGAGAGTACAAATACAATACACTTAAATACAGTAGGAATCAGAGGGCCCTGCTCGTTATAAAAACTGATAGGTTTTCTAATCCCTCTGCACTCTATCCAAAACTAAAAAAAAAGAGTTTTGCCTTTAGTTATACTTTAAGTTTTACATTTCTTGCAATAAAGTCTGCAATGGGCTCCTGACTGGTAGGTTTCATTGTGCTCTAAGATTATCTGTTTTGCATAAATCTGTTTACTCTGTGCATGTTTCTGCCAGGTGAGTGCAGGGCCGTCTTTAATATTGATTGGATCCTGGGCAAATATTTTCTTGGCCCCCCCCCATGCAATTTCACTCTCTACCTGCTCTGAGACATACAATAAATAGCAACTAGACTCAAATCAATTTATTGAATCAGATCAGCAGTGATTTTGATTGGTTGCCAGAGGTCACAGCATATCATTGCCGCTTACTGTCTGGTTGCTAGAGGTTACAGCACACGTTACTGCTCACTGATTAGTTGCTAGAGGTTACAGCACATGCTTTCTGCTTGTTTGGTTGCTAGAGATTACTGTACATCAATACTGCTCACTCATTGGTTGCTAAAGGTTACTACACATCATTACTGCCCACAGATTGGTTGCTAGAGGTTACAGCACATAATGTTCTCACTGCCTGCACACCATGGACTGGGGAGCACAAAGTCACTTTCCTGACAACACAAAAATGTGCTGCCCTTTAGCAGATACACAGCAGTGCCATCAATTATCAATGACACCCTCATGCATCTGCTGACATGTGCTGTGGACTTTTAAGCATGCCTTTGTCGCCCCAGTGGGCAGCATCCAGTATAGGTGATGGTAGATATGACCTCGGGGGGCATGATATACATGAACGCCACCTTTGTTTACATATCAGTGCAGCTGGCTGCCACTATTTACATATGAATGCTGCCGCTATTTACATATCAATGCTGGTTATTTACATGTAAACACAGGGTCTGCAGGTGAGTCATCTGTACACAACAATAGGGCAGAGTTGGGCAGCTTTAGCAGCATCACTTAGATATCGGGACACAGCACAGGTCTAAAACTTCAAGGGACAAGGGAATTTAAACTAGGATAGTTGGCAAGTATGAGGCAGCTGCTTTGGGCCCCACAACAATGACAGGGCCCAGGGCAGCTGCCCCTTTTGCCCTGCCTTAAAGACGGCCCTGGGTGAGTGGTCTAGTAGGCCTCATGTGCACAGGATGTTTTTGGATGGTTTTACAGCTGCTGTTTTTAGCTGCAGACATTTATTCCTACAGTCAATAAACCCTTCATCATGTTATCCTATGTGTTCATGCACACATAGGCTGTTATTAACTGTTTTTGGCTGGCACGTTTTTGAGCTGTAAAAAAATGCTCAAACACTCAAAAACGTGCAAAAACACCGCTCACCAACGTTTTTGAACGATTTAGATCAATTGAGGGGGAAAAAAACATAAAAAAACGCTACTGCTCAAAAAGGGGGCAAAATGCGACTCACCAACGTTTTTGGGCGTTTTTGGTCCATAAAAAAAATAATAAAAAAATTGCTACTGCTCAAAAACGCTAGTGAAAAACGCTGAAAAAAGCTGAAGAACTCACTACAAAGCTGCTGACGTTTTTAGAACGTTTTTTAAATGTCCAATGTGCATGAGGCCGTACAATAACGATACTAATTTCTGATTATACGTGAAAACGGAAATGTTCCCATAAACTCAATTGCTACATTTAAAGTAAAATGACACTTTATGTCCTAAAGCTGAATGGAGGTAAAAATGTATGTGTTGAGCAAAATAACTAGATGAATAATTTTATGGCCTACAGTGGAAAATAAATACTGGAATCTATTTACTAAAAGCACTAAGGAGACTGTGCCTCTCTCTTATCGCTTATCTGTTTAAAACTTCTAAAAGGGACCCTATCAGGTCCCGTGTTTATGGGGCTTTAGGGTCTTCAGCATTTAACAGTTACAGACATGGTTAGGGTTGCACCTCATCCCTTTAATCCAGGACACATATTAATTACACAGGTTCTGTGGCTAATTAAGGTGGCAATTAACCTCACTTGGTGCCTTATCTGCATTAAATTAGCCTCAGAACCTGTGTAATTAATACGTGTCCTGGATTAAAGTTATGATGTGGCAATCCTACACATGGCTTCCATTGCTCATGATGATCCCATCCTCAAACCCCTACATCACTACAAGACAAAGCAGTGATGTAGGTGGTTGGAGAATGGAACCACAATGCAATGCCATTGCTGACCTCCTTGTAAAAACATTATTTGTCTGGCCATCAGTACTGGCTTCAGTACTTTGTGGATCGGGAAAGTAAGAGCTTCTGACTCATAACACTCAATCTGCATACTTGTCATGAGTTAGTGACATAGAAAATACTGATTCATTTGGATCCACATAGCAACCAAGGTAATGGCCAGGAACAGGTATGTAGACCAGGATAGCCAGAGAAAAGTCATAAGACCTTATCTGCATACTTGTCCAAATCATTGACTCAAGCATGCAGATAATGACTGGAAGCCAGAGGCTTCAAGTATGAAATCAGGATCAGCGCTGATATGGAGTAGAGCCAGGCAACTACCATGTTTCTCTCATAAGAGGTTTTCTTTAAGAGGCAGGTAGGTAACTCAACTGGCTTGCCAAGTTGCCCATATAAGTCATGGGCATGGTGGTTGAGAGGTCAGCACAAAAACTCACTTGTTTCTTTTCTTAGAAATCAAATGTCCAAAATGTAAATCGCCTGAACGGTTCTCCTCTCCAGCTAACCAGAAATGTAGCAATATGTTTTCTGTGATGTCTCTGGCAAAGTCAGAGGGATAATCTGAATATTACAAGTAAAATAAATTGCTTTGCCATAATTTATCTTCTGAAAATGACTGCAGACTTAACGTTAAGGTCTTAACTTTCCCTGTTTGAGAGATTTAAAGCAATTTTAGTGACTTCTTACACTAATGAAAGCTTGCTGATAATTCTGGGTTAGAAAAATGTTTGCATTTAATCCTGGCAGACATAAAACATAAATGAGGGGGGACATCCACCAAATGTTAATTAAAACTCTTTCCTTTGAAATACTGTGTAGGATCTGGATAATGGGGAGCTCCTTAAATGCTGTGCAGAGAGGGGCAATTAGGGCTGATTTGTACAGAACAAGAACCTCTGACCTCACATCCTCTAGGGTTGTAATCCCTTTAATCTCGGGTAATCATGTGCCATGTCGTCATCACATGGCTGCATATATTCATGAGCACTGATCCATTTCCTATCCTGTAACCTTCTCTACTATCAAACACTTGAGCTGTCTGATGTTGCCCATTAATCTGGTATATCCCTTTCCTTAAGAGAGCTATTCGCTAAAATTTAAAATAAGAACCAAATTGTTCCCACATGCTGCAAGCAAGATGCTAGCTTTGGTTAATGGAAATCACCAAAAGAGTTCTAGTTGCATGTCTGCCAATGGCATTAACCCTTTCATTCCTAGGGGTTGTCAAAACCTTTGTGACTAGACAATATTTTTAAGTTTTCATATGCACTGGTTTACTTAGAAACTCCTTAAGGGTTCTATCACGTGGGCAATCCGCCCGGCGGACTCCGCTTTACTCAGTGGGGGATCACTCCACTGATCCCCACTGAGAAGGTGGATAACTGATCTGTCTCTGCACACTGTGCTGAGATAGGCCTGTCAGAGACCCGCTCTCCTCTATGGGGAGATGGGATAAAAATGGACCACCTGTCCGTTTCATCTGATCCCATCCGATCCGCCAGACGGATGGAAAATAGGGTCACCATCCATGTGTATTTCACAGATCGGATCGCATAGCAGCAAGTGTCAGCGGACATGTCACCGCTGACATCCACTGCTACATAGGAGCGAATGGAGGCTCCGATCAGGTCCGCCTGAAAAACTGACAGACTGACCTGATCGGAAAGCCCACGTGAAAGGGACCTTAGTACTGCTCTTACTTTTTAATTGTTTACAAAGGAAAATTATTTTCCTCATGCCAACATGGCAGCATACATATGATATAGCTCTGCCCCTATATCAACCCACAGGACCTGTTTAGCTCTGTAAAAGTTCCACTGAGAGCTACCTCCCCCAGTCTCCTTTTGTCCTCAAAGTTCAACACCTACAAGACCATTCGGATAAGAGTTCTTACCTACCGACTATGTTGGAGTCCATTTGGGTTCAGCCTCTCTCAAACTCTGTCCAACATCTTAGACTGCTAAATGCATCGATAAGTTGGGGAGCCCCTTCTGGTGGTCTTTTGGGGCCGAGGTGTTCCCTAATCAGGGATGTTATTCCACCTTGTGGCATGCCTGCTTAGGGATCCAGATTAAGCAATTGGGGGCCGCATGGTTTTATGTCCTTTTTTCTGCAAATGCCTCTTTTGTCTTTTGCTTTAAATGTGCCTTTTTTTTGTATTCTATATATTCTGGTGAATTTGGGGGAGAAGAGTTCGCTCTGGGTTTCTCTGGGTCTCCCGTTAGCTCTCCGGCGTCCTTCTCTAGTGCCAACGGTCCTTGGTGATCTCCAGCACCATATTTATGGGGGCTAGAGACGCCGGTGCATGCGTGATGCGCCGCAAGAACAGCAGCGGCCATCTTTAGTGGGGGCAGAGGTGCTTCCTGGGCTGATTAGGTCTTCCTGGATAGGGGAAACGGTGGTGCAGGGGGCGGTGCTTCTACTAGGGCACCCTATTTAAAGATGAGCAGTGCTCAGTGTGGCTGGCGGTTAGTCCAGTTCACAACTGTAGCACTTGCTGACAGTCTACCTGGAGGTAGGTCCAGATTAAGCTGTTATAGGGGGAGGTGGAGAGAGAGAGAGAGAGACAGGGAGGGGAAGGGGAGAATTAAAAAAAAAGAGAAGGTCCATTGGTATCAGTGTGTTTTTGGGCATATGCATATACTTATGTTTCACTGACTACAGTACTTGTTTATTCCTCAATTTTCCTTTTGTTACCATGCAGTCCTCTTGCACTTTTTGGTTGTTGGGGGTCCTCAACTTTCTGGCAAACCCTTCTTGTGCCCCAATGAAGGACTGTTCAATATGGGATATCACCCTAAAGGAGGCTTTCCTGATAGCCATTACTTCAAGTGGAAGGGTGTCAGAGCTCCAAGCGCTGGGAGCAGCAGAGCCTTGTACCATATTTTTTACAGACAGAGTTGTGCTGAGGTCATTGGATCACTTTGTCGTAGCATCAGTGTTTCAGCTTTCTAGTGAATGGGTGCTCCCGGCCTTTCCATTAGATTCGGGTGCTGACCTACTGGAATTGGACATCCCTAAGGTCCTCAAAACCTCTCCAGGCTACATCTGCTTTCAGAAAATCTGATAGACTTTTTGTCATTCCCACCGGAAGTCTTAAAGGGAAAGAGGCCTCTGCCAGAACCATTTCATCCTGGATGGTAAAGATGATTCAGCGAGCATATAGCATGGCTAGGAAGGAGCCTCCGGAGGCCGTTAGAGCTCACTCTACCAGGGAGATGGCTTCTCCTTGGGTGGCACTGGCAGGAGTGTCTCTGGAAACAGTTTGCAAAGCGGCTAGCTGGTCTTCACACCGTACATTCCTATAACACTACAGGGTGGACCCAGCAGCCCTCACGATAGTAGAGTTCAGGAGGAAGGCCATTCAGGCTTCTATGTCAACTTTCAAATAAAATTAAGTTTGCAGCATTAATCCCTCTATCTCAAAAGCTCATTATTTTATCATATGTATGCTGCCAGTTTGACGTCAGGAAAATGGAAAATTGTATCAAATACTTACCGTAATTTTCCATCCCTGATGCCAATGCATAGCAGCATGCAAACCCTCTCTCGGATCTTTGTGCGTTATACGGAGAATGGGGGAGGTAGCTCTCAGTGAGACTTTTATAGAGCTAAACAGGTCCTGTGGGTGGATATAGGGGCGGAGCTATATCATATGTATGCTGCCATGTATTAGCGCCAGGAAAGGAAAATTATGGTAACCAAACTCTGAAAGCTGGGCCACAATAAGCAGGCAGATTTTTGGAAGTGGTGGTCAGGGATTCTCTGTTGGGAGAAAAAAAAGCAGACAGGGGGCAAATTACTAGTCACCAGCAGTGGCGGCTCGTCCATTAGGGGTGCACGAGCACCGCCCCCCCATCCATGCATCCGGCCCCCTGATCTACATAGCAGGGCGCCAGACTATGGATTCCAGTGGGGTGAGTGGTTTTTTAAAGCATGTGATTAGAGCCAGAGGCTCTACTAGGCTTCAAAAAAGTGTGGGCTCGGGGCGCAGAGCACTGCTCCCTGATCACATCCACATGTGTGACACTAGCAAAAGTATCAGTAGCAGTAAGCTATCGCTACACTGATCCTCCTCCCGGCCAATCAGGAAGCGGACCCGTCACCCAATTGGCTGAAAGGACAGGCGATCCTATTGGACACCTAGGAGACGGAGGGAGGATCAGTATAGCGATAAAGCCTCCATGCTACATAGAAGACACAGGAGCCCGCCCATCGCCGTAGAAGCTTTGCTGTCTACCGGAGCCCCCGACCTGCCTGCTGCCTGCTAAATCCTGTAACATGCCAGCTGCCCGCCAGAGCCTACAACCCGACCACTCCCGCCAAAGCCTGCAACCTGCCAGCTGCCCGCAGGAACCCGGCTGCCAGTCGCCTGCAACCGATGTGGTAAGTGCCGGGGGGTGGGGTGGGGGGTGCCACCGACCAACCAACGGGTGGTTGTTTGCTGCCCCCCAAAAAAAACACCAGCCGCCACTGGTCACCAGTATTGCCTGTAATCTCCTTATAGATTATCTTTCCCCATTACTGATCTACCATACTTTGTTCTGCACTGTGTCTCTGTAGAGGTGGCCATCTTTGTAGAGGAGCAGGACTTTGCTTCCTCATGTCAGAGCCTCCAGCAAAGAGGAACAATGCCAAATCTTACTCCCACTCTGGTGAGACTAATAGTCAGAGGCAGACAGTTCCCCAGATCTTGCACTGCAGATATACAACTATGTGGCTGTAGGAACTCTCACATAACGGGAAGAGCACTACTATTTTTTATAATTTTTTTTTTAAATGTACATTTTAGTGTACTGCTTAGACCTAATTAATATTTCTAAATGGGGAACAGAGTGCAGCACTAGGTTGGAAGTAGTCTTAGGATAAAACCATACATAGGTGTATACAGTTAAATATACACCAATAGCAGATGCATGCTTTCAATGACCATACAGTAAAGTCCTTTTAAAGTTCATATGCAAATGTATAGGATAACTGTAGTGGGTACACAGGAATATAAAGCTGATGCAATGTGTTATTCCAGATTGAACTTGGGTATATAGTGACAGGTGACTTGACAATCAGGTGCTCGATGTGGTGATGATCCAGAAAAGGCGAGTGATTGTACTTACCAGAAGCTGGTAAAGTACCAGCAAAAGAGATGATAATCCCGATGGTCCAAGGAGGATGAAGAAACGTCACAGTGATCAGTGCTCAAGTGAGTGCTCAGAAAATTGTGACAATCCCAATGTATGTGGGTGTGCTTACCAGAAAATAGTAGTATGAAGGCGGAAGTGCAATGGTTTCCTATGGGTGAGTCCCTTCTCGGTCTGTGATGATACCAGGGTTCCTTCGGAGGGTTCCTATGCCTCTTCAGTGGACAGTGATATCACTCCCATGTGGTTTGGTTAGAATAAGAACAAGGAAAAAGCTCCATGGCGTAATTCAATTTCTCACAAAAATGTATTAAATATGGATTAAGAACACTTACATTAAATAAAATAAAGAAGAGCTCATCAATAAAAATACGGGCAGCAGTGTGTCGAGGGACAGGACCCAACGCGTTTCGTTTGCTAAAAACGTCTTCTAAATGTTCCCTATAACAGCGGTCCCCAACCTTTTTTGCAAAAGGGACTGGATTCATGGCAGTCAATTTTTCCTGGGACCGAGGGGAATAGGGGAGCGGTTCATGATGGGATATTCATGGAGTCAGTTTTCAGCCCCCCTTCACACCACAACCCCCCCTTCACAGCACAGTCCCCTTTTTATAACAGTGTCTTAATTTCCCCTTCACATCATAGCCCCCTTTACACTATAGTGCCCCTTTACAATGCAGTCCCCTTTACATCACAGTTCCCCTGTACAGTGCAGTCCCCTTTACATTGATGTAATGCGGACTAAAATGTAAAGGCTGTGATGGGAAGGGGACTGCACTGTAAAGGGAGGGCTGTGATGCATAGGAGACTGCAGTGTACGGGGCCCCTGTGATGTAAAGGGGACTGCACTGTAAAGGGGTGCTGTAATCATTACATTGCCCTTTTACAGTGCAGTCTCCTTTATATCACAGTGTCCCTTTATATTACAGTGCCCCTAGCAATCACAACAATGCCCCTTACAGTCATGCCCCCCCCTTTTCTCTCTAATCACAGTTCCCTTTTCACTCTCTGCCTCCTTTGCACAGTCCCATCTTTGGCAGGGCAGAGGCAGGATTCAGTCTGTGTATCCTCTTCAAGGTCTCTGCTGACAATGTCATCTTGTTAGGAGGGCAGGGGCGGGAACAGCTGCAGTTCTGGATGGAGGGTGGGAGCTGCCCAACTTATCAAGTTAACAAGCGGGTGATTACCCACATGTTAATATGAGAAGACTAACGTTCTGTGTGCAGATCTCCAGCTCCTTCAGCCCTTTGCTCTGTTGATAGGATGACATCGTTGGTGGGGCGGGAAAGCCAGGAGAGAAGGCACAGGCAGGGCCGCACAGCAGGAGGTGAGCGGTCGTTGCGGTCCCTGATAGTCTTGTCCAGACCGCGTTTGCCACTCGCACTGTGTGGCCCGGTCATCAACGGTTGGAAACCCCTGCCATGTAACATAGAAAATATTGTTTTTTGAGTTCAGGTCCACATTAAACACTAATTAATTAATTTGGTAATTTGTTATTATTAAAAATACCCTGAATATATTTTTAATAATACATATTCTTGCTGATGAAGAGCAATTCCTGGCCATAAGTGAAACCAACTATTAATTTACTAATGCTATCTGGGAGACCTTACAGAATCCATGGAGCACCTCACAGTGTCTCTGGGGTCTATTTCCTGTTATCACTGGGCTGTGTAACATTATTTCTCTGCTTCACATTTAAAGCTAGACTCCAGTTCTCTTGCTTTCGCCTTCCTCCATCTGGCACCAATGGTCTCTCCTGAGTGGACCCATTTTCTGTGAACTAATGCCATGGACACATACCCCCTGTGGCATGGTGTAGTTGGGAGAAGTTCTCCTGCATCACAAGTAAGGACAGATTAGCACAACTACTGGCCCGGTGTGGACAGAGA
>BLSH010385746.1:991501-1024949 GCA_018402905.1 Glandirana rugosa | reverse complement strand
GATTTATATGAACTGTTTTAATAAGCACTGCATTTTATTCTGATATTTTTCCTAATTGTCACCAACAATTAATGCTAGCTGCTTTCTTTGTATAATCGTATTACCCTGAGCGCAGGTGGAGTCTTTTTTTTATTTATAAGGATGTATTTAGAATGTAAGCTCCTTGGGGGCAGACACTGATGTTAATGTATAGTATGTAAATTGTTGGCACTATATACAGTAAATACCTCTAGTCAAATATTTGCTACATAAGCCATTTTGTAATTACCTTTCCAGTGCGGACTGCAGCCAGCTATGCTTTTCTAAAACTTAACAAAAACTCAAACAGAGACTCCTTTTATAGAAGGCATTGGAAGGTATATAGTTGGTGTAGAGAACTCTCCCAGAAATGTAATTTCCTGCACATGTGATTGGCTCACTATCCTTGGCAGCAGTTTTTTTCTCTTATTACAACCCTTGTAGAGGACCATGTGACTCTAGTAGGAAGACCCTCCCACTCAGCACTCAATAAGCAGGAAGAGGTTGTAGGATGTAGGAAGTGAGTGCAGTCCCTGTATGAATTTCAGTAGAAATGGTAGACTGTGCAATGATCTTCACTAAAATTCTAGCAATTTCTGTAACTGTCCAGGATTTTTTTTTCAGCAAGTGGAATTATATTTTGGGGCTCATTCACACCAGCAGTTGCTGATGCGCACTGCACTGGAAGGGGTGCTGATGTGCTGAACGCAGCACATCACACAGTAACCTATTTACAAAGGGATATTTCATTCAGTTACATTCACCACAGCAGCATTATGATGTGGTGCACTGCATTGCAACACACAAATGCAAGCTGTAGTTTGTCAGTGCACCAGCACTGCAGAATAGTGGTATGGATTGACCTGATTGTAAACAAGGCATAAGTTGCCATGTCTATGTGGACAGTGCTGGGAAAGGCTGCCCAGTGCAGTCCAATGCATCTGTTGAATGGACCCTTAAAGTGGTTGTAAACCCTTCCATCAATCCACTGAAGGGACAAGTCTAAGGTGATATGCAGAGATGAAACAAGTCCTCCTAATAAGCTGCATTCAGAAGTTTGAGGCCACATCAAAGGGCTCCGAGGGCCACAGGTTGAGCACTCCTTATATAGATGGATATGCTCTGTTTATTTTACATTTCAGAGGTCTACAATCACTTTAACCCCTTGATGCCGACATAACACATATATGCAGCCTCACTGGACTGGGCTTTTTGCCGTGGGACCACACATATGCATATCTGACTTTGTGCCAGGAGCGAGCTGCACAGTGCGTTCCCAGCAAAGAAACCGGAATCTCACTGAGAGCCCCTGGGTCCCTTTCTAATGATTGGGACCCAAAACTCCCGATTCCGGGTCACCTGATCGAGGTGGTAGCCTCTGATTGGCTACCACAGTGATTAGCCACTGTGAAGCCCACCCCTGTGTTTCTCTCTCTGTAAATGGAGAGAAAAGATACATCGTATCTTTCGTTCTCCTTGCAGAGAGAAAAAAAGAGTGTGTGTAAAAAAATTAATAAATAATATAATAATAATATTAAAAAATAAAGAACAAATACCTAGGTCAAGGTTTGATCTAGGTCAGTGCCAGGGTTAGTGTTTGAGTCACGGTCTGGGTCAAAGGTCAAGGCCGGTATATTTTGTGCAGGGTTTTTCTTTTAAATTAGTATCAGTGTCAGTTGGTGTCAGTGGGTTTTAAGTAGGACAAAACAAAAAGAAATGAAATGCACACTATTGTTTCTGGGCTGTACTACGGGTACATACAACAACTAACATACACATATGTGGTATCGCTGAGATTGTCAGGGGCAGAGGAATTTATTTTGGGCTGTTTTATGATGGTAGGTTATGGTAGTAACAAGAAATATACAGCTAAATTTAAAACATATATATGTATATTTTTTACTATTTTGGGCCAGTTTTCCTTTGATAAAAAGAAAAAAAATCAGGAGGTATCCATTATCATTTACCACCAAATGAAAGCCCAATTTGTGCTGAAAAAAAAAAGGTATAGTCTACTTGGATGTGTAGGTGTGATGACATGTAGGGTTTTACTAACACATGTCAAAATTGCAAAATTGTGCTTAGGCATTAGTTTGTTTTACGCTTAAGCATGAAGGGGTTAAAGAAGGAAGAGATGCTACACATTGTTATATCCCTGAAAGGACTCTATCTATAAAACAAAATAAACTGCTGGAAATATAAAGTGTAGCTATATAGAGATACATACCAGCAGCGGCTAAAAAGGCTACATATATAGCCAAATATGGCCACTACTCCACCACGTCCTTATACTGCCAAGCTTTTCCACCCCTTCCTGCCTCCTGTGTCTTCCTATTGGCTAGTGAGGCAGGTCTTCATAGTAATGGCCCAAATCAAATGAGCTGGAGCTGGACTTAGCAAAATATTTGATGCTATCAAGGAATTTTGGAGCTTTTTTTGGCAGAGTAACCCAGCATTTAGCTTTGTTTGCAAGCTTTTTCAGCTGCTGTGGGTAGGTACAGGTACCTCTAGGTACACTTTATACTTGCAGAAGTTTTTTCGTGGTTTGTTCCTAGAGTCTCTTTTTAAGTTCATTATAAAACTAGAATATTGCTCTGTCTGGTGTCTCCCTCTGTTGAAATTGTCTCATAAATGGAGCTTGATTTGGCAGCAAAATGCACCCAGAGAGAAGTGCTATAGTAGGTTTCCAGTTTTACGGTAAAAAAAAAGTGCAATGATATGTTGGTGGGTGGATTGATCCCTATTTTGTACATTACCATTTAGCTGTGTGGCTACAGATCATTTTTTGGATAATATGGAAACCGAAATGTATGGAAAGAAATGGATATACAAAATAATGTTTGGCTTGGAATATTGAGTTATGTGGATGTAGGCTCTCCTTTGAATTAGGACAGGATTTTTACACTGCTCACACCAATACTTCCTGTGTTCTCCTGCCTAGACCACTTGCCTTTTGCTGTCATGTGATATAATAATATCATGTGACTAGTCCTGGTTGTTAATAGTTTCAGGGTGGGCCTGGAAACCAAATATGTCCGAAATATGCTTGCATTTTTATTTCATTTAAAGTGTGCTTTCAATAAGTGAGATCCTGAGATTATTAAAATGTACTATGCCCCTCCTCCCAGCTGATACAGAATATAATACTCATTTAATTATGGGTAACAGAAGACTCTTTACCTACCCCCCCATCCCCGGTGCCATCTGGCAGTCTGTCACTTCTTTCTCCAGAACCAGAGCATGGACGGGCACTATTATGTCATCACATACAATGCAGGACCAACAATGGACAGAAGGGAGGTGAAAAGTCCAGTTGGAGACTGCCAAGAAAAGCAGCTTCAGGGAATCAGTCATCACAGCAGGAATGGGGGAGACTGGTAAGAATTACTCGGTGGGCAGCAGAGAAGCGAAATAAAAAAAGTATTAATGCCCAGATTAAGGCTTTATTCATTTATAACAAATCTGTGACACATCATCTGGATCTAGGCGCGGTATTAAAGTTTTTAAATGCTATTCATTATCATATTGTTAGCATTTTTGGGCGTTTTTTCATTAAAAACACTCCCTACAATGTAAAAACACCTAAAAAGTCAAACTTGGCGTTTAGCCACATTTCCCTTTTTACAGCTAATTTTTACTGCTCCTGGAAGCACAGGCTGTTGTTATTTTTCTACTGCCCCTAAACGCTAATGCCTCCAAATGCCTCTGACAGTTCATGGACACGTACAGTATCTCACAAAAGTGAGTACACCCTTCACATTTTTGTAAATATTTTATTATATCTTTTCATGTGACAACACTGGAAAAATGACACTTTGCTACAATGTAAAGTAGTGAGTGTACAGCTTGTCTAACAATGTACATTTGCTGTCCCCTCAAGATAACTTAACACACAGCCATTAATGTCTAAACCACTGGCAACAAAAGTGAGTACACCCCTAAGTGAAAATGTCCAAATTAAGCCCAGTTAGCCTTTTTTCCCTCCCCAGTGTCATGTGAATCGTTAATGTTACAAGGTCTCAGGTGTGAATGGGGAGCAGGTGTGTTAAATTTGGTGTTATCACTCTCACCCTCTCATACTGGTCACTGGAAGTTCAACATGGCAGCTCATGGCAAAGAACTCTCTGAGGTTCTGAAAAAAAGAATTGTTGCTCTACATAAAGATGGCCTAGGCTATAAGAAGATTGCCAAGACCCTGAAACTGAGCTGTGGCATGGTGGCCAAGACCATACAGTGGTTTAACAGGACAGATTCCACTCAGAACAGGTCTCACCATGGTTGACCAAAGCACATTGTGTGCACATACTCAGCGTCATATCCAGATGTTGTCTTTGGGAAATAAATGTACGAGTCCTGCCCGCAATTCCTGCAGAGTTTGAAGGGGTGGAGGGGAGTCAGCCTGTCAGTGCTCAGACCATATGCCGCACACTGCATCAAATTGGTCTGCATGGCTGTCGTCCCAGAAGGAAGCCTCTTCTAAAGATGATGCACAAGAAAGCCCGCAAACAGTTTGCTGAAGACAAGCAGACTAAGGACATAGATTACTGGAACCATGTCCTGTGGCCTGATGAAACCAGGATAAACGTATTTAGTTCAGGTGGTGTCAAGCGTATGTGGTGGCAACCAAGTAAGGAGTACAAAGACAAGTGTGTCTTACCTACAGTCAAGCATGGTGGTGGGAGTGTCATGGTCTGGGGCTGCATGAGTGCTGCCTGCACTGGGAAGCTACAGTTCATTGAGGGAACCATGAATGCCAATATGTACTGTGACATACTGAAGCAGAGCATGATCCCCTCCCTTCGGAGACTGGGCCGCAGGGCAGTATTCCAACATGATAACGACCCCAAACACACCTCCAAGACAACCACTGCCTTGCTAAGGAAGCTGAGGGCAAAGGTGATGGACTGGCCAAGCATGTCTCCAGACTTAAACCCTATTGAGCATCTGTGGGGCATCCTCAATCAGAAGGTGGAGGAGCGCAAGGTCTCTAACATCCACCAGCTTTGTGATTTCGTCATGTAGGTGTTTAAGAGGACTCCAGTGGCAACTTGTGAAGCTCTGGTGAACTTCATGCCCAAGAGGGTTAAGGCAGTGCTGGAAAATAATGGTGGCTACACAAAATATTGACACTTTGGGCCCAATTTGGACATTTTCACTTGGGGTGTACTAACTTTTTTTGCTAGCGGTTTAGACATCAATGGCTGTGTGTTGAGTTATTTTGAGGGGACAGCACATTTACACTGTGATACAAACTGTACACTCACTACTTTACAAATGTAACAAAGTGTAATTTCTTTAGTGTTGTCACATGAAAAGATATAATAAAATATTTATAAAAATGTGAAGGGTGTACTCACTTTTGTGAGATACCGTAGGCTAACATGGAGGGGCTTTTAGAGGCAGTTAAAAAAAAAGGCCAAATGCCCCAATCAGCAGCTGTGAAACGTCCTGTGTGCATGAGCCCTTAAAAATCAAAAGAGTGCAGCCATCATATTTGAGAATTGGTAAGCTGCAATATAATAAATGTTTGCTTTTGGGTTTAATACTGCTTTAATTACACATTCATCATACACATTATTCAATATATTTGTTATTTTTTATAATATTATTATAATAAGAAATTAATTCTTTATTATAATGTTTGTTTGTTATACATATTATTATACCTATTATTACATAAACATGTATTATACATATTATAATTACATTTATAAATATCATATTAAAACTATACTTATATATATTTTTTTAATTAATTGCCCCTTTTCACATGTGTAAGTTACACTGTTTTACATGTGTCAGTTACATCTACCAAAAAGAAAGTGAGTTTTTGACTATGGTTGATTATAAAGTTGTGTAAAAATGACTCTAGGCAATAAGTTGACAGATTCAATACAGTTTATTAGAAGATATAATAGAGGAAAAAATCTAAAACAATTTTGTCAAAAGTGATTAATTAATTTATTACAGGTACTTGTATAGCGCCGTCAGTTTACACAGCGCTTTACATATATATTGTACATTTACTGTACATCAGTCCCTGCCCTCAAGGAGCTTACAATCTAAGGTATCAGACTTTTCCATTGCGTTTAATAGAGGCAATGTCTTCTACTGCTTTGTGATTTTGACAAAAAATAGAAATTGAAAGTTTGATTGTTCAGTCAAATTTCCACTTGTATGACCAGCTTAAGAGGAATTTATTTATTAGGGAAGTGTTGTGGTTATCACTTTCAACAGACTCAAGTATAGCCAAATAAATTGAGGGAATGGAAAAGGAAAGATAATTTTGAGCTCATACTCCTATCGCAATTATGACTGCCTTTTGGGTCTCCGAAGGGCTTGCAATGATTTGTGCCACACTGCCTTTTCCTTTTAATGGATGCCTTTTGGATCTTAACCTAGAAACTCCATTAAAAAGATCTGGAACTAATAAACAGATGTCAATAATTCCACAGAAGGTGATTTCCCTTTATTGTAAGTCCAATATTGATGCCGCTAAGTGGGGGTGTTCCTTGAAAATTACATGACGTACGCGCAAACAAAGGCACAGGGCTTAATTGTATTGTTTATTCGATTGAATTACTGCCTTTTCAGTAGTGCATTATCTTGTTTCTTACCCAGAGTTGTCTTGGATCAAATTGATTTTCTCATGCTCTGTTCAGCTCACATAGAAGTGGAACATATCTGACCTCATTTGGCCAGGCTCGGTACCAGAGGATTATTCCTCTCCGGCTTTTATTCTTATGTTCCAGGAATCTGACATACATTTTAACTTCCCTTCTCATGATTATTTTATCTCTGGTAATCAGAAACATCTTTCATCCACTTTCCATACAAGCTAGGGTTCTGCAAATCCATTTTTATCATCTCATATTTTGTATCCACATATTAAAGAGAACTAGTTACAACTGATTTTATGTGGGAATCTGAATATTCCGTTTTTAATAGATATAATTATTATTATTATTATTATACAGGATTTATATAGCGCCAGCAGTTTGCGCAGCGCTTTACAAAAATGAAGGCAGACAGTACAGTTACATCCATTGAGAGGAATCAGAGGGCCTTGCTCGTTAGAGCTTACAATCTAAGAGAATATATTGCATAGCATTATGTAAGATTGCTTTTTGTCCCTTATTTAGCTTTTTGTTAGCTTGCTCTTCCCCTTACTTTATAGAGAAGAGGAGAGGGGAAGGTATTCTGTAGTCCTGTACTGGTGCTAATGCTCCTCCTCCAGAGATAAAGTTCAAGGAGAGAGCGATGTCATCCTAGGATAGAAAATGTGTTTTTGCAGCAATACAAGATATAAAATATAGAAAAAAAAGCTTAAGAAAAAAATAATAATGTAGCCACCACGTCTAAGGGCTGTTATATGGGTCCTACATTAACCACTTAAGGACCGGAAGGATTTCCAGCTTTAGGACCGGAGCCCTTTTTGCGATTCGGCGCTGCGTCGCTTTAACTGACAATTGCGCGGTCGTGCAACGTTGTACCCAAACGAAATTTGCGTCCTTTTTTTCCCACAAACAGAGCTTTCTTTTGGTGGTATTTGATCCCCTCTGCGTCATTTCTGATCGCCGCTATAAACAAAAGAAGAGCGACAATTTTGCAAAAAAAACCAAATTTCTTACTTTTTGCTAAAATACAAATCCAAAAAAAAATATAAAAAAACATTTTTTTCACCGTTTTTGCCCGATTTATATTCTTCATCATATTTGCGAAAAAAAAATCGCAATCGGCGTTTATTGATTGGTTTGCGCAAAAGTGGTCGCGTTTACGGATGATGAGAATTCATTTTTGGGGTTTTTATTTTTTTTTTATTTTTTACTAATAATGGCGGCGATCTGCGATTTTTTGCGGTACTGCGATATTTCAGCGGACATGTCGGACCATTTTGACACTTTTTTGGGACCATTGGCGTTTATACAGCGATCAGTGCTATAAAAATGCACTGATTACTGTGTAAATGCCATTGGCAGTGAAGGGGTTAACCTGCAGGGGGCGCTCTAAGGGTTAACTATGTTCCCTGGGCGTGTTCTAACTGTATGGGGGCTTGCCTAGCTGGGGAAGGGAAGTGGTCACAGCCTTCACGTACAGGAAGGCTGTGATCACAGCCCTTCCCCCTCACACAGAGCGGAGGTCCGTGTTTACTTACACGGACCTCCGCTCCTTCACTCCGGGGGGGGCATCGCGGGTGGCCGGCGGCAATCGAAGCCCCCGCACCCGCTCCCTGGCCCCCCCCGGACACAGTGAGCGCGCGGGCGCGCCTCCGGCGGCGCGCGCGCGCTCACTGTGCGCGATCTGGCGGCCGCCGTCGTATGACGGCGGTTTGCCTTACAGAGCCACTTTGCCGCCGTCAGATGCCGATCGGCGGTCGGCAAGTGGTTAAAGTGATTGTAAAGTCTCGTTTTTTTTTTATCAAGTAACAAACATGTTATACTTACCTCCTCTGTGCAGTTGGTTTTGCACAGGACAGACTGGATCCTCTTCTTCTCGGGGTCCCTCTTCACTGCTCCTGGCCCCTCCCTCCTGTCAAGTGTCCCCACAGCAAGCAGCTTGCTATGATGGCACCTAAGCCGAGATGCAGCTCCATGTGTCCATTCAGACACTGAGCTGCTGTTCGACCCCTCTCCCTCTCTCTCCTAATTGGCTAACTGACTTTGATTGACAGCAATGGCAGCCAATGGCGCCACTACTGTGTCTCAGCCAATCAAGACGGAGAATCCCAAGCGGCTGAGGACATTTCTGCACAGAGATGGGGCTCAGGTAAGTAATTAGGAGGGTGCTGGGGTGGCTGCTACACACAAAAGGTTTTTTTATCTTTATAAATCCTTTAAGCCAGAGTGTCCCTAATCTAAATTTAGTGTTTGCAGCTAGGCTGTAGCCAGCCTGAGCTTTGTTTTTGTTATCTGTGTATATTGGGTTTCCCGTAATCCCTAGACATTGTTTGCTTCTTCCTGCTTCTGGGAAGAGTTCTCCAGCAGACAGTTTGAGAAGTTAAAATGTATTGGGTTATGATATTCTGTTCCGGCCAATCATGGAGGGGTTCATCAAGTAAAAAAAAGATCACCCAGAATAATCACAGCAAACCAACCCCTTGGACTAAATCCACCCCCATACAGAGATGCACCAGTCAGAAATCGGTGCCCCGATGAGCTGGATGCAAGTTCACAGTGTGAAACAATGTAAACCAATATAAAACTGTATGATACAATATCAAACAATATGACAGATGAAGTTTATGTAAGCTAGATGATGTGGGTAGCCCAGAGTGCTATACAACTCACTACTAATCTAATTCTGGAAGTGCTATTTTATTCCAGCATGGGTGTCCTGTGTGGCTGTAGGAGACAAAAAGAGGGGAGGGGGAGAGAAGCGCAACAACCATAGCATGTAATTTATTATTACAGGTACTTATATAGCGTTGTCAATTTAAGCAGCACTTTACATATATATATATATTGTACATTCACATCAGTCCCTACCCTCAAGGAGCTTATAATCTAAGGTCCCTAACTCACATTCAAACATTTATTAGGACCAATTTAGACAGGATCTAATTTACCTACCAGCATGTCTTTGGATCGTGGGAGAAAACCGGTGTACCCGGAGGAAACCAACGCAAGCATAGGGAGAACATACAAACTCCATGCAGGTAGTATCATGGTTAGGATTCAAACCAGCGACCCTATTGCTGCCAGGTGAAAGTGCTATCCACTACACCACTGTGCCTGTGAAATATTACTAGAAAATATAAAAAAAGCACTCACAAAGAAAAAATAGAGCTCAGCATGACAGTCAGGTAGCCTCTGGGACCGATATCAGACAGGCAACCAGCCTTGCCTTGGCCACCGGCAAAGGAGCAGAGATGGAATGGAAGCAGGGAACCGCTGTCACTGGAGGGTCAAAGCAATGGATGGGCCCAGGATATAAGCTTTTGTTGTAGGAGAATGCTGGAACTGGAACCCATTTTAAAGCCACCTTGCTTCATCTTCAGCCTGTCTAAAAATGGGCTACCCACCAGGATTTATATGATCAGGAAGAGGCAGGGGTTTATGCCAGTTATGTTGGCTGAAAAAGGTGATAAATATTCAGAGGGACCTTCTTGAAGGATCCTTCTCTCCTGGCCTTTGCCTGGAGAGGATGTGTGTGTGAAGGGTCCAGTCTTGACTTCCCAGGCAGGGGAAGGTGTGAGTGGGGGTTATGCTTTTTGGGCCTGCTGCCTGGGGAAAGAATCTGAAAAAGAATTCTGCTTAATTGATTGCCAGTCCTGGCTTAAAGTTTCTCAAAGTGATCCAGGTATAACTTGTAGCTGAGATAAAGATCTCCCCACTGGTTGTAGTGAAGGAAGCAGGTCCCTATGCACCATTCAGGGTTGTAGAAGCATAATCAGAGAAAGGATGGAGCACAGCTCACTGACCCAGCGCATGAATATGTGTAGGAGTGTGGACTCAGCCAGTGCTGCTCCAGCTACACCCCCTGACATGTTTCACCCCACACACTGGGGCTTGCTCACACATCTGGGCTTAAGGCAAATCTCCAGCCAAAATAACAATAACATGAATAGCCAATGAAAAGATAAAATATTAAAACCAGGTTTTGCTGCAGGCACACGTGGAGCTGTAAGGCATTTGTTTAGTAAGGCAAGTTTATAGGCAGAAACAGCTATACATAAGGCAACCTCTCAAGTGACCAGTTAAAAACTTAGGTCTAGAGAATAAGTAGAGCTAAATAATGGGTGTGGGGGCATATATTTAAATCTTTCTGCACAATAAATAAAAATGTCACTATTTACTGAATAAAAATGCAGTTATATATGTTGTACAATATATTCCTTGTCCCTGAAATTCAACAGAATGTGAGCAGGAATCTCCAAAAACAATTCCTGTCTTTGACAGTTGGTACTGAAACAGATATCCCCGTAGAAGATTCCTCTCTACCCTTGTTCTAATGACAATTGTAACATTTCATATTTTCCGTCCCTTTCTGTCCTTGTGACTATGGTCAGTAGGACCTGAGGTGAGGGCAGATCTCCAAAAGAGATACAGACTGCAGTATCCTGACTCTAAAAAATGAAGTTCCATTTTAATTTTAAAATGGTTAAAGGGTATATATACTGTTAGAGTAGACAATCAGTACACTATGTTGCAGCCCCGGAGCCTGTAAACATTATTATGCTTGCAATGCCAATTGGTCATTGGTCAACATGACATTGTTGACCAATAAGAATCTCTTCTTTCTTCCTGGTGGTTGTTCCAGAAGAAGGCTCAGAAGAGATTCCCATCGCTCAGCATGATCACGCGGCTGAGACTGACTGATGTCACTTGTCATTGCGAGCATTATGATGCTTACAGCCTCCGTGGTTGCCAGTGCAGAAGAATGGTGTATAGTTTGTCTTCTCTAAAAATAAACTTACCTTTTAAGCCCTCATTTACATTGGCATACCTATCCGTAAACCTGTTTGAAGGCTGTCTGTCTTTGCTCAAACGGGATGTACAGGTGTTGGTGCATCCACACGCAGGCAGTCCTATCCAGGTCTATTGGGATGCAGCGGCTGCACACTGTATCTGTGCATTTTGCGCACACTGTATCTGTTTGAGGCCATGCACCTGCACAGTTGTCAGATTGGGACTGGTGGATGTGTCTGTGCAACCCAAGAGACATGAATAGGACTGCCTGTACTTGAAACACCTGTGCACCCCATGTGGCAAAAGATAGCCCTTTGCATGGGTGAATGGATAGGTATGAATAGCGCCTAATAGACATACATGTAACTGTTAAAAGCCTTGAAACAGTGGGGTTGATTTACTAAAAGTGGAGAGTGCAAAATCTGGTGCAGCTCTGCAATGACATCAATCACCTTCCAGGTTTTTGTTGATAAAGTTTAACTGTGCAAGCTGAAGTTAGAAGCTGATTGGCTACCATGCACATCTGCACCAGATTTTGCACTCTCTGGTTTTAGTAAATCAACCCTACTGTTTTATGCAGTGGCGGCTGGTGCTCCATTTTCATGGTGGGGGGGGCGCCACTGGTTTTATGGTAGAGAAATGAAAGCCTTATTAGTGTTGGTGCAGTCACAAATCTAACAATGTAGTGGTGGGGCCCCAGGGGTACTAAATCAAACTCTGCCTAGGGCCCCAAAAGGCACAGAGCATCTCTAGAATCCATCTGTTACTGGTCTGATGAAATCGAATGCATTGGTTGCTATGGATTACTGCACCCTCTGCTCCTTTTTCTGTTTATTGAACGGGTTTAGTGTTGGCAGGCTGGAGTCACTTTATAGTTTATTATACATGAATGCGTTTATGAGTAAGGAAATGTCAGTGAGATTTAAAGGACGTGCACATCTTTTAGATCATGCTGTTCTTTCTGACACTCCATAATTACACAACAGCTGTTTCATGCATCATTCTAAATACTTTATCAAAACAAAATAATAATCTATTAATTAGGACAATTTTATTGTGCTCTGCAACACAAATGACAAATTAAAGCCACAAGTAGTCTAAGTGATATCTTCATTTTAGACCATGTGATAGCCACAACGGCACAGCAGTCTGTCCTTACAGCTAAACATTTCTGTCTTATTTCTTTCCAAAAAAACAACACAAACCCGTCTTTGACTTTAGAGTGATATTTACTCAGACGGAGCGGAAGGACAGTGACGACTTCTCACAATCAACTAAAGTTCAGAAAGCATCCTGAGCTTATTAAAAAGGAAATAAACATTGACGATATGTTTGAACCTTGGTAGACATAGATTTTCAAGCTGACTGGTTACCCTGGTTTATTTTCAAAGAAAGTTCTGTTATGAATGCTGCAATAACATAACCCTTTTTTTCTGAGATACAAAACCGCTTGCTGTGCTATTTCAAGAGAAGTGGTACTGTGCAGTGTCTATGAATAAAGAATAAAAGAGATACTAAGAACCACAGAGACAGGACCGTCTGCCCCGCGTCAGAGGCTCTTACATGAGTTTTTCTTCATATGTTTGTGAATGTTTTCTAATATTCATTTTTAATACATTTCACCTTGGGATAATGCACTAGGCCAGTGCGCCTTCTTTTCCTTTCATTACATAGTGGCATCTGGGATATCCCCTATCCTTGAAGGCAGCAAGGCCATTCAAACTATCCCCGGAACATACTCATCTCACTTAATCAACCACAGAACCTGTGTGACTAATATGTGTCCTGGATTAAAGGGATGACATGGCAACCCTAGCTACTGAGTAGGGTTGCCATCTCATCCCTTTAAACCCGAACACATATTAATTACACAGGTTCTGTGGCTGATTAAGGTGGTAATTGAATGCACTTAGTGCCTTATCTGCATTAAATTAGCCTCAGAGCCTGTGTGATTCATATGTGTTTGGGTTTAAAGGGATGAGGTGGCAACTCTACTACTGAGAGAGACAATGGTCATTTCTATCAAAGAAAGACAGCTAATAAAATCTTCATTAGCTAAAGGGTTTACTACTAGCATAGATCATTTTGAAAACCATACCGTGGACAATGGAGTAGCCATTCAAGTTGATACCACTGCACCTACTCCTGACAGAGAGGACAGAATGATCTCACTGTTTTATAAACTTAAAGATCTCCTGGAAAAGGAGATGTTACAAAGGTGGGACATTCAACTATTGCAAAAATATAGGGAGTTTAAAAGAGTACCAAGAGGTCTAAGAATTACACTCATTTGTTCGTTCCTTGAAGATGATCTTAAAGAGAGTTGGATCAAGTGTTTGCGAGAGTGTAACCAACAATGGCTACAGTTCATTATTGTCCAAAGAGAACGGAACTTATCTAGCATTCGAGCAAGCATTGATTCACTCCAGGATGAATTGTCTGCATTCACAGACATCTCCACTTTTGATAATTGGGATCACAAAATAAACCAACAAATGATGGAGTATGAATCTCATAAGCAAAAAGTCAGGCAAATTTGAACACGACTAACTTGACTATCTCAATGGTCGTGAGTTTCACTGGAAAAAAGATAGACCCAAAAACACTGGTTCACGTAAGTCTAAACAACGACATTCATCCACCAACAATGACCACATGCAAGGCACTTCCAGTGATCCCACCAAAACACGGGCTCCACTTCTACCCAACATTACAAAACAGTCTCATATCAAGCCTCCAAAGGTACACCAACACCCTCACAATGGTTCTACTAAGTCCACCACACTGTGATATTTTACAAGATCTAGATCCAAAGGATCCATCAATTACAACAAAATTAGTAGGAAGTCTGGAAACAAAAGCAGACATATATCAGCCAAGACCAATCGCACTCAATCACCTGAACAAATAGTATGCCATCATCTTAATCACAATACAAATAACCCCAACAAGACTATCCAGGAATCAAACATAGTACATGATAGGAGAAATAACACTTACCACAATCATAACACCAATAAAGAGGAGAATCATGGTGAAACATCCAAACTAGGAAAATCTCCGCAGACCAATAGTTCAACAAATAAGGATAGAAATACTACCACAAAAGGACAACCTTTAGAGGCAGGTTTTTCGGCCCGGCCAGCGTCACCCCAGTAGCAAGCACCTCCAACATACGCACCGAGAAAGAGACATCAAATTGAGATTTTGAGTTTGGCCTGCATACTATACCAGAATCATTTAATCCATTCACGGCACTCGACGATCCGAATTATGGTAATGCAAATGGCACCACACCAACATCGCCTTTTTTAGTGAAAGATGTTGCAAGAGGAGAGGGTCTTGCAACAACAACAACGAAAAACGTGAGTCCAACCGCTGGCAACAAAAGTGAGCGCACCCCTAAGTGAAAATGTCCAAATAGGTCCAATTAGCCATTTTTCCTCCCCAGTGTCATGTGACTCATTAGTGTTAAAAGATCTTAGGTGTGAATGGGGAGCAGGTGTGTTAAATTTGGTGTTATCGCTCTCACTCTCTCATACTAGTCACTGGAACTCTCTAAAGGTTCTGAAAAAAATAATTATTGCTCTACATAAAGATGGCCTAGGCTATAAGAAGATTGCCAAGACCCTGAAACTGTGCTTCAGCACGGTGGCCAAGACCATACAGCAGTTTAACAGGACAGGTTCCACTCAGAACAGGCTTCGCTATGGTCAACAAAAGAAGTTGAGTGCACATGCTCAACATCATATCCAGAGGTTGTCTTTGGGAAATAGATGTATGAGTGTTGCCAGTATTGCTGCAGAGGTTGAAGGTGTGGGTAGTCAGCCTGTCAGTGCTCAGACCATATGCCACACACTGCACCAAATTGGTCTGCATGGCTTTCGTCCCAGAAGGGAAGCTTCTTCTAAAGATAATGCACAAGAACACCTGCGAACAGTTTGCTGAATACAAGCAGACTAAGGACTAAGGATTACTGGAACCATGTCCTGTGGTCTTTTGAGACCAAGATAAACTTATTTGGTTCAGATGGTGTGAAGCGTGTGTGGCGGCAACCAGGTGAGGAGTACATTCAAGCATGGTGGTGGGAGTGTCATGGTCTGGAGCTGAATTAATGCTGCCAGCACTGGGGAGCAACAGTTAATTGAGGGAAGCATAGATAGAACCATGAATGCCAACATGTGCTGTGACATACTGAAGCAGAGCATGATCCCCTCCCTTTGGAGACTGGGCCGCATGGCAGTGTTCCAACATGGTAATGACCCCAAACACACCTCCAAGATGACCACTGCCTTGCTAAAGAAGCTGAGGGTAAAGGTGATGGACTGGCCAAGCATGTCTCCAGACCTAAACCCTACTGAGCATCTGTGGGGCATTCTCAAATGGAAGGCGGAGGAGTGCAAGGTCTCTAACATCCTCCAGCTCCGTGATGTTGTCATGGAGGAGTGGAAGAGGACTCCAGTAGCAACCTGTGAAGCTCTGGTGAACTCCATGCCCTAGAGGGTTAAGGCAGTGCTGGAAAATAATGGTGGCCACAAGAAATATTGACACTTTGGGCCCAATTTGGACATTTTCACTGAGGGGTGTACTCACTTTTGTTGCCAGTGGTTTACACATTAATGGCTGTGTGTTAAGTTATTTTGAGGAGACAGCAAATTTACACTGTTATACAAGCTGTACACTCACTACTTTACATTGTAGCAAAGTGTCATTTATCCAGTGTTGTCACATGAAAAGATATAATAAAATATTTACAAAAATGTGAGGGGTGTACTCACTTTTGTGAGATACTGTATATACGTAATAAGAACAGATCCTGAGAATTACAACCAGCATACAGAAAATTTAATATGGTACTGTGCGGTGTCCATACATATATAATAAGTACAAATCCAGAGAATTACACCCAGCACACAAAAGATGTATAGAATATATACAGAAAGAAGTAATTTTGTCCTGCAAAAAACAAAACAAAAAAAAACTTAAAATAGTAACTATACATGAAGTAGTTTGCTTAGGATCTGGTAGGACCACAGGGGATATGAACATTGTGCATGGAGACCAGTTGAGAGTGGTTAACTCCTGTCATTTTAGAGTGAGCAGAGAAGGAATGTTATATTGGAATTTAATATATCAGTTTGATAGGAGGCACTGAGATTCCCAATGCCTGTCTGAGGTTTATATTCCAATACAACTAATACAGTGCCTGCTTGTGTACTATTACAACATGGTTACATTGGCTTTCTGTAGATGACAGTTGTTGGCAGTTTCTCTGCTATAATCGTGGGCTCACACTTCATATAATACACATTATTATAGGAAAATGGAGCCATCCAGGCTATAATATATTAGATTTCACATCTCCCATTGTTACAACACATGTTTTGCGCCTTCCCCTATCCCGTCAACATAATGACTTAATTTATAACTCAGATGCATTGTTTGGTGATGTAATTGCACTGTGCGCTTTTCTTCACTGCAGCAATGTGTACTTCTTTGTCACGCTGACAGAATATACAGTCACTGAGCAATTCGACGGCTTCAAAGTGATGGAAGAAGCATGAGAAAATTAATGCTATCTTGTGGCACATAACTATTAAATGTCCAGAGGCGATAATCATTTGAAAGTAGCTCAGTTAAGAAAGAAAGCTGGCTTAATAATGTAAGTCAGGTAGCATTTCCCACCTTATCAGCACCTGCAGATGTAAACACGGGCTGATAAATACCACACCGGAGGGGAGATGAAAGTGGATTCTGGAAATATTACCTTCAGGAGATGCCTCCTTCGGAATTCTGTATGCAATGGTAATGATGATAGCATGGAACGCAGACAATAACTAAAGCTTCTAATTCAAGCTTGACCTTCAAAACTCTTTAGCCCATAAACACAGTCCATGAACGGGTAACCCTCAGAGGGACTATGACAGACCGATAAGACTTGGCAAATCTGAAGGGAGTCTATGCATTACATTTTCTTTATTTGCTTATGGGATTCCATCTTTTTATAAATATATAGAGATTTTTTTAGGTAAACCATAAATGAGCACAATTCAGGGTACCTAGATCAGGACTAACGACTTGGACATGACCAAAAAGTTGCTCTTGCATTTGGCTTTGCACCTTATTGTAAGGTCTGCTTTTTAAATTTGTCCCTGTTCCCCCAGACAATATATTTATCTTTTCTCTGGCTTCTGCAGTGCAGGAGGGGACATCATCCTTCTACAGGTGAGATCCCAGGGAATACTGAGTACTCATGTAAAGACATTGCAGAACAGTGCAGAATTATATTCTCAGAGAGATTTGAATACTCAAAATTCCCCAGGATCTCGCCAAGAGGAAGCAAGGCCCAGGCAAGGTATACCTCATCCTCCTTTTGGAGAGATCATGGGGAATATATAGCTACTCTCATTCTCACCAGAAGAAGGATGACTTCATCCTGTGCCTCACTTAGGCACCTCCCAAGTTCCTTGGGAATGTAAAGCCGCTCTTAATCTCACCAAAAGGAGAATGATATCACCCTCACCTGGAAATCTCCTTCTGGTGAGATCTGGAAGAATGTAAAGTTACTCTTAATCTCACCAGAAGGACGATGACTTCATCCTTAACCTAGGCACCTCCTTCTGGCAAGATCCTAAGGAATGTAATGCTACCCTCAATCTCACTGTAAGAAGAATGACTTTACCCTGTCCTTCAATTTGGCACCTCCTTCTGGAGAGATCCTGGGGAATGTAAAGCCACTCTCAATCTCACTGGAAGTAGGATGACTTTATTCTCACCTAGGCATTTCCTTCTGGCGAGATCCTGGGAAATGTTGAGTAGCCTGCATCTTGCTAATAAGACAATCCGGGCACAGGGCTGCAGCATCTTCATGTGTAATTTTGAGTACTAATAATTTGACAGTTTGAAAAGTCTATTTCCCTGACTGTCACTAAAGTGTGCCAGCATTTTTCAACATCTGCACTTACTGGCATTGCCAATAAAATACACTAGCTAGGCCCCAATGTCTACAAAGCCTATATTTAAGCCCTGGCAATAAAAGCTTCTCATGACCTGAAACAACTGTCCATGTGCAGTAACATAGGTGATAATTTACTGAGGACTTGCCCTTTTTAATGCAACACAATTAATTAATGGAATATCCAAATACGCCATCTGTAAAGACCCATTAGAAGTGTTTTTCCTGAGATGATCTGTAATAAAATGTGTAAATAAAATCAAAGAACACCTTGCGCTTTGCAAAATGATCAATACTGACTCAGAGCCACCTGCTGATACCTAATCTTTCATTCTGGAAGGGGATCAATTTAAATTCATTTGTTTGGATTATGTACTGAGGTATAAAATGAAAATGTCATTATATGCATAAAGCAGTGTATATGTGGATTTTACACACAGGATTATCAGACGGGTTGAGAAATTAAACAGAAATGACAAATAATTGGGTTACATTATAGAGTGAATTGCATTAGGAGTTTCTATCATTGCGCTTTGGAGAAATATACAAATGTGACAATCATGTCGCTGGTAAAAGCATACATTTTCATATGTAAAAATAAACTCCTAGCAGATAAAAAACACCATGTAACATAGTTATGTAGAATTAATTATGAAATGTCAAGACATATTGTTTATTTCTATGTATATCAGGTTGCTGTTATCCTGTGCAGTACTCATGCTGAGAGAGGTACTGTAGATCTAGGAGTGAATGGCTATACATGGTTACTGTATACAGACTCTTTGAACACGTTTCTTCAGAGGGGTGCTTTAGGTACACAAATGTTCCAGTTATGGGAAAGGAACTGTGCGCAGACACTGTTGGCCTCGGGGGAGATTGTATGATCAGATTGTAATATGTCCGTCGAACTAAACTGCACCCTAAAATAGAACTATGGGCAGAACCACAAATGGCATATATGGTATGGTCTGTCAATGGCATTAAGACATCGGTCTTTTTTCCATGCCCCCCTATAATATAATGTATATATTTGTAGATCTCGCTAGTAAGCCTGTTAGTTTTTGCCCTCTAGAGAGAAGTGGGAGCAGGATATTGGGCCTATTCCTGATAATGCCTGGGAAAAGATTCTTCGGGCTCTCCCCCTTGTATCCCTTTCACCTTTACACAGGGTAACCCAGTTCTTTATATTGCATAGGGCATATAGGACCCCGAAATTCCTCTTTACTATTGGTTTAAGAGCCGAATCGACTTTTTCTAGATGCGGCAATTCGGGGGCACTGATACGCCTATTATGGCGTTGCCAAAAAATCCAGAGGTATTGGCCGGAGGTTGTGGGCACACTTAATCATAGATCATAGATCTGCCCCTTTCAGTGGATCCTTTAACATGTTTACTGGGCCATGTTGATTGCTCAGGCCACCAAAGCGGATTACTGTCATACATATGCTGTTTGTGGCTCGAGACAAATTGCCCTTAGGTGGATTTCCCCACATCCTCCGACTATATCTGATTGGATATTTGATCTTAATAAGTACATCTCCTATGTGAGACATATTTTCTTTTTAAGAAATTAATTTAAGAGGTATTTGGACACCTAGGCTAGATCACATGAGTTCGGTATCGAGTTAGGGTTTAGGATCGTTTTGTTTATAGATGTATGCTTAAAAATAGGCCCCATCTACATGATGTGAGGAATGTTGACTGATATAATAGTGACATCTTTTATTTTTTATTTTGTGGATGTTTTTGGCTTGATTACTTGTGATATGTTCTTTATGTCTTTTGTGTATATGTTTACGTGTTTATAGGAAAATTTACAATAAAATCTGAATTTAAAAAAAAAAGGCTGTTAGTTTTTAACTTTCTTTAACAGACCAAGCCCCAGCAAACGTGGCAGTTAGAGGATTGCGACAAACCATTTATTACAGACAGGGGTGCTTACAATGTTCAGGTTTTATTCATTAAAGTGAAAATAAAGGAAAAGAAAAAATGCATAAAAAAAACTCCCCACAAATTTTATGATTGGCAATCTGCGATATATGAAATCTTTGTTTTTTTGGTTTAGATATGCTTTAAGAAAACAAGTGATTTCCTTTTTTAAAACACTATTTATTTTAAGTCTGTGACAAACAGGGCTAGTGACAGATAAGTTATATATTATATCCAGACTGTGGCATTCCAAGGTCCCATGTTGATAAGTTTTTGTTTGCATAAAACGGGTGTTTCGTTCCAATACAAGTCTATGTAAATGCAAAACCCACTGAAGCAAATCAGTGGGAGGTCAATACGCCTGTCAATGAATTCTAAATGACTCAGAAGCCTGTCAAACTGAAGCTATTGATAGAGGACCAGGAGACCTCTGACACCTACAGGCTCCAGAAGGAGATAGTATAAAGTAGGGGTTGGCGCTAATCAAAAATCGTTAAGTGATACTTGATATGTCACAAAGCAAAATGAATCAAGGTTGTGTGTACCGTAAATCATTACATGCACTGAGAACCATAAAGACATAGGTCAGCTTATACTAGTAGAGAAATAATTAATACTTTTAGTGATGATACAATAAGAAAAATAGTCTTATATTGAAAAAGACAAGTTGTAGTATATGGTGCTCTTGTATTACTTCTTGCGGCCTGCACACCATCAAATACGCAGAGCCAAGATAGTCTGTATTGAACACAAGTTCCGCTAATAGCAAATGACAATTTCTTCTTAAGCTGAGAAGTGACAGTTCAATAATGTGGTGAATCCAGGTTCCCGCCCTAGTGAATCAAAGGCTTACCAGATTCCAGATATATGCAAGCCCACATATATAGTACGCTCTTGTGTGGTCCCAGGTCCTCCAAGGTTACTCCACTGGCGCGTCACACACTCCGGTTGGATGTCATCTCCACGGGTAACGATGGTCCCACGTCCGTCACTCCTCTAGTGTTGTGGTCAGATTATAATTGAGGTCTCATCCGATAGTACCCAGTATCCTTGGGCTCAACAAATCGTATGGCGGTGGAGCGCAGCGATGCGTTCCAGGCTGTCTCTTCCTAGTGTTATGTACACAGCGGTTTTGATGGATAGATTTCGCATCATTTCGACATTTTACCACGGATTATGCTTTATGAATGGCTAAACCGATATAATGCCTTGCTTTTGAACCGACCTTTTATACTATGTGATGTTGATAAATAAATGTGAATTGAAATGTAAAAGACCGGAAATCGCGTCACGAAAACCGGAAGTGACGTCAATGGAACGCACGCCGATCCGCCATGACCGGAAGTGCGCTTCCTACATGTTATCCAAGAATGTCATAAATACGCAGCCTTTCAGGGGGTCGGCAGCCCCCAGACGACGTCTATTAGGACGAAACCCTTATTTATGTCTCTACAAGCTTGTGGAATTGTATCTTTAAATAAATCAATCCTCTTGGTTGAGGTACTTTTTTACACTATGGAGAGCCCGCTCTTCTTTTTCTATTTTTAAACCATTGTTGAGCCCAAGGATACTGGGTACTATCGGATGAGACCTCAATTATAATCTGACCACAACACTAGAGGAGTGACGGACGTGGGACCATCGTTACCCGTGGAGATGACATCCAACCGGAGTGTGTGACGCGCCAGTGGAGAAACCTTGGAGGACCTGGGACCACACAAGAGCGTACTATATATGTGGGCTTGCATATATCTGGAATCTGGTAAGCCTTTGATTCACTAGGGCGGGAACCTGGATTCACCACATTATTGAACTGTCACTTCTCACCTTAAGAAGAAATTGTCATTTGCTATTAGCGGAACTTGTGTTCAATACAGACTATCTTGGCTCTGCGTATTTGATGGTGTGCAGGCCGCAAGAAGTAATACAAGAGCACCATATACTACAACTTGTCTTTTTCAATATAAGACTATTTTTCTTATTGTATCATCACTAAAATTATTAATTATTTCTCTACTAGTATAAGCTGACCTATGTCTTTATGGTTCTCAGTGCATGTAATGATTTACGGTACACACAACCTTGATTCATTTTGCTTTGTGACATATCAAGTATCACTTAACGATTTTTGATTAGCGCCAACCATAACTTTATACATTTATTACGACTAGTTTGGTCATTGTTTGGCAGCTTTCTTTACATATACTCAGGCTTAGCGCAGTATTACACCCATTTTATCTTTCCAGAAGGAGATAGTGTTGGACAAGCAGGATATTGGATTTCAGTCTAGCTGGGCTCTGGATTTTGGCTAGTTAGAAATGGGTGGGTGCCTTGGCCACCACTTTACTTCAGGTTCCTGTACTTAAAACAAACCTTCACCCTTCTACAGCACTCTCCTCCTCTCCATCCTGCCCCTCCTTCGCCCTCCACAGCGCAGATTTTGGGTTCATTTTTTTGTTTGTTTGTTTACATACTTTTTTTTTTGCTTGAAAGCCTCGGCTGGCTCCCAACTTCTGGAAATGGCTTAGCCTCCTGGGATGCATGATGTGCAGTACCATTCAGTAAGGAGGAGGGTGGGCCTAGCGGTGCCTGCATCCAGAAGAACTGGCAGCTGACATGGGCAACATGGTGGCACCAGACCTGTGCAGCGGCTACACAGAGGAGGATTGCAGCAGCTCAACGCTGGATCTGCTGGCTGGGTAAGTATCCTTACTGTGCAGAAGAAAATAAAAGGTAAGCAGGGGGAAAAAAAATATGGGGACCGGAAAGGCTGAAGTTCCTCTTTAATTGAGAGTCTGGGCGTTTGGATAAAGGACCTTTTTACACTGGTCTGCTGAAATATGGCGCTTTACTACACGCGGGTTAATTTGCGTTGCAGTAAGGCAGCCAATTTATATGGGCTGCAATGTACCACAATGCAGGTTTTAATGAACCTTTAATATTTTTTGTAACACAACAGATCACACCATGGAGAAGGTTCATATCTGTGCATTCCAGAGTGTTTTACTCCTTGGCAAGGCGCATTGGGTGCCATTGAAAATGAATTACACCACAGTTAGTTTTTGTGCATTAGCATCGCATTATCAAGGATAAATGGGTAAATAAACATATACATGTTGTGGCATTATGAAAGGCGAAGTGATCGATGGACGTTATGTTTCACCTCTCATGTGCTCACTTACAGGAAACTAAGGTGGAATCCAGTGCAGGTTTTATCAGCCACCTTGGCAGGGTTGGTTCTGGACCAGATTTTTCCGGTCCCCTTGTGTCCACCAACTGGTGGTATAAAGGAAGCAGATCTGGATCAGAGGATTGCTCTTGACCTGGACTCAGGAAGCCAAAGCGAGCTGCTGAACTGAACTTTGATTTGTAACTGAAACAAAAAGGTTTGCATTATCTTTGTTTTGTGGGTGACTAGGAAAAGGTCTTCATCTCTGAGTTAGGAAAACTGGAGATGTTTAGTTAGTGTCTGGATGGCAAGGATTTATTTTCTGTTTTGTTTGCTTGATTTTTGCATGCAACCCTATAAATAAACCTGGCTACAAGATGGCTTCAGATTTTAAGGAAACCTGCTGTTTGGACTACCTTTTTCCAAGGAAGATGATCCCCATTGAGGTAACCCCCCACAATGTACAGTATATAAATCCTTTTTGGGTTAAAGTGGAATATGAGCAGTATATCGTCATTTTTAAAAGCACAGCATAGTTTAGCATGCTTAATTCTTTTTGCTGTTTGCCTGAATCAATATTTTTATCTTTTTAATTGCTATATGCCACATACCCTTACGGCAGCACAAAGGGCTAATCACAGAAATTTGAATAACAGCTAATAACAACTAATGAGTAGCTGAAACAGAAGCCAGTGCGCTCAGCAGAGAATGCTCATAAAAATGTAAATTTATCCAAAAAGGCTTGGGGTTAAAATGTAAAAGTCGTGGACAAATTGTAAGTACTGTGATGTCTTGCTTCAAAGAATAGCTGTTCTTCGAGGAATCCTACTTGTATATCAGGAATAATAAAAAAAATGTCGAAATTTCTTATTAGAGGATTAACACTGTCTTCTCTTATTTCACATTGAAAGCAGACCCAAACTCCGAAGCTAGGGGCATTTTAAATCAAACCTATTTTCTTATTTTAGTTTAGGACAGAACTGTGACAGATTAAATCCTCTGTCGGGTTTTTATTGCTGTCTGTGTCCCCGCTGGGGAGATTTATCCTCCCTATTTGTCCATCTGAGTTGTTGTAGCAAGAATAAAAGGGAACTCTTCCAATAGGAACATTATTCCGGAGACAACTTTCTAAGAGGGCATTTCCCTTTGGAAAGTTTTTTGTTTACTTTGTGAGTGGGACGGACATAAAAAAATGCCTGACAGGGGCTTTAGCTTTTCCCCAACCTTTCCAAAATATTAAACAAAATTGGTTTAAACAGTTAAACAATTTTTTTATTAAGACATTTAAAAAAGAGGTTAAAAAATAGCCCAAAGGAAGAGACACAAGTAAAACATGGTGTATATATAAATTCCAGAAAATATTGTATACAACACAACATTATGATTGACTTACAGTATCTCACAAAAGTAAGTACACCCCTCACATTTTTGTAAATATTTTATTCTATCTTTTCATGTGACAGCACTGAAGAAATGACACTTTGCTACAATGTAAAGTAGTGAGTGTACAGCTTGTATAACAGTGTAAATTTGCTGTCCCCTCAAAATAACTCAACACACAGCCAGCAGTTTAGACATTAATGGCTGTGTGTTGAGTTATTTTGAGGGGACAGCAAATTTACACTGTTATACAAGCTGTACACTCACTACTTTACATTGTAGCAAAGTGTCATTTCTTCAGTGTTGTCACATGAAAAGATAGAATAAAATATTTACAAAAATGTGAGGGATGTACTCACTTTTGTGAGATACTGCACAAGCTATTATATTAGCTTTGTGAGATCTCTTAATTCACAATATACTGCTTAAAAGTGTTTCGCAATATGCTAGGGAATAGTCATTCACTGGCAGGGAAAGTGTAAGTGGTGGGAAACAGATACCCCAGAGAATAAAGCATGGCAGTGAATATCAGGGGTAGCATTTGCAATGGAATTTGGGGAAGCTGAGTTGGTAGTGGAAGTTGGGGGATACAAAGCAGGATTCATCAAGAGAAAGTAGGAATGTATAAGAGAATACAGTAGGGGGATGGATGAGGGGGAAATAGAGGAAGGGCCAAATATCCGCCATTGCTTGGTGGAAGGGTATAGATGTCACACTCTGCTGAGCCACATGATCTCATCATTACATTTTAGCTAGTGTGATCTACATCAGCAAGGTTTTTATCAAATTTGACCTTAGACTTTGCTGACACCAGCTAAGTGCAGTGCCAATATAGATTCAGGTCACATGACCTGAGCACTGTAGGATCTGTTTTTCATATTTATATTGAATTACCATAAATCATACACCTGCCTAATTAATTTAAGAGTTTGGTCAACTTTAATTTGCTACTAGTAAATGTTTGCCTGTTCCACAATAGGCACGTTTAGGGATATTCCAAACAATGATAAAGAATTGTCTTAACAGGTAGTATGTAGAGAAGAGGAGTGCAAGGGTATGGCGGTGGGCAATATGGAGAGGAATGCAGTGGGTAGGATGGGGGGCAGGAGGATTGTGGAGGGTTTGATGGTGGGTAGTAAGTGCAATAGGGCAGTGCTGAGGGTATGACAGTGAGCAGTATGAGCAGGAGAGGAATGCGTAAGAGAATAATGAAGGGCAGTATGTGTAATGTGTGTGAAATGCGTTTGCTGGAGGTGTGCTGTCACTATTACAGCATTCCCTGTTCAGCTAATATCAAGACTGGAGGCAGAATCTCCCAGTAACACATGACAAAGTGAAAGCAGAATTTATGCATTATTTTTAAAGGAAGATTAACTGCAACCATTCCACTGGGGACTAGAATTTTCCCAAACCATCATTATTCCTGCTTTTGTAATTTTTCCACTAAGCTCCTATAAGTATGCTTATGTAACTGTACATTCGCCAAATGGCTAACTTGTTGCCATTGCAGTGCTTAGGCCCAGGGTCCAACCACCAAACCTACTGTATGTGCCCCTGACTGCCTGTGTTAGCGATATTAGATTGTAAGCTCCTTGGAGAAGGGATAGATGTAAATGGTCTTTGTGATGTGTAATTGCTAATTTGGACCATGGACAAATTTAATTGTCCTCAGGTCTAGGCCACAGCTATTCCTCAACTGAAAAACATGTGCTTTAAACCTGCTAACTGAAATATCCTTTTGATTTGTTTCTACAAGGTTATTGTAATCTTAAATTCTAGAATCTCAAAGCTGAGTAAAAGTCTTAAATGATTTGAATTTCTATACATACTTTTATAGCCAGCACTTCTTTCTTCAATTCATTTCTATTTCTTTTCCCTGATGTCTGTCTTTGGAAACCACATTCAATCAGCCTTTAAATTATCTGGCACGGTTTCCTTTTTTCCCCCCTCGTGATGAAAACATTTTCTTATTTTTTTGCCTTTCCCAAAGCTTTCTTTTAATCACTTCTTTCCGCTGGTTACATTTTGGATTACATTATTTTTATTGCCCAGCAGGGTCATTTTAGCATTTGTGGTGGCAAGTGTTATCACGCTGCTTCTTTTTACCTTTTAGCTCTTTGCCATTTCATTACGCTGTGTGTGGCTGCATGGAGCTGCTCAAACAACAACCCGGCTAGGAGAATAAAGGTATTATTCCAATTAAATTCTGGATTATTGCTTATTTTATCAGAATGAACTCTTCAAGGAAGACGCTATTTTAATTCCTTTATTTCTTATAAGACTGGTAAAAAAGGGGTTGTGTTTTGAACTTTAAAGATGCATTTTAGTTTATGTCTAAATGAAGATGCACACTCATAAAGCACACATTTTTTGTTGCCGAGGCCTTCTTCATTTCCTCCAGGCATGGCTACAGAACACCAAGGCACCCCTCAGCTTTTAATCTAATTTTTTTTGCCCACTCTTTGCTATGCCTCAGAGTGAGGGGGAATTGCACAGCACAGAATTACGTGAAAGGAGTGGCAACAGCTTACACAAAAATGGAAAATTGTATGCTCACTTTTCCGTAATTTTCCTTTCCTGGTGCATCTTCATGGCAGCATACAATGGGTTGTGGCTCCACCCGCACAAACTGATAGGACTGGTTAATTATAAATCAAAGACAGGCCCAGCTCACAGCATTCTCTGTAACTCTCTCCATTGGGAAGGGAATCTGTATACTGCCATGAAAATGCACCTGGAAAGGAAAATTACAGAAAGGTGAGTATGCAATTTTCCCTTTTCCTGGCACATCATGGCAGCATGGGAACTAACTCGCCATACAGGAGGGTGTAAGAAACGTATTGTAATGGTCAGTAGTGTAAGTATGCACAATGAATTTTCCAAATTTTACTCTCGTGAGCTGAGCCGGGTTCAACTAATAAAAGCATAATATAAGTGTCCTGGGAGGACCATATTGCTGACTTGCAAATAGCCTCAGGAGACACTCAGCACTGCGCTATCCACAGAGCTGGAACTGCCCTGGTTGAATGTGCTCTTAAGTCTTTCAGAACAGGAAGGTCTTGTGAAGAGTAGGATCTTTTAATCGTTTTAATCTAGGAGGTGACTGTATGTGTTGATGCTGACTGACCCTATCTTAAGCCATGTTGGAACCAAGCACAGATTTCAGCTTTACTGAATGAAAAGGTAGCTGCCAAGCAGGCCCAGTGGTTGTAGCAATCAGAAATGTGGTCTTCAGGGTTAGATTGCAGAGTGTAGCCAATTCTGTAGGATAAAAATGAGGCCTTGATAGAGCTGAGGACCACTTAGGGAACAATGGTTTCCTATCCAAACCAGGACACCACAAAGAAACAGGGGTCCAAAAGAACCACTACTGGAGCCACTGGGACATATTCACCCATCCAAATCCAACAAAAGGCAAAATCAGTAATTGGATAAAATAGATATAAATTTATTGATTGAAAATACAAAAGTCAAAAATTGTATAATTTATTGAACACAGACATTCCCCCCATCACCAACATGACAACGTTGTCAATTAAAACCACTGTCTAGACATGTGTCATGCATGCAAACACTCTTACCAAAAAATGCTTAGGCCTGGGCAGAGTGAGGGAGTAGTCACCCAACCGCCTCACCAGTACAAAGGACCATGTGAATTGGTATGAATTGGAATTACACCTGGTGATCCACCTAGGTGCAGACTACCTCACCGAGACCAATAGACATAAGTACCAATGGAGATCACCATCAAAAAAGATCACAAGGAGCAAGTAGATATAAACAGGGGGAAGAAAGAAATTAAATCTTATTGGCGGAATATATGGAAAATGAAACACTGAAAATTAGTGACCAAACCATAGGGGACCCCTAGGATAGAAGGTGAAAATTAGTCCAAGTCCTAGCCAACATATGGCAATGAATACTCCAACCTTCAGTGATCACAGATAATGCAGTATGTTGAAGCAAAATCCGCCTAAACCAGTGGTTCTCAACTCTGGTCCTCAGGACCCACTAACAAGCCAGGTTTGCAGGATAACTGAAATACATCACAGGTAATATCATTTACTGCTCAGTGATTGCAGTATTCTAGTCTGCATCTCCCCAAGGTAATACTTAAAATCTGGCCTGTTAGTGGGTCCTGAGGACCGCAGCTGAGAACCACTGGCCTAAACCATGTTGTTCATGAACCATGTGTGTGGTCATCAAAAAGTGCATAAAAAGCACTGCAATTTGTAGATGATAATGAAACACTAGTAAAGAGCAACAGAATAGTTACGTGTCTTCTCCAACTTAAGCATCAAGGATGGAATCCTCCTGATGTCTCCACTGTGAGCTGAGCATGCAGATGTCTCCCACGGCCGACCGGATGGTCAAGACCGTACACCTACCCCTTCCTGATCAGGCAAGTGCAGCATTCGACCAACACATCCGACCGAATGGCCACAGACATTCGACCTCCACGTCCGACCGAGCGTTCACGGACTCAGAACCTCCACGTCCGACCGGATGGTCACGGACGGTAAACCTCCACGTTTGACCGGTTGGTCACGAACGTACCTGCTCTGTGCCTGCACTGTTGGACACGTGTGCCACGAGGGATAGCACATCGGTCCTCCCGGGCTATGAACCCGGATGAGGGCTCGAGCGCTCTGTGTGGCCGTACTCCCTTCCTGCAGCAAACAAAGTCAATGGGCTAGGCACAGTGCATCAAAAGTCACTTGGGAGGATGAGGCATGGTCAAAGGGGATGAGGAGGGAAAGGGAGACTAATAGACAAACGTCCAGTCAGTCCCTATCATGGACTGGGAGACCCCAGTTTCATCAGCACAAGGGTCTAGGAGTTGACTGTATGTGCTGATGCTGACTGACCCTATCTTAAGCCATGTTGGAACCAAGCACAGATTTCAGCTTTGCTGAATGAAAAGGTAGCTGCCAAGCAGGCACAGTGGTGCCAATTCTGTAGGATAAAAATGAGGCCTTGATAGAGCTGAGGACCACTTAGGGAACAATGGTTTCCTAGCAGGTCTATAGCATCATGCAAGCCTTTTAAGAATTGCATCACTAAAGGGTTAGGGGCTCCATAAACCCCTGTAAGTGCGGACAAGGCTGAAATTTGAACTTTAAACGTATTTGAACCTAGGCCTCTGTCCGGCCCCAGTTGTAAGAACTGCAGAACCTGGGCTGGTTTTGGTGATAAAGGACTCCAGGCTTTTGCTCAGTGAGATCCGCAAATTTTACCCATATTCTCCGGTAAGTCGTATTCAGGAGACCTGGCCTGACACAAGCCACTACCTGCACTGAGCACCCTTGACTTGGTAGCCTACGCCTCTCAACTTCCATGTCATCACTAGCAGAGGCAGAGCAGATCCATCATCACTGGCAGAAGCAGAGCCTCCTCAGCCAAAATGGTATAAGTGCAATTATCAATACTGGAAGGTCCACTGACAGCCTAAGAATTCTACCCTTCCACTGCTCTCTAGTAGGGATGGGCCAAACACCCCCTGGTTTGGTTCGCATCAGAACACCTCGAACAGGCAAAAACTTCTAGCGACCCCTTTTAAAGTCTATGGGACTCGAACATCAAAAGTGCTAATTTTATAGGCTTATATGCAAGTTATTGCCATAAAAAGTGTATGGGGACCCGGGTACTGCTCTAGGGGACATGTATCAATTAAAACAATAGTTTTTAAAGGAGCAGTGATTTACTATGCTTAAAGTGAAACAATAAAAATGAAATATTCCTTTAAATATTGTGCCTGGGGGTCCCCTTAGTCTGCCTGTAAAGTGGCACATCTGTAGGATGTCTGGAACATGCCACAGCAATAATGACATTTTTTAAAGGAAAAAATGTAATATAAACTTGCTCATGGCTGCAAAGTATTTCTGGCTCCCGGCAACATAGATTGAAAAAAAAATGGCATAGGGTACATACCAGGTACATACCAGGCCATGCGGGTCTGGTATTGATTTTAAGGGGAACTCCACGCCAAAATTGAAAAAAAAAAATTGGAGTCCGGTCCCCACCAAAATCCATACCAGACCCTTATCCGAGCGTGCAACTTGGCAGGTCAGGATAGGGGCGGACTAACGAGCTCCGCCCCCCCTCCTGAACCATACCAGGCCGTTTGCCCTCAACATGGGGAGGGTGCTTTGGGGTGCCCCCCAAAGCACCTTGTCTCCATGTTGATGGGGGCAAGGGTCTCTTCCCAACAACCCTGCCCGGTGATTGTCGGGGTCTGTGGGCGGGGGGGGTTATCGGAATCTGGAAACCCCCTTTAACAAGGGTGCCCCAAGATCCTGCCCCCCTATGTGAATGGGTAGTGGGTACATCGTACCCCTACCCATTCACCAACAAAGTGTCAAAAAAGTAAAAAACCACAAGAGACAGTTTTTGACAATTCCTTTATTAAAAAAGGAAAAAACAGTGTCCCGCGATGTACATCCACCGTCAATCACGACGCCCAACGGACCCAAAAAATGGGAAAAGCTCTGCCTCGATGGTAAGGTACCCGCCAACTGCTGTCTCTTTGCTTTGACAGCTGTTATATAGGCGGGGTCACCCGGTGACATAACCGAGTGACCCCACCCCCTCCTGACATCACATGATGTCAGAAGGGGGCGGGGTTACTCTGTTGCATCACTGAGTGGCCCCACCCTTGCCTATATAACAGCTGTCAAAGCGAAGAGACAGCAGTCGGTGGGAGCCCTCCCATCGAGGTGGATCTTTTTCCATTTTTCGATTTTTCGGGTCCATTGGGCAGCGTGATTGACAATGGATTTATTTTGCGGGGGAATTTTTTTTCTTTTTTAATAAAGGAATTGTCAAAAATGGGCTGTTGTGTTTTTACTTATTTGACACTTTTTCGGTGAATGGGTAAGGGTACAATGTACCCGATACCCATTCACATGGGGGGGGGGGTGGGATCTGGGGGCCCCCTTCTTAAAGGGAGCTTCTAGATTCTGATAAGCCCCTAGCCTGCAGACCATGAAAACCACAGCCCAGGGTTGTCAGGAAGAGGCCCTTGTCCCCATCAACATGGGGACAAAGTGCTTGTTGAGGGCCTGGTATGATTCAGGTGGGGGGGCGCTCACTCGTCCCACCCTTTCCTGGTCTGCCAGGCTGCATGCTTAGATAAGGGTCTGGTTCAAAGTGCCTGATATGGATTCTGGGGGGACCCCACGCCGTTTTTTTTCAATTTTGCCATGGTGGAGTTCCCCTTAAAATCTATACCAGACCCAAAGGGCCTGGTATGGATTTTGGGTAGACCCTACGCCATTTTTTTAAAAAAATTCTGTCGTGGAGTTTCCCTTAAAATCTATATCAGACCTAAGGGCCTGGTATGAATTTTGGGGGGACCCCATGCTTTTTTTTTCTTAATTCTGTCATATGGTTCCCCTTAACCACTTCAATGCACTGTGTTATATATACTACACTGACTGCACTATATATTCTCCACTGTATTAAATATACTACATTGACTGCACTATATACTCTGCAACGTATTATATATACTACACTGACTGCACTATACACTCTCTACTGTATTATATATACTACTGTCAGGGATCCAGACGAGCGGTGCGATCAGGCACTCATGTGCAGATTCGAGTGAAGGTTCCTACGACCATTCGGAGGCACGCACATGTGCGTATGCGCAGGGATGTGCACCGCACGCGAACGAACGCACGTTGACTCACTTTGGCGCCCAGTGGCCTTTAAAAGGACAGTGACAGCAACTAAACTTTGCTGTCTGATCTGCAGCTGAACCTGCTACCAGTTATTGCTACCTGATCTACTACCTGCTTGACCCCGGCTTGCTCTGACCATTCTGCCTTCTCCAATCCAGACCTGGCTTGTTTTGACTCCGCTTTCTCTGCCAGTCTGATACCCGTTACTGAACCCGGCTTGCCTCCGACCATCCCTTGTCTACTGATTCTGCTTGCTTGCTGATCCGTGTCTGACCCGGCTTGTCTCAAGTCTCTTCTGCCTGCCCTGCATCCAGCTCCTGTGGTCACTGATCGGCTGCTGCCATTCCTGTTCCAGCTATCTGCTGTCCAGGTTCCGCTTCTAGCATCCAGTCTACAGCTGCTGACAGAGGCACTCCTACCTCGCTGCACTCACGAGACCACTGTCCCCACTCCAGTGGGCTCTGAGCCAGAGCTGTATGAGAGGTCTCCTTCTACAAAAGACAGGCTCTGCTACCAGGTACGTGGTTTCACATTACAACTACACTGACTGCACTATATACTCTCCACTGTATTTTATATACTACACTGACTGCACTATATGCTCTCCATTGTATTATATATACTACACTGAGTGCAGGGGCGGGCGGATAGGGGTCGCAGGAGTCGCCATGGCGACCGGGCCCCATGCTGGGGGGGGGCCCATAAGGGCCCCCTGTATGCCTAGATTAGGTGAGGGGATGAGGAACCTCACCCCTGTCACCAGAGCACTCACGTCGCTCCATCCTCACGGAGACAGTCGTCGACATCTGACCTACGATCTTCGCCTTGGACCTGTCGTCTATCGACCTTGTCCTTACCGTCGTCGGCTAGTCACTGGTGTCCTCGACCTACGTCCCGTCCG
>BLSH010385746.1:938142-980664 GCA_018402905.1 Glandirana rugosa | reverse complement strand
ATTTATTTTCCCTATCCCCATTTATTTGTAGGGCACTTGCCCTAGTTTGAAGATGATTTTAGAACAGTTATATGGCTTCTACCGTTAATTAATACTTTTCAGACACAGTTTGAAGATGATCCACATTCACCTCCATTTTTGCATTTTTTAAGTTTTTATTTTTTTAAAAATATTTAAAGTTATTTCCCTGTCCCCATTTTTTTGTAGGGCACTTGCCCTACCCTTACCCCCATTTTACTTCCTTTTGCAGCCCTCTGGGGCTTTCCAGGACTTTCCTACAGCCATTTTTGTGCCTAAAAGTTCGGGTCCCCATTGATTTCAATGGGGTTCGTTGTCCGTGCGATCGTTCGGGTTCCGTCCGGACCCGGACCCGGACTTTGTCCCGAAGTTCGGACGGACCAGCAGAACCCGAACTTCCAGGTGTTCGCTCAACTCTACTCATAAGCTGAACATCCCATGACCTTGAGCAGCCTGCTCTTTGAAATGCATCCCCCAACCTTCCTGGCAGGAGTCTGATGTGACAATGTTCCATTCAAAAACAATTGGTCAGTTAAGAAGAACCAAGGATACTCAGGCACTTTTCTGCTGGAATAGACTTCGCTCCCAAAGCACCTTTGACTTTTTCTAAAGGGCTTTTTCAGAGGACAGATCTTCCCTCGTGGGTTCTACTGAAGTTCTACTGAATTTTTCTGTGCATCCAAAAATGCCCCCATGAACCTCATTCTTTGTGCTGGGCAGCGGAAGCTCTTCTTGAAGAGGAGGCACCAAAACTGGTAGTGGAACTGAAATGCAGCATGGATTGGAACAAGTCACTGTCTGATAAACCTACACAAAGCATCCAATCTCCTAGAATTATCAATAATAGAATTGATTAGAGGTTCACTATCTTGCATGGCTTTCTGCAACTTTCTGTGCTTGATTAATTTTTTCAAGTTTAGCACTGGGCACAGATCGCCAGGTTTTGATTGTGTTTTTTTTTTTTTACTAGAAACAGAAGTGAACCGAATCCTCATCTGCTCTGGGCACACGGAACTTTCACAATTGCTTGTTTTTTCTTTAATTCTGCTACAAACTGGACCAGATTTTTACATTTTACATCAAATCCGGTAGCCTGGCTGGCTGGAAGAGATTGAAAGGTGAATTAAACTTCCACCAATGTCACACCAATACAGCTGATATGGCCCACTGACCCTGAATATTTTCATCCAGGTGTGTATGTGTGCAGAGCTTCATCTGGCTTCCACAAGCACTCGCTGGATGAGCGCACCCTTAAAAGGACTAATACTGTTCTCCCAAGACAGGTGCCTTAGATTTTTAAGGCTTCAACAAATGAAAATTGGGTACTTCTCTAGTTCCTTTTGTAATCTTTTCCCAGTCTGTAGGATTTTCCGCTGAGTAGGTGGATCTGCTTGATGGATTCCGCTCCTTCTGAAAGTTGCCTTAATGTTCAGCAATAATCAAAGCCTAACACAATACTGCTAGATCATTGGCTGAAAAACTTGTTGCCTGGTGTTCCCTATGTTATTAAATTCAGTGCTAAAATAATATTTTAAAAGTATTTCCTTTTAGCCAGGTAAATATGAATTATTCCACAATAATTTTTTTACTGCTTGCAGGGGGCAAGCTTATGCTGCTCTCCATTTTTCGGAATCTATTTATCTTCTATGCTGTGAATGGCCTGTGCTGTGACTATACTTTAGCGCCCAACTCTGGCCTCCAATTTCTTTTTTTTTTTCTTTGGATACAGTGAGGAAGAGTTCAGTATTCTGTCGGTTTTAATTTCTAGCCAATTAAAAAAAATCTATAAATCTAGAGGATTTTTTAACCTGGCTAGTACTATATTTTAAGCAGGGCAGTTCCTCAATGGCTGTCCCTCTGATGACCCTACAAGGGGAGAAGTGTTGTCACAGGGGCAAGAAGAAACAATCCTGCTGGATTTGGTGTGCATTTGCGAATGGACAGTGTAGGGAGAGGATACTCACTTGTCAGGGACAGAGAGATGGCCTTTGGGAAAGGTTCCTGTGTGAGTAGGGAGAGGTTAGGGACACCACTGAGTGCCCTACTACTTACTGGTCTCTGGGACTATTGCATATGACCTGTATAGCTTCTTCCAGTGCCAGTTGTGTCGCCACCTTGCCATCCCTCTTGCAGATGCTGCCCCAGTTATGTAGGCTGTGCCTGTGTCATGTAGTGCGGAAGATATACCGCTGTACATCGGCATTACTGTGAGTGTTGCCACCAGCATTACAGTGTCTGTCACTGTCAGTACTGCTGCGCCTGTTACTATCAGTATTAGGCTCGGTTCACATGTATGCAAATTGGATGTGTTTTTAATGAAACTGGTTCACACGTGTGCAGAGCGGTTTTAAAAATAGTCCTGTGCGATTTTGGGTCTAGTTCAGGTGCGATTTCAGGTAAAAAGTCACCTGAACCGGTGAACAGAACCACACCGGACTGCCACACTAAAACTGCCTTACCGAGTTTATTGCTACAAGAGTGCCTGGAACTGTTATTTCAAGTGTTCTCTCGCAGCTGCTACAGCCATAGTGCTAGTGATTACAGATTGACGCCTACCTTGTTATCCTTTTTCTTTCTTTTTTTTACCTGCAACTTATAAATAAAATAACTGTTCAACTTTCTCTGGACTTTGTGTGCCGTTTCCATAACTTGGGTAATAACTTCCTGGTCCCGCCCACATATTTCATTTATAGTTGTGTTCCCAATAGAACAATTTACCAACATTTTCTGCCCTGAGATGAAGTAATCACCCCAGTAGAGACACACAAGGCAACTAAAAAAATGGACAGAGGCTCCAACCCAACCCTGCATCTCTGAAACAAAAACATGGATTTAGGCTTTATTAACAGGAGATCAAATTACACACATGCATACAGCTAGGAAGAATGCTCCCCCCAATAACCGCAAAGAAAGCAGAACGACGTCCAACGATTTCTGCAAACTTAACAGCACTCTGTAACACATGGTTATTTTTGAAATACAGACTCTACACACATAATTAAAAAAAAGGATATGAAACAGGTAACACACTTGCAAACTTTGTATAAAAAGAGACAAAAAAAAAAACAGTTTCAATTTAAAAGCGAGTATCAATTAAGTGAATAAAGTAAGCAAAGCCTACCTGCTAATGGGCATTGATTTTTCATCCATTCTAGCTGCAAATGCTTTAGAGTCCACTCCATCCCCTGTTGTATTTTGGAGGTCTGAGAACACCATTTAGTGGAGAAGATATAGAGAGAGGGAAAAAAGTATTTGATCCCATGCTAATTTTGTACGTTTGCCAACTGACAAAGAAATGATCAGTCTGTAATTTTAATGGTAGGTTTATTTTAACAGTGAGAGTCAGAATAATAAAAAAAAAAAAAATCCAGAAAAACCCATTTCAAAAAAGTTATAAATTGATTTGCATTTTAATGAATGAAATAAGTATTTGACCCCTTCGTAAAACATGATTTAGTACTTGGTGGCAAAACCTTTGTTGGCAATCAGAGGTCAGACGTTTCTTGTAGTTGGCCACCAGGTTTGCACACATCCTAGGAGGGATTTTGTCCCATTCCTCTTTGCAGATACTCTCAAAGTCATTAAGGTTTTGAGGCTGATGCTTGGTAGCTCGAACCTTTAGCTCCCTCCACATATTTTCTATGGAATCAAGGTCTGCAGACTGGCTAGGCCCAGGACCTTACTGTGCTTCTTCTTGAGCCACTCCTTTGTTTCCTTGGCCATGTGTTTTGGGTCATTGTCATGGTGGAATACCCATCCACAACCCATTTTCAATTCCCTGGCTGAGGGAAGGAGGTTCTCACCCAAGATTTGATGGTACATGGTCCAGTCTATCGTCCCTTTGATGCAGTGAAGTTGTCCTGTCCCTTTAGCAGGAAAACACCCCCAAAGCATAATGTTTCACCTCCATGTTTGATGGTGGGGATGGTGTTCTTGGGGTCATAGGCAGCATTCCTTCTCCTCCAAACACAGCGAGCATAGATGATGCCAAAGAGCTTGATTTTGGTCTCATCTGACCACAACACTTTCATCCAGTTCTCTTCTGAATCATTCAGATGTTCATTAGCAAACTTCAGACAGGCCTGTACATGTTCTTTCTTGAGCAGGGGGACCTTGTGGGTGCTACAGGATTTCAGTCCTTCACGGTGTAGTGTGTTACCAATTGTTTTCTTGGTGACTATGGTCCCAGCTGCCTTGAGATCATTGAAAAGGTTCTCCCGTGTAGCTCTGGGCTGATTCTTCACCGTATTCACGATCATTGAAACTCCACGAGGTGAGAGCTTGCATGGATCCCCAGACCGAGGGAGATTGACAATTATTTTGTGTTTCTTCCATTTGCAAATAATCGCACCAACTGTCGTCACCCTCTCACCAAGCTGCTTGGCGATGGTCCTGTAGCCCATTCCCGCCTTTTGTAGGTCTACAATCTTGTCTCTGACATCCTTGGATGGCTCTTTGGTCTTGGTCTTGGTGAAGAGATTGGAATCTGATTGATTGCTTCCATGGACAGGTGTTTTTCATACAGGTAACCAGCTGAGATTAGAAACACTCCCTTTAAAAGAGTGCTCCTAATCTCAGCTGGTTACCTGTATAGAAGACACTTGGGAGCCAGAAATCTTGCTGATTCATAGGGGATCAAATATTTATTTCACTCATTAAAATGCAAATCAATTTATAGCTTTTTTGAAATGTGTTGTTCTGGATATTTTTCTTCTTGTTCTGTCTCACTGTTAAAATAAACCTACCATTAAAATTATAGACTGATCATTTATTTCTCAGTGGGCAAACATACAAAATTAGCAGGGGATCAAATACTTCTTTCCCTCACTGTATTCTCCAACCCCCAATGTAGGTTGCTAACTGTCTTTTCTATACAGCACGCCTGATATGACAGGATGAGAGCATTCACACTTGATCTGAGCGTTTTCAGGTGTTTTTTCAAGTATTTTTTTCCAGGAGTTTTGAGTATTTTTTTTTAGCACATTTGCAAATATTCTAGGTGTTTTTGCTGTGGCCAAGTGATGCCAGAAAAAGGGGATGTGATCTGCTGCTTGAGCTGAAAACGCCTGAATAAAAACACTCACTTCCCCCTGTTCAGGCCTTTTCCATTGAGGTCTATGGGGACAAAAAAGCTCAAATCTGCCCATAAAAGAAGCTCATGTACTTTTTTGAGCGACAGGCGTTTTACTACAGGTGACAAAACTCTCAAATGTGAGCAGGGGCCATTGAAATAAATGGGATTTTGCTTGTTGAGCGTTTCTGAGCGTCGAGCTTCAAACTGAAAAACGATCAAATGTGAATAAGAAGTTTCTTTCAGAAGCAAGTCGACTCCTACCTGCCTTAAATGTATGAATCTCATTGGGAACATGGTGAGGCGCTGTCTGAATTATTGCTGCAGGAGATAAAGAACTGACACATTCTGGCTTTTACTTTTGAGCAACATTACTATCCTAGCATTATTACTTTGTTGGTGTAATTAATTTTTACAGCATTATTAGAGGTAGTGGTAACACTAAAAAATACACAATATTATTGCTATAATTATTAGGGATCGCATGTCTCTTTTAAGATGTACAACCGGTGTAATGGTCAGTCACTACCCGCTGGCACGTTTCTCCTTCTCTCTGCAATCTGTTGGTTTCACTGTCATTTTCCCTACTACAACATGGTGATTTACCCTAGAGTCTAAGACTGCTATTCTGCAAGAACACAATGACTAGACATGTGCAGTTCGTTTAGTTCCGAATTGAAATTCGTACAAATTTTTCCTTTTTCGGAAATTCAGATGCATCCGAATTTCCAAATTACAAAAGTAACAATTTAAACAAATCCGAAATAACAAAAAAAGGGCGAAATTCTAATTAGAATAAATTCAAATAGTTTTCAAATCAATTAAGAATAGTTTTTTATTTAGAATAGTTTTCAAATTCAAAAAGTTTTTGAATTCGAGTAGTTTTCGATTTGTTTTCCAATTTCCAAAGAGAATAAAATAGAATAGAAAATAAAGGAATAGAGTAGAAAAAATATAATAGCATAGAAAAGAATAGAATATAATAGCGTAAACCAGAACAAAATAGAATAGAAAATAAAAGAATAGGATAGAATAGAAATGAATAGAATAGAATAAAATAGAAAGAATATAACCATCTTAAAATAACCATCTTTGAAATTCAAATTTCAAATAGAATAAATTGGAATTCAAATGCAAAGAAAATAATAGAATAGGAAAAATAGAATAGAATAAAAAAGAAGAGAATTAAAAAAAACAATAGAATAGAAAGAATATAACCATTTCCCAAAATTTTAATAGAATCAATTCAAATTTGAATAAAATAGAAAAGAATAGATTAGAATAGAAAAAGAATAGAATAGAATAGAATATAAAAAAATAACAGAATAGTATAGAAAAAAAAATAGAATATAACCATCTTCTGAAATTTGAATTTCGAATAGAGTAAATTCAAATTTGAATAGAAAGAATTGAACAGAAAGTATATAACAATATAATTGTTTTCCAAAATTTGAATTTCGTATACAATAAATTTGAATTTGAACAGAATAGAAAAGAATATAATATAATAGAAACTAAAAGAATAGTATATAAAAGAACAATCGAATAGAATGGAATAGAAAGAATATAACCATTATCCAAAATTCAAATTTCGAATGGAATTTAATTGATTGGAATTTGGAAAATTTGAATTGATTGACATTAGGAAAATTTTAATTGATTTGAATACGAATAAACAAAACCAATTCTTAAAACAAATTAAACAAATTTAACTAAACTAATTTATGTAAATAACGAAACAAAACAAAACACTTTTTTTCGTTCTGCACATGTCTAACAATGACCACCCTCAGAATTTTTTATGGCTACCTATTTCTGCCAGTTGAACAGTTCCCTACCAATTCAATTGGCACAATTGGTGCTTCCTTTTCGACACAAGGATGACAGTCAGTAGACTTTTACTTTACTGCAGAATAATTGCCACCAGACATGGGAACAATGATTAACAGCTTCCAAGCAGATTGCTAATGTACACGGCTTTATGGTGGGTCCTTCGCTCAGTGACAGGCTTGCAGCTCTAATGCCCCTAATTATAGTTATAGTCCTCTCAGAGGCACACACACTTGTTACAGATACAATCTCTGATTTAGCACAGTGTGACCTATTTGTGACAAGATCACTGCTCTTCATGTTGGGAGAATCCTGCTCGGCCTTGCCAGAACACCATAGCTTGAGAATCCAAAATAACAGTCTACCATCCATTCCATGATACAGGGTATTCTCCATGACCTCATGCACTGCTAACCCAGCCATGTAACCTACCACCCAGGGCCATCTTTAATATTGATTGGACCCTGAGCAAACATTTTCTTGGACCTTCCCGAATCCACTTATCAACTATTTTCTGGCAGTGTGGGCTCAAGGAGCAGCTCCTTTGGGCCTCACAACAATGACTGGGCTCAGGGTAGTTGCACCCTTTTGCCGTGTGTTAAAGACGGCCCTGCTTCCACCATGGCCAGCACAGGACATATGCACATTTTCATTGGCCATTGCTTAAGCAGCCCATCACACCCTACTAGACTCATAATATGACCATATCACAGGACAGGCTTTCTTCTTGCTCGTTGTAATGTAGGGAGGAATCTCAACCACCATCTTAAAAAAAAATCCATATCTAAATACTCTATGAATGCATCAGTTATTGCCATATTAAATCCAAAACAGCCTAATGTTCCAGACATATATTTTGTATAATGTGACGTTGAGACATCAGAGAGAAACACATTTTCTGAGCACTGTAGAAAGCTCTGTAGACTTTCAAGGTCAGTCCTTCCAATATAGAAAGTTTATGTCAATGGAGAGGGGAGGGGGAGAAGATGAGTTGAGTGGTAGGCAGACATTGTTAGCACTGCTTATCTCAGCAGAGATTAATAATGATCAGGAAAGATATTTTTACCTGTCCATTTGATGTGCCCACAAGAGCTGTTGATTGGCAAGCGTATGCCTGCCACTGTCATCTCATGTCAAGTGGGCCAAGAGTCAGAAATATTTTCAAATGTTAAAGACCAGGAATTGGAAAAAATCTATCCTTGCAGTTGGGCCCTCCGCACTGCAAGGGTTAAATGCCTAGGGGTGTCTAGGGGTGCTGGAATAAGGAGAAATTATCATATTCAATGCTAAAGCAGGGTCCTTCCAGTGGTGTGATCAGTACCCTGCAACCCACTCTATAAATTACCTCCACCACATACAAAATCTGACTCCAAATGACACTTTTTGGGTACCAGTGACATTATTACATTGATCAGTGCTATATAAATGCACTGATCAATGTAAAAACGACACTGGCAGAGAAGGGGGTTAACTCTAGGGGGGGATCAAGGGGTTAACTGTGTTCCCTCAGCGTGTTCTAACTGTAGGGGGGATGGGCAGGCAGGGACGTGACAGATCTCACTGTTCCTGATCACTGGGAAGAGAAGATCTCTACCATGTCATGGGCAGCACAGTGGTGTAGTGGATAGCACTTTCATCTATCAGCAAAAGGGTCCCTGGTTCAAATCCCAACCACAACACTACCTGCATGGAGTTTGCATGTTCTCCCTGTGCCTGCGTGGGTTTCCTCTGGGTACTCCGGTTTCCTCCCACGCTCCAAAGACATGCTGGTAGGTTAATTAGATCCTGTCTAAATTGGCCCTAGTATATGTATGAATGCGAGATAGGGACCTTAGATTGTAAGCTCCTTGAGGGTAGGGACTGATGTGAATTTACAATGTATATGTAAAGCACTGTGTAAATTGACAGCGCTATATAAGTACCTTAAATAAAATAAATGTCATCTATCTGCCTTGTTTACATTGGCAGATCTCTGTTCTACCTCTGTACACCGCGGTTGTGGGTGTCCGCAGGACACACAGGCACGCTCCCGCAGTACGTGTGCGCCCACAATAGCTCGTGCATGGACTGCTGTACAGCTAGGAGAGCCGACCTGCCGCATATAATGACTTCGGCAAGTGGTTAATGTTGGTAATATATTCAGGTAATATGTGCAATGGCATTACAGCCAATAGAGTTTACAGTTTTTTATATTTTCAAGTTGTACTTCTGCTTGTAAAAAAGCAATATATTTGTTTGTTTATGAAACTTGGTTTTATTTATAAAGGCGTTATATATCGCAACGGCTAAATCTTCATCTGTAGCGCATGTTCAACCCTTAATACCAGAAATAACATGTTGTTCGATTTTTTATTCCAGGAGTATATAATTAGTTTGGCAATTCTAAAGAAATGCTTAAATAATGCTTTCCAATTTAACTAAACCCATTTGATTTCAGCCCCGGTTCGCACTATTGCATTGGGGGAACCAGCGCGATTCCAGTGCCGGTTCCTGCATTGCATCTCCCCCGCAGGCAGGTCACACTGCCCTCTGGGAACCACTGCGGCTTTCAATACAAAAGTTAATGACACTCCCAGATCGGTTCGCAGATTGCAATGCAAACTGTGAATTCGGATAGGAATTCCAATGCGGAAAAAAAAAGGTTCCTGCAGCATTTTCGTGGATAATCCAATGCGAGTTCAGACATACAAACTGTATGGCTAAATTTGCATTGCACAGACATCACATGTGATCTGCACAGCAATGCGGTGCAAATTACATGCGATGTCTGTGTTCGCAATAGTGTCAACTCGGGCTTAGACAACTAAAATGTACTGGAGATTTTAGTCGACTAAAATACGACTAGAACTAAAACAATTCAGATGACTCAAATACGACTAAAACTAAAAATGGCATTTTAATCAACAGACTATAACTAAAACTAAATCAAAATTTGATGTCAAAATTAACACTGCAGGTTTAGCGTTGTTGTGCGATTATCTCTTGTGCGTGGCACATAACCTGACCCATGAGGTCACTTTTACAGTTCTTTACCAGCCAGAGTGTCACCAAGTCTTGATCTGTGTTTGTATGCTCTGTTTTCATCTTTACGGATTAGCTACCAGAGAAGCCTCAAGGCAAAAACAAATGAAAAAAAAAACTTTTAGCATAATCTGTTACATGTATTTCCATCTGACTTACTTCTAATTCATCGATTGTTTCTGTCTAGCTGTACAAATTAGCCTAATCCTAATGTTTGCCTAATTTATTTAGGATCACACTGCTAGAACTCAAGGGTCATTTATTCAGAATAAAACGGATTTTCATATTTATGCTGAATAAATTTAACATGGCAGGGAATAAATCCCAAAGTTAACAGTATGTTTAAATAATTGTTATATACTGTTTGTACTAGATACATTTTCATCTTCTTAACAATGTTGATCGAGTCTCATCCGCAATGAAAGATAAATATTTTATTTCAGTCTTTCTGGGTTGATTTGGAATGGATTTACTGTTTAGATGCGTGTAATGCTCTTTAAACATTGTCAAATATACAATAAATACAGTTACACCGTATAGTGATAACTCTATTGTGTGACAAATTTTGCTCTAAAGCTTACTGTCTTCTAAGCAATATCATGCTTTTTAAAGTGGTAGAAAACCACCGGCTGTTTTTTTTTTTAAAAAACCTGCAAGACAAGGTTATAATGTGCTAGTATTAACACATTAAGTGAAACTTACCTTAAAACGAAGCCCTCCACGGGTGCACTGTCACCACCGACAGGGCTTCCATCTTCAGCCAGTCTTCCTTCCGGGTTGGCGGGCTCTGGTCCTTTGATTGGACAAGCCACAATGACATCACCCCCGCACATGTGCATGGGAGGCACTGTTCATGCCACAGGACTCTGAAGGAACGGCATGGGTATGCCATGCCGTGGGTGACGTCACTGGCAGCTTCACAAGTCAATATCTCCTAAACAGTGCATGTTTAAGAAATTTACTGTACCTATAGGTAAGCCTTATTATGGGCTTACTTATAGGCAAAAATTAACCAAGGAAGTTTACTCCCACTTTAAGTACCCCGGATTAAGTACTGTACCCGATGGTACACCCTAGGAAAAATTAACCCATCCAAGCCCACATTTTGGGTTGTCACCAGAACAAACATAGAGGGGAAATCTCCCATTGAAAATCCTGGTGATAACCAGGGATTCTGTTACTTTAGAGGGATTTTTTCTCCCTTCCTGTAATGCTTATGGAATAGAAAATGAAAGGAAATCTCTCTGGTGAGGCAAAAATTTAAAAAACAATGGATATAACTCTCCCTCTATCTAAATGAAAACAAGGTTTTACCTTTAGTTCTTCTTTAATCTGTAAACTCTAATCCAGCCATTCTCATTCAGGGATCGGTGGAACCCTAGGGTTCCCTCACAGGTTGTTAGGGGTTCCTTGAGCCATGACTGATTGATCTCCCATCTGATTGTGCCTAGTAGTTCTGAGGCCAACAATACTTAGCAAAGCAAACAGCAAGTCACCAATGATCTTTTTAGCTGTAAAGGGGGCATTTTTCTCACTGGCCACCAATATGAAGGGCATTTTTACCCCATGACCACCAGTGAAGTGGTTCCCTGGGACCAGAAAATTATTTCAAGGGTCCCTCTGGGGTAAAAAAATTCCTCCGGGGGTTAAAAGGTTGCTTAATACTGTGCAGTGATGATTATTGCTGTCACTTCTACATCTGTGTTTTTGCATTATCTTGTTAAAGGGTATTACCAAAAAAAACTGAAATTCCAAATGTTTGATTCAGACTGCTGTGTATAGTTTCATGGAGATTCCACATATTGTCATATTGGGACACAGAGGCTGTGTCTGTGCAGCTGCTGTGTACACTATACATAACAATGGAACTGCCGTCACAGGGATGCACGCAATACCTGTGCACCCCCGTACTAGCAGAACACATCCCTGCATGGAGCACGAATGTAATCGCCCCATGTGAACGTGGCCAAACGGTGTGTGTCAACAGGCTTATGGCATTGTGTTAATGGCATCAGTTTGAGATGTTTCTGAGATCAATCAGAATTCATTGACTGGTGCATTTGGCCTGCTTCTGACCTGTATTTGACCTGCTTCAAGTGAGCTTCGCATTACCATAGACTTATATGTGCACGTGGAATGGAAAACCTGTCTAGAGTGCAGAAAAGCAGGTCATCACAAGCCCCAGAAAAACATAGCATATTGGTTCCCAATTGCTGGGCCCACTGAAACATGAAAAAGATCCACTTTTCTGTGGCACCAGAGAAAGGCACATTAACACCACATTTGGGTCAATTGTGCCTTGTGTGTAGAAAAAACACCTTCTCTGTGTGTGTGTGTGTATATGTGTGTGTGTGTGTGTATGTATATATATATGTATGTGTATATGTGAGTACACCCCTCACATTTTTGTAAATATTTTATTATACCTTTTCATGTGACAACACTGAAGAAATGACACTTTGCTACAATGTAAAGTAGTGAGTGTACAGCTTACATAACAGTGTAAATTTGCTGTCCCCTCAGAATAACCCAACACACAGCCAATAATGTCTAAACCGCTGGCAACAAAAGTGAGTACACCCCTAAGTGAAAATGTCCAAATTGAGCCCAAAGTGTCAATATTTTGTGTGTCACCATTATTTTCCAGCACTGCCTTAACCCTCTTGGGCATGGAGTTCACCAGAGCTTCACAGGTTACCATTGGAGTCCTCTTCCACTTCTCCATGATGACATCACAGAGCTGGTGGATGTTAGATACCTTGCATTTCTCCACATTCCATTTGAGGATACCCCACAGATGCCCAATAGGGTTTAGGTCTGGAGACATGCTTGGCCAGTCCATCACCTTTACCCTCAGCTTCTTTAGCAAGGCAGTGGTCACCTTGGAGGTATGTTTGGGGTCATTATCATGTTGGAATACTGCCCTGCGGCCCAGTCTCCGAAGGGAGGGGATCATGTTTCTGCTTCAGTATGTCACAGTACATGTTGGCATTCATGGATCCCTCAATGAACTGTAGCTCCCCAGTGTCGGCAGCACTCATGCAGCCCCAGACCATGACAGTCCCACCACCATGCTTGACTGTAGGCAAGACACACTTGTCTTTGTACTCCTCACCTGGTTGCCACCACACACGCTTGACACTATCTGAACCAAATAAGTTTATCTTGGTCTCATCAGATCACAGGACATGGCTCCAGTAATCCATGTCCTTAGTCTGCTTGTCTTCAGAAAACTGTTTGCAGGCTTTCTTGTGCATCATCTTTAGAAGAGGCTTCCTTCTGGGATGACAGCCATGCAGATCAATTTTATGCAGTGTGCGGCGTATGGTCTGAGCACTGACAAGCTGACCCCCACCACGTAAACCTCTGCAGCAATGCTGGCAGCACTCATACGTCTATTTTCCAAAGACAACCTCTGGATATGACGCTGAGCACATGCACTCAACCTCTTTGGTTGACCATGGTGAGTGGAATCTGTCCTGTTAAACCGCTGTATGGTCTTGGCCACCGTGCTACAGCTCAGTTTTAGGGACTTGGCAATCATCTTATAGCCTAGGCCATCTTTATGTAGAGCAACATTTTTTTTTTTCAGATCCTCAGAGAGTGCTTTGCCATGAGGTGCTATGTTGAACTTCCTGTGACCGGGAGAGAGTGAGCGATAACACCAAATTTAACACACCTGCTCCCCATTCACACCTGAGACCTGTAACACTAAAGAGTCACATGACACGGGAGAGGCAAAATGGCTAATTGTGCCAAATTTAGACATTTTCACTTAGGGGTGTACTCACTTTTGTTGCCAGAGATTTAGACATTAATTGCTGTGTGTTGAGTTATTTTGAAGGGACAGCAAATCTACACTGTTATACAAGCTGTACACTCACTACTTAACATTGTAGCAAAGTGTCATTTCTTCAGTGTTGTCACATGAAAAGATAGAATAAAATATTTGCAAAAATGTGAGGGGTGTACTCACTTTTGTGAGATACTTCCTTCTGGGACGACAAACATGCAGACCAATTTGATGCAGTGTGTGTGGTTTGAGCACTGACAGATTGCCCCCCACCCCTTCAACCTCTGCAGCAATGCAGGCAGCATTCATACGTCTATTTCCCAAAGGCAACCTCTGGAAATGACGCTGAGCACGTGCACTCAACTTCTTTGGTTGATCATGGCGAGGCCTGTTCTGAGAGGAACCTGTCCTGTTAAACTGCTGTATGGTCTTGGTCACCGTGCTGAAGCTCAGTTTCAGGGTCTTTGCAATCTTATAGCCTAGGCCATCTTTATTCTTTCAGATCCTCAGAGAGTTCTTTGCCATGTGGTTCCATGTTGAACTTCCAGTAACCAATATAAGAGATTGAGAGCGATAACACCAAATTTAACACTCCTGTTCCCCATTCACACCTGAGACCTCGTAACACTAATGAGTCACATGACACTGGGGAGGGAAAGTGGCTAATTGGGCCATTAGGGGTGTAATCACTTTTGTTGCCGGCGGTTTATACATTAATGGCTGTGTGTTGAGTTATTTTGAGGGGACAGCAAATTTACACTGTTATACAAGCTGTACACTCACTACTTTACATTGTAGCAAAGTGTAATTTCTTCAGTGTTGTCATGTGAAAAGATATAATAAAATATTTACAAAAATGTGAGGGGTGTACTCACTTTGAGATACTGTATACCAGGGATATGCAATTAGCGGCAGAGGCATGATGGGACTTGTAGTTTTTCAACAGCTGGAGGTCCGCTAATTGCATATCCCTGCTGTATACAGTATATATATATATATATATATATATATATATATATATATATAAAAACATTTTACAGGTACTGATCTAATATTGTAGAACTGTACAATACATAATTTCATAGTATTTACAAATGACATATCCTGATGAGGGAGAACTGAAAGAGGTAAGGTGATTAATATTTTTATAGCCTTATTTCAAGCTCAGTGAATAATAGCTGACTCCTTATTCCAATTTATGTGCAGATAATATGAATTTATCCTGAGAATGGAATAACAGACTACCGGCTATCCTCTGTATGGGGGAATCAGCAGGATTCTCCTTTGAAGTCTCATCCTTCAAAGATAGACTATTAAATAATAAGTCTGTTGATTTATTATACATAGCATGTAACCCTACCAGAGGTAAATACTCATTAACTCACAGTACTGTTGTTGACTACTTGTCAATCTCCTTTAGGTTTAACATCATCTCTGTATCATGGTATCCCATCTAAGCAATGCATTTAATTTACATCTCTTTAGGTAGCCCCTTGCATTACATTTGTAGATCAATACGTTTAAAATGTGTATGGTTAACTTTAAAATCTATGTGGGCCTAGAAAAGAAAAAGTTCCAATATATTTTGTACAACCTCATTCAAACCTTCACTTATGCATTGGGCCATAAGCTTACACAAAGAAGCCTGTACAATTATTTCAAATTCAATAGTATGTACAATTATAGTGTAACATGAGTAGCTACACTGGACTTCCCCATAATTCTCAAAAGGTTAGACTTAAAGAGGACATTTTACAGCCCCCCACCCCCACCTTTATGGAAAATCTGAAATAGTGTATGTAAACAAGTACACTTACATACCTCCAGGCTGCCTCTACTTCTCCTTTAGGCTGCCTCTTTGCTTCCTGGGCTCCTAGACAGCCATTTTGAAAATGTTAGTTTAGGGTTAGCTCGCAATATAGTTGCACTGCATAGGTGCAACATTGAATGCATTACGTTATGCGGATCAATTGCTGCATGTGCCTTATGACATTACATCCATTTGTTAAAAAAAAAAAAAAAGTTTACCGCCAAAATCTCCAACGATCTCTTGGAAGGCTTTTTGTTTTCTTTTAAACAGATCAATGTGATGTTGTACAATGCAGGTGCAAGATAAGCAACATGACGTTATGCCTTCCATCTTCTGAATTCACAGTATGACAATACTGCATATTCTCTTGAGATGTCAAAGATTAAATACCAGATCTTTCTGATAACATTGCCTTTCCAGAGGGCATTGGTATGGCCAGGGCTTTGTCATAAGTGAAATGGAAATCAGAGAAATCTTGTGTCAGTGGACACAAGAAAGGTAAGTAAAAAAAGAAAAAAACTTGTGTTAGTTTATTTCACATAAGCATGCAAAGATACATGTTGATGTGAGTTTTATTTAAATAGAAAGATCCGCTTTAAAAGTCCAACCACTCCTAATGACCCCTTCCAGTTGAACAAGAACACATTTGCTAATATCACTACTATTATTACAGGTACTTATATAGTGTTGCCAATTTACAAAGTACATTTACATATATATTGTACATTCAAATCAGTCCCTGCCTTCAAGGAGCTTACAATCTAATGGAGCTTACAATATAATGTCCCTAACTCAAATTCATACATATATTAGGGCTAATTTAGACAGGACCTAATTAACCCAACAGCATGTCTTTGGAGTGTGGGAGGAAACCCATGCAGGCACAGGGAGAACATGCAAACTCCAGGCAGGTAGTGTCATGGTTGGGATTCGAACCAACAATCCTATTGTTGCTAGGCGGAAGTGATAACCACTGTGTGTGTGTGTATATATATATATGTATATAGAGATTGGAGTTGGAGGAGATTTCTAAACCTTGGGTATGAACACTGTTAGAGGCCGCTGTTTTAATTGGAGTGATAAATATGTACTGGGTTTGGGAAATTCTCATGTTAGTGTAGGGGGCTAGAAAGGAAATGGGTTGGGTTTTTTGTTATAAGAAATACATATTTTAAGGCATGTAAATATTTTTATAGTTATTTGTCAAAATCTGTGCATCCCTCTCTATCTTCCTCCCTGCCTTCCTACTTCCATCCCTTGCTTACTCTTTGCTCTTCTTCCCTAATACCTAATATCCCTCCCCCCTCACTTCCTTCCTCCCTCCACCCTCCTTTTCTTCCTCTCCCTTTTATCCTCCCCTTCTCTCTCCCTTTTTTCTCCCTTCCTTCCTCACTTCCTCCCTTCCTTCTCCCCTTCTTTCTTCCTCACTTTCTTCCTTCCTGCTTTCCTTCCTTTCTTCCTTCCGGTATTTGTTATTCTCTAAGAGCCTACCCATCAGTGGAATGCACTTTAAGGCTTAATTTAGGTGTGTGGTTGGGGTCAGCAAAAATGCGCAGTTGAGCTGCGTTTTTACCTTCTGTCAACCGCCACCCCCCCTTTAGATTGCAATATGCAGCCCATGGCAAAGTTTACCCGACATATAGCGATCAGCTGCCGAATGCTACGCACTCTAGAAAATGAGGAAGCAACAGTGTACAATGCACATGGATGCAGTATGCTTGTTGGCAAGAATGGGGTTAAAACAGGCGGTAAGGAAGCATCACATTGCTTCCACAACTGCCTGTCAGTAATATGTGAAGTGCGGTTCGGATGCAGATCAGGCTTCAGAGTAAAAGGAGATTTAGATGCATGTTGAAATCTACCCTTAAACTTATCTTTAGTATAAAAAGTGGCAAGGCTGTTCAGGTGGTGGTAATCCTTGGCAGCCAATCAAAAATCAGCATCTTGGAGTCAGTTAACATGTAATTTCTAGTTGTTATGGGTTACAGCACTTTGTATATGATGACTTCTTTATGCCACTTAATATATATTTGTTTCTCTTCTCTTTCTCTTCTCTTTAGTGGGAGGTGGTAATCCGAGGAGGATTATATTCCTATGCAGCATTCTGTAAGACCCAAGCAACAAGCACATATTTCTTGGTATATATAATAAAGCTAAATATTATAACAGATATTATAACTTGTTTCCTTGTAGATTCTGTATGGAGATACAGAAGGTAGGAGATACAGAATTTCAGCTCAGAGAAATGCCCTGCTTACCAGCATGAGAACTAATACTTTCAAAGAGTTCCACCTTAAGCATACACAAGCCAGAGCCACATGCATGAATTCCTCTATGGAGAGCCTGTCTTATATGGAGATGGGTATGTCAGATTGAAAAACAATTGTTCTCATAAGAAGTTATTGCAAATGGGTACCTTTACTCTCCATTCAGTACTTTACAACTTGATTCTTCACATAATCTTTACATCAGTTTTGCAAAATTGCCTGCGCTAATGGTAATTTTCTTTTAAAAGCCTTAGGAATAAATTCAGCTTATAATATAGCCTATCACTTTCAACCAAGTTTGTTGAGACTGTTTTAATTGTTCCAGCTGTTAGATACCATTTACAAATCATCAATTGTTAGAATGTAATGTTTCATACTGTAGACCGTATTCACGAGGCTAATCGAGCCCGTTACTGCAATGTTAACTTCACATTAATGCAAATCTGTAACTCACAAAGCTTATTACAGAAATGTTAAGTGATCTCTGAACAGCTGTCCCATCTGATAACATGTTCATAGTTTCTCATTAATCATTAGCTTTCCATTAGTTAAAATTAGGCATGATCTCCTATCTACTTATCAGTGATTAATCTTCAGTTTTTTTTCCCCATTCATTCTTTGTTTAGTAATAATAGAACATATTAGGAAAATTGCTTAGCCTTCTTTTTTTGTAGACAGGACTTAGTGCCTCACTAATGTGGATGAGTGAGCAGGCAGATTAGGGAGGACTTGGATCGTTCGCTGAAGTCTGCCCCTCCAGAGCTGGTTGGTTTGCTTGGGACTTTGGACAAGTATGGAACTATATCCTGGGTGGACTGGGTTGGGGACATGTGCAACTAATATATATTGGGCTTGTGGACCTGAGTGGAGATACTCTCTCATTTAGACTTCAAGCTGAACAGGACCAGAAAATAGTCATAGATCCTGGACATTACATAGCTACCTACTCCCAATTCAGACCTGTGATCTTCTAGTATCTACTTATTTTAGCCCCAAGGACATTGTCCACACTGAAGGGAAAGATGGTTGTGTTTACTTCTACGAGGGGTCTTCAAAAAGTTTCTGCACTTTTATATATATATATATATATATATATATATATATATATATATAACAGAGTTAAAAAGGTGTGGAAACATTTTGAAGAGCCCTTGTATATACAGTATATCACATGTGGTCTCATACACCATTTCAGTGTTTCTACATCCCATTCAGTAGCACAGAACAGACAAATAGTGTCCAAGGAACTTTGCTAAGAAATGCCAAACAATAGTAGATATCATAAAGTACATACATTTTATTACAAAGACATAAAAGTCCATATATAAAGCATCTATAAAATCAGATACCCATAGGTGAATGTTCACAGTAATATATCAAATAATCAGACTGTAAACTAGCCTAGCTATATCATTGGCATGTTCGTATAAAACTTTATCAACACGTTCACTTCTTCAGGAGAAATAGTTTTTAAGTGTTCAAACAACCTAATAGCAAATGAGAGGGGTGGTAGTAAACATCAACCACTGAATACCCTACCAGAGGTCTACCATGTGATGTCTGTTCTAGAAGCTGTGGAGGGGTGGACAGCACTAACTGGGAATATCCAGTGGGCTGACAGGAGTAGAGGACCCCCGCAAGGCAGAAAACCTACACAGAAAGTTTGCAAAGAATAACATTTTGTTAATGTGGCACACTGCAGATCTCACAGATCAGATGCAAAGAGTGCTGTAGTACAGTCTGCTGCCCTCCAAGAAAAGCTTTTGTCTTTGCAATAAAACATATGCATTTTATAATATCTACTATTGTTTGTTTTTTCTTAGCAAAGTCCCTTGGGCACTATTTGATTGTTCTTGATTGTGTTTACTTCCTGGGCCAGCAGTTCCCTGTCCTCCTAACTTAATTCAATGGGAATCTAGAGCAAATCAGGTGTTGACAGGTGGACATTGCCAATCATGTCTGATGTCTTATGCATAGCTTGCTAAATATATTGCTGTATATTGTTTATTGGTATGTTATGCTATTGGTTGCTGACTTTACTCATCCATTGTGGATAAACAAAACTAAAAAGCTTTGGTAGGTTAATTAGATCCTGTCTAAATTTGCCCTAGTATGCGTATGTATGAATGTGAGTTAGGGACCTTTGATTGTAAGCTCCTTGAAGGTAGAGACTGATGTGAATGTATAATATATAAGTAAAGTGCTGCGTAAATTGACAGCGCTATATAAGTACTTAAAATAAATAAATAATAAATAAATATAATAACAAGAGAATTCACACTCAAAGCAGGGTTGTCAACTGTCAGTAAATGTACTGACAGTTTGTAAAAATCAGTGACTTTTACAACTCTCCATAAATTTCAGGGGCTGATAATTTGTTGTGTTGACTTTTGTAAGTGAAAAACAGGTAAATTATTTGTTATGTGTATTGTCAGTGTTTCCATATCATGTTTATACTGCTTAAATATTAATTGTCCTTTTTAATAGGAGTTATGTCATTTTTCAGATTTTCAGTATAAAATGTGCTCAATCAGTAAATTCTCAATGTTTTGTCAGTAAAAAATGCTGCTGGAGGTTTGCAACCCTGACTCAAAGGCATGACTAAACATATAGCTGCTAGCACAAACGTGAACTAAAAATAAAGGTGTTGGCGCTACCATACATCAAGTGGTTCAAATATATAAACATGTAAAATACATAATATATATGTGAAATGCAAACTGACAATGTGACAAACCCAACACCAAAAACAACTCTTTTAAAACATAGAATACAGTGCTTCTGGATTGATGTGTCTTCAATACTTCAATACCGTACTTGGCGTCTTCAGGAAGTGACGACATGCCACAAACCGTTTAAAAGATTTGTTTTTGGTGTTGGGTTTGTCACATTGGACTTGTCAGTTTGCATTTCATATATGTATTATATAGGTCACATGTTTATATATTTGAGTCACTTAATGTGTGGTAGCGCCCATACCATTATTTTTAGTTCATGTTTTTAGATTGTAAGCTCTTCTGAGCTATTATCTCCCTTTTACATTGTAAAGCACTGCGTAAACTGTTAGCGCTCTATAAATCCTGTATAATAATAATAATGTTTATGCAAGAGTGATTAGTTCACCTGTTCAAAGGGGCAGCTACATTATCCCAATTTCACATTGCAAGGCGCCATCACCAGTTGCGTTGTCAATAGCTGCCAGCACACCAATAGATATTAGAATTAGTGCTGTGCTCCTTAGACTAATAATGAGTAAAACAGAAGGTGAAAAGTCTAAAAACAGTGTAGTGATAGTCCACCATTATGGACTGCCACTGGTATCCTATTTTGTAAGGACTCTCACTTATTTGTAGTCACAAGAGTCACACATCTTCATACCTCCGCACTTGTAATGGTGAACTGTTACTACATTGTTTTTGAACTTTTCACCCTTTATTTGACTCATCATTAGTCTAAGGAGTGCAACACTATATTTTATTTACATATTGTTAGGAATAATACTGTGAGTAATGAAAAACTTTATATCCCCTGTGATGCCTCTATTAATATGGACTTTACTTTTCAGGATATCTGTTATTGTAAAGTTTTCCAAGCTGACAAACTGCTGTTCTGTGACTAAATATAAAACAAACCAAGCACAGTGCAGTATATCCAGCAAATAGTGATTTATTTAATAGAGTAAAGCACTCAAAGACATAGAACTGAAAGCACCTGTAAATCCTCAACACATGGGTAGTGTTTAGAAGACAAGCTGTTTAGCATGTCTTGTCCAACAATCTTCTCTATGTTCCACTCAAGATTTTTACTCAGTAGAATTTTTTTCAGTTAATTAGTAGTTTTTCATTTTTTAGGCGTATTTGCAGAAATAGAAACAACCAGGGAAGCCAGGCCCCCCATAAGCTATACTATTTACATAGGTTATTAGGACTAGCATGCTTTACAGTCTAAACACTTCTAGAGAACACTTGGTCTTCTATAGGAGGCGTAGATATGATATTAAAATTATTTGGGTTGGGACTGAAGTTATATTACAAGATTCTATGTCTATTTTAAATATTTCTAATATTCAGTGTGCTCTAGTAGTGAGTAAGAATAGTCAGGTAATTTTAGACTTGCAACTAACATTAGAAAAATAATGGAACAATATAACTAGGATATACTTCATGGCCTTCGAATACAAATTCTGACTGTGTGAAAGAAATAGTCACCATCCCAAATGGATAGTGATATACAAGTTTGTCGCTTAAAAGAGACATGCAGACTAGAGGATTATTATAAACAGTATGTGATGTCGATAACTATATTTTTAGAGAAGGGGCCATGAAAATTATCCTGTGGATCAGGTAAGGGATGGATAACTAAAACGAATAAAAATGTAAAAAAGAGAACCCTTGTTTTAAAACAGAAGGTCAACTTAATATTATGAATTTCCCTTAGAAATTGTTGATAGTGGTTCCATAAAATTCTGTACTTCGACACACTTTTCCTGAACATCAAGCATTATAAGATATAAATGAAAGAATATTAGGAGTTATTTTCTCCCAGTAAGGTTCGATAAATTAGACAGTCAATGCTAAACCAATTTAGGGATTAGTAGTTATAGGGGTGGGGTGGAGAGATCTGCTGGTTGGAAGGTTGTGTAGAATAAAATACAAAAGATCTACACAAAGGAATAATGGAAGTGTGGAATTAATCATGGTAGTCTTATAGATATGCAGGGTTTTAACATAAAAATCGTGTTGTTATATATCTTTTTTTTCTAGTATTTTTAAAAAATATTTGTGTATCCTGCACCATACTCTTGTATTTAGAAATATATATATGTTTTTATTTATTTCTGTCTCGTGTTTTAAGTGCACCAGTAGATGAAATTGGTTTGTTTTATGTTTGTTTAGTAATGAAAATGACTCCTGTCAGGTCACCTGATGGCAGGTGACAGATGCACAGGTTAGGGGCGCACCACAAAGGTTGTGGACCATTAGCTGAGCTGGGTGGTTCAGGAAAGCAGGTCCATTGGAGCACTGACACAGATTACACAAGGAGCTAGAGCATAAGTTTCCCCAGGGAGCGGAGTCTAAGAGACAGCAGGTTTTCACCAGAGCCTCTGATGGTGAGGATGGACTTTGCTGCTACTGATTCCAGGTCGTGGCCCCCAGGGTCTCCCATCTCATGCTCACAGCTGGATACTGATGGATAGAGAGGAAGCAGCAGTGAAGGACAACAAGGGATAGTCAGTAAGATAGCCAAAGGTCGGGGCAATGAGCAGACAGGGACAGACAGGAGAGCACGCCAAGGTCGGGGTATCAAGCAGACAGGAATAGTCACAGGACAAGCCAAGGTCAGGTATCAAGCAGACAGGAATAGTCACAGAACAAGCCAAGGTCAGTAAACAGAATCAGACATAGAGCACACAGGAAGCTTAACACACAATATTGATTGGCAGCGCTGGCTTGCACTGCATGGTGTTATAAAGTGTTCCTTGTTTGAAGCTGGGGTGGAGCCCTGCTGAGGGAAGATTACTTAAGCACACAGGTGAGAGGTGCACGGCCTCTAAGCTGAACACAAGCAGAGAGGTAAGCAGACAGACAAGACATGAAATGTTACTGCAGATTCTTGACACCTCCATTGTGCCAGAAGATGCAAAATGGCCTTTGGATAAAATTCAGGGCTTATCTGAGGTGCAAAATTGCTTATTATGTAGTATTAAATTATTGATTTTTACACTATGCAAGTATATTAGTGCTGGTATGGCTATTTAGTAGCTTATTATTATAATACTATGATTAGCTTAAATAGACTGTGCTGTGAATAGACTTTAATAACATGAAATTTCACACACACATCTAAATGACTCAGAAAAAAGACCCTACAACTCTTTCTTTTTAGCAGTGCTGGGTAGTGATTTGGGCAGTGTTTGAGACATTATTAGAAGTGAAGAGCACACACGTCTTAGCACAATTATGTGCTGCCCATATACACACCGGAGTAAGGGGCATTTTGGGGGACCTGTGTGGTTTCACTTCAGTTACTAGTCACAGGGACTGGTCATAGGGATCAAGAACACTAAATAGGAGGCCCTGTAAAAAACAAAAAACAAAAAAACAAATACCAATCTAGTAATGTCTTCATTGATCCTTTACATATACAGTATGTAGCCCTCTTTTGGGGGGTGATGAAAAATGGCCTTCCCCAAACAGGATATTTCACTAAACGTTTAGGTAAAATGAAAGAGTCAGAACCTTTGCTAAGTGAAAGAGATAATAAATTGGCAGTGCCTCCACCTAGGATAGGGCCTTTGGGAACAGAAAACCATATAGTTCAGGCGCAAAATCATAACAGTACATATCCTATAAGAGTAGTCTTTTGTGCTTGTAACAACCCAGCAGCTCTGTAAGAAAAACAGCAGAAGTGATATAAAGCAAATCTTGATCCAAATTTTTAAAAAGCACTTGGGAAGGCTCGTATAAAGTGTAATATAAATGCACTTGATATATAAGTTTCAAACATATACCACTATGTTTTTGTGAACCCATAAGACATGTAAGTCCATATGATTAAAAACACAATAATAAATAAAACAATAATGTTGTATCAGAGCAAATCAAGAAAACAAGAGTTGGTTGCAGTGATGCAGGGGCTCAGAGATGTGAACCATGGCAGTGGAAGAATTGCCGCTGTGGAGCCAAAACGAATCGCCGGTATTTGGCCGGGCTCTGAAAATGGCTTGCTGGATGTTATGTCATCAACCCGGAAGAGGAGCCATTAGCTGTAAAACAATGGGGCTGGAACGCAAGGTAGGCTGGGGTCAAAAGTAGGCTAGGCTGTCGTCATGACAGCGCATTTTGGGCGTGGCCCTTTGTCAAGTCATCTTGACCGCAATCCACTCTTGGAGGAAACAGTTGCTGGTCCTTCCTTTCCATCCCAGTACCGGCATGCTACCACCTTTAGTCCTGGGCTACGTAAGCAGCTCTCCTTGGATGTCATTACATATATTAGGCTTTTTGTGATTTGCTTTGATACATCATGCACACATGTGGTTATTGTGTGTTTTTAATCATATGGATCTATAATAAAGAATGGCTGCCCGATTTTACAATAAACTGTCTTATGGGTTCACAAAAACATTGTGGTACAGTGCTATATGTTTGGAACGTATATATCAAATGCAATGACATTACACTTTATATCAGCACTCCCAAGCCTTTGTGAACAGGGTGGATTCCTGGAAAATTAACCAGTAATTCAATCAAACTAATTGGGAGCAGAGGAACTACTGCAACCAGCATATAACATTAGCCATAAGTGTATAGATGCACACCAGTACAAAATAATACAAGCTTTATATAAGAAAAGATGAATAATAGTACATATATCCAATGTACAAAAAGTGTTATCAACAAAGAGCCCAATAAGAGTTCTGGCGGAATTGTGCACATATACCCCGGTATATATAGTTATCAATAAAGATACCTCCAGATGAAAGTTGCACGGGCCACTGAGGATGCTTGCTATGCAACATCTGCCTTGGTGTTGAAGACCTGATGAAGACAGGATTAGTGGTAATGGGATCTCCCAAGCTGCCTGGAACACAGATTCTCACCAGCAGGATTTGTGGTGTGATACCAGAACTCTGGATCAGCCTATCTACTTTGTGCATTAGGTCCCTCTATAGTTGTTTTTATTTTGATATGCTACCGGACCTCTAACTAACAGAAGTGGCTATCGAATGCCTAACCTGGTTCTAGTCTATGCTAGTCATTGATCACAACAGGTTCACCTACTAATATACTGGAAGGTGACCACTACATACGTATAGTAGCACAGACCTATCTATCTGACGCTGTGCATGTGAGATAATAACAATAGGACAGAGATATGTCTGTCACTAGGATTCAGATCAAGATGTTTTGGGCAGCTACAGTTATGGGCACATGTGGTCACAAGAACCCTCTCTTTCTATTCACCTCCTCCTTCCAGGGTTTTTACCCAACAACCCAGAGACAGAAAGTGACATACATAATTAACTCTGTGGTAATTAACAAGCAAACACTATTTACAAATTCAGACAGAATAGAGGGCAGCAGATCCCAATATATATTATAAATGTTAGTGTGCTCAGGTGAGTACAGTTTTACATTTGCAGGTAAAACTCCTATTTCTGTGGACAATACTGCATAATAAAGCTTACCCTTACCCACATTGATTATTTTATGACTAAGTGCCTAAAATAGGTTAGAATAATCCTACTCTTCATATTTTTTTCACTTTTCAAGATGTGAACATGGAGTGAGGCAACCATCTTACTCTCATTACAATACAACATTTTGCACAGGGCATTGTACCTGATGAAAGTGCTTGTTTCCTCTCTGTTGCATGAGCTTTGGAAACATCTATGTATTTTTTACACTTTTGATTAATATTGACTTTATAACATTTAGTTCCAAGCTCCAGACAAATTAGAAGCACTTATTTTGGTAATCTGGAGAAGGTGGAAGAGTATACAAAACCTCTGCTCCTTTCCATATCACTTTTTTCCAACATACCTCAAGTGAGTTGTTGATTAAAGTCTAATCAACAACATCTGGGTCACATTAAAGGAATGAGCACAGGCCCACTCCTCTGATTTCAAATCACAAATTTCACTCAGTACTCAAGGTTTTCTGTACTGATCTGCTTTCATTTATCCTGTAAATACTAGTTTGTCTGCAGTGACCATTATGAGGAATGTCTTTCTGTCAACACCATATGTTGGTCTTCAGGGAACTTGTGTGTATGTGTATATATATATATATATATATATATATATATATACAGTATCTCACAAAAGTGAGTACACCCCTCACATTTTTGCAAATGTTTTATTATATCTTTTCATGTGACAACACTGTAGAAACGTCACTTTTCTACAATGTAAAGTAGTGAGTGTACAGCTTGTATAACAGTGTAAATTTGCTGTCCCCTCAAAATAACTCAACACACAGCCATTCATGTTTAAACCACTGGCAACAAAACTTAGTGCACCCCTAAGTGAAAATGTCCAAATTGGGCCCAAAGTGTCAATATTTTGTGTGGCCACCATTATTTTCCAGCACTGCCTTAACCCTCTTGGGCATGGAGTCCACCAGAGCTTTACAGGTTGCCACTGGAGTCCTCTTCCACTCCTCCATGACAACATCACAGAGCTAGTGGATGTCAGACACCTTGTGCTCCTCCACCTTCCATTTGAGGATGTCCCACAGATGCTCAATAGGGTTTTGGTCTGGAGACATGCTTGGCCAGTCCATCGCCTTTACCCTCAGCTTCTTTAGCAAGGCAATGGCCATCTTGGAGGTGTGTTTGGGGTCGTCATCATGTTGGAATACTGCCCTGCGGCCCAGTCTCCAAAGGGAGGGGATAATGCTCTGCTTCAGTAGGTCACAGTACATGTTGGCATTCATGGTTCCCTCAATGAACTGTAGCTCCCCAGTGCCGCCAACACTCATACAGCCCCAGGCCATGACACTCCCATCATCATGCTTGACTGTAGGCAAGACACACTTGTCTTGGTACTCCTCACCTTGTTGCTGCGACACACGCTTGACACTATCTGAACCAAATAAGTTTATCTTTGCCTCATCAGACCACAAGACATGGTTCCAGTAATCCATGTCCTTAGTCTGCTTGTTTTCAGCAGACTGTTTGCGAGCTTTCTTGTGCATCATCTTTAGAAGATGCTTTCTTCTGGGATGACAGTCATGCAGACCAATTTGATGCAGTGTGTGGCGTATGGTTTGAGCACTGAGAGGCTGCCCCCCACCCCTTCGACCTCTGCAGCAATTCTGGCAGTACTTATATGTCTATTTCCCAAAGACAACCCCTGGATATGACGCTGAGCACATGCACTCAACTCCTTTGGTTTACCATAGCGAGGCCTGTTCTGAGTGGAATCTGTCCTGTTAAACCACTGTATGGTCTTAGCCACCATGCTACCGCTCAGTTTCAGGGACTTGGCAATCTTCTTATAGCCTAGGCCATCTTTATGTAGAGCAACAGTTCTTTTTTTCAGATCTTCAGAGAGTTCTTTGCCATGAGGTGCCATGTTGAACTTCCAGTGACCAGTAAGAGAGAGGGAGAGCGATAACACCAATTTTTTTTTTCAAAGTTTTTATTGATTTTATAAATGTTTATAAAAAAAAATACAAAGGTCAGCATTATAGACAGTGCGTACAAGCTTGAGGATACACAATTCTATGTACAATATAATACAAACGTAGCAGTGTTAACATCATACTTAATAGACTTTACGGTGCACACTGTGGGATAGGGGGACACAATTATTAGACAATCTCTTCTTGTTTGTGGATTACTTGAATAAGTATTCTGTGAAGATCCGTGCTTCCCTCCCCCCTACCCATCTGCCCCTAATGGGATCAGACTGTGGACGGGAGGGGGAACTGAGCTTGGATTACAACAGGATGTCTGGCTTATGGCTTGCGGTGGTGGAATAAGTCCCTTTTTAGATAAATGGGTTTCATGCGAATTGCGCTTGTTTGGTGGATAAAGGTTAAATGGGTTTCATCCTTTGCCAGATCTTCTGGTATCGTGCAGTGTTTAGATCATGGCCTGGAGTACCTGAGTAAGCATGAGTATGGGAGCCAAACGGGGGTCAGGCTCAAAGAATGGTGTATAGGGGGGAAGTGGGGAAGGTAAGAAGGGATGAGCACGGTGGAGGGGGGGTGGGGGTGTGTGTGTTGGCGTGCAGTTCCCTGGCCTTTTGACTCTGCGGGGATGTTGGATGTGTTTACCCATACCAAGCTATACAGAACCCTTGAGTACGTTTTGAGCTTTGGCTGATTCTGTAAAGTGGAACCAACAGGCCCAGATTTTACGGAATTTTGTGGGGTTTTCGTTCGCTTGGTAAATGATGTTTTCCATGTCGGCGATTTTGTTCACTCGTTGGAGCCATTCTGCTGTGTTAGGGGGTGTGGTGTCCCGCCAGTGTGTGGGAATACACATCTTGGCCGCATTTATCAGATGTAGCGTGAGCGATCGTCTGCAGGTTGACTGGGGTATGGACGTATGGTGCAGGAGATATTGCGCTGGGGAGAAGTCTGGGAAATATGTCGTAATTTGCGTGATGAGGTGATGTACCTCCTTCCAGAAGGGCTGTAATATGGGACATTCCCACCAAATGTGAAGCATGGATCCGTGGGCCGTGTTGCATCTCCAGCAAAGCGGGGATACGGCGGGGTAATATTTGTGTATTTTGTCAGGGGTTCTATACCACTTAGAGTATATTTTGTAGCTGTTTTCTCGAGCTGAGACATTTGTTGATCCTTTGTGTATATGGGTGTGGGTGTGGATGTGTTCCCAGTCCTCTTTTGATAGATCTAAGGTGAGATCTTGTTCCCATTGTTTACTAGTCCTATTTCCTTTGGGGTCACTATCTGCAAACAGCAAGGAGTACATGTTCGATATCAGATGACTCTGGGGTTCTGACCTTGTACAGGATGCTTCGAAGGGGTATGTTCCCTATGCCCGTTTGCAAGTGGTTTGGAACTTTTCAGAAAGTGGCAAATTTGTGTGAATGTGAAGGGTTGAATCACCCGGTTGGGAAGATGAGTATGTATGTCCTGAAAGTGAAAGTCTGAAAAGTCTGAAAGTCTGCCTTTATAAAATAGGGATTTTGCCCTCAAAGTTGTTTTGGTCGTGTGTGTCAAGTCCGAAGAGTCCGGATGGGAAGTCTGGGTTATGATCTAATGGGGTCAGGGGACCAGGGGAAGAGGCGATGTTCAATCTGGCACATAGGATCCGAAAGACACGAAGGGTGAGGCCAGTTAGTGGATGAGCAGAACATTCCTTGGGCGTTTAAGTTGGTGTGACCCAGGGTAAGTGAGATATTGGAATGTTGGAAAATACTTCTTCCAGTCTGACCCAATATTTTTAGACATCAGGGAGTCCTATGCCTCCTCCGAGTGTGGGGGTCCCCAGTTTGTTCCAACCCACTCAAGGGTGTTTACCCGCCCAGATGAAGCTGGTACAGATTTGTTTGTATGCGGAAAAAAACTGTATTGGGAGTTTGATTGGGATGGTTTGGAAGAGGTACAGGAGTCTGGGGAGGATATTCATTTTTATAATGGCGGCTCTTCCAAACCATGAAAAAGGGCCTTTTGACCAATTGAGTAGGTCTTGTTTGATGGTCTTAAGGATAGAGAGGAAATTTTTGGAATATAGATCTGTTAGATGGGTGGGGAGTTGGATGCCTAGATATGTTATGTTTTGCGAGTTCCAATCAAAGGGGAAGTTGGTTTGGCATTGTGTTATGATGGGTGTTGGTAAGGAGACGTTCAGGGCTCTGGACTTGGCGAAGTTTATCTGAAGGTTGGACAGCAATTTGAACATGGCAAAATCTTTCAGGAGGTTGGGAATTGTAGTGATGGGGCTGGTGAGAAACATAAGGATGTCATCAGCGAAAGCTGCCAGTTTATATTGTTTCTTTTTTATTTTGACTCCTTTGATGTCATGGTTGTCCCTGAGTCTACGGAGGATTGGCTCAAGGGTAAGAACAAATATCAGAGAGGATAAGGGGCATCCCTGGTGCGTTCCGTTTGATATGGGAAAGGCGCCCGACAGGTGGCCATTGACACGTACTTTTGCTGTTGGGATTGAGTAAAGGGGCGAGAATGAAATGGAGCATGCGGTCTCCAAAACCCAACATTTTTAATGCCGTTGTCATGTAGTCCCAGGCCACTCTGTCGAATGCCTTCTCCGTGTCAAGTGATAGGAAGAAGCCTTGTTGTGAGGTTGTGGTCATCCAGTGATGAATGTTGATGGCTTTTAGGGTGTTATCCCTAGCTTCGCATCCCGGGATAAACCCCACTTGATCTAGGGAGACTATGTTTGAGAGTAGTGGGAAAATTCTGTTTGCTAGTATTTTCGTGTATATTTTTACATCCACATTGAGGAGTGCAATGGGCCTGTAATTTGTGACGTTGGATGTGTCTTTGTCTGGCTTTGGTATTAATGTTATGTGCCCTTCAAGCAGATCTCTGTGGGGTGACATGTTGGATGAAATGAAAATAAAGGATTTTAGGAAGTGGGGGACCAGGGTGTCGGCGAAAGTTTTGTAATAGCTAGCGGTGAGACCATCAGGCCCAGGGCTTTTGCCAGGTTTCATTTGTTTTAGGGCATTGTTAGTCTCTTCTGCGGTGATAGGTTTGTCAAGTTCTATAGCTTCTGCAGCGGTGATGGGTTTGGGACTATATTGGGTCAGGAGATTTTCATTTGTTTCCTTTCTGTTTGTAATTTCTTTGGGAGTAGAGGAGGACGGTAAGATAACACCAAATTTAAGACGGCTGCTCCCCATTCACACCTGAGACCTTGTAACACTAACGAGTCACATGACACCGGGGAGGAAAAATGGCTAATTGGGCCCAAATCTGAGGGTCAGAGCAGCGAGGAGCTGCAGTCTATAGGGACAGTGCTGATAAAAGAATGGTCTGCAGGAGACAGACAAGAGCCTGAAGTGGAAGGCCTGAGAAGCACTGCGTTATGTGTAAGCCAGGAGGCTGACTTTATCATAATTTGATGTGGATGTTAAAACCCCCAGCGGGGGAAACCCTTTAACTTTTGTTTTGAACTTTCTTTTAATAAAAATGGGCTGCCATGCCCTCAAACATAGATCCTGCCTGTCGTGAACTCCAAAACACAGTCCCCTAAATTTTAGATTTGGGGACAACTTTAAAATGTTGGGTTTTCCCAATAGGGACACAGGCTGTCATAAAATTGTAGGTTCTAGGTAATTCTAATTCTAGGTTTGCCTATAATTGAATTTTAACCAACTTTTGCGCAAAATGAAAGTGTGCTCCTCATTGGTTCTCATGATTGTTGCTCTACGGAGGAGCTAGTACAGTGCCAATCAGCGCATGCCAGAGTCTCTCTCACATTTTGCATACAGACACTCCCCAGGTTCCAAACATCCAACTTACAAATGACTCATACTTACAAAGGGAGGGAAACAACAGGAAGTGAGAGGAAATCTACCCCTAGGGAGGGGAATTCACTCCTGTAAGAGTTCTCATGGGAAAAAGGTGTCTGCACTGAAGCTTTATCACCAATCCTTGTTTCCACAACAACTCAAAATGTTCAAAATCCAATTGTCACAGGGACAGAAAGTGAGGCGAAATCTTCTGAACAGGGGCACAGACCGCAAAACAAATGTTACAGGGGTGTTTACACTTAAAAAAATCTACCTGTTCCGACTTACATACAATTTTGTTTGGGTACAACGTCGCACGACTGCGCAATTGTCAGTTAAAGCGACGCAGTGCCGAATCGCAAAAAGTGCTCTGGTCCTAACATGTGAAATCCTTCTGGGGGCGAAGTAGTTAAAAGTATGTATGTTCCTGACCTCTGTCCCAAGTTGTCATCAGAAATGACACAGAGGTGATCAAATACCACCAAAAGAAAGCTCTATTTGTGGGAAAAAAAGGACGCAAATTTAGTTTGGGTACAACGTCGCACGACTGTGCAATTGTCAGTTAAAGCGACGCAGTGCCGAATTGCAAAAAGTGCTCTGGTCCTAACATGTGAAATCCTATTTTAATTGGAACATGTATGGTGCATATTAAGGGAATCTGTCATCCAGCCCATGCTTAGAAGCTTAGACTCTGCAATTTTGCTGATTTGTGGTTAAATATTCCCTGCTGATTTGTACATTTCCATTGAATTCTAAAGACTTCCTTCGCTGAATTTTGCCAATGTACTTGGTTTGGAAACACTACCAAGGTGCTAAGCCATTGCAGATTGAGGGATCATTCAGTCAAGAAAAAATGTAACCAGCAGTAAGGCTTGGCAGTGTCTGATAAATGTGGGTTTTTATGTCTTCCTTGGCCACATGTGCAAGAATCATGCAGCTATCTCTATTGGGAAGTACGTAGCACCTGCAAGGGTTTTGTCTGTCTGCCAAACAACACTGCAGTGAAATATTTCTAACATTTATCTCATTTAATGATTATAAAAAGAGTTAAAAAAAAAAAAAGAAATGTATGATGTACCTAATAAGGAGCATAAAACATACTCATTTTTTTCGCATTGTGTTAGTTTAGTTGAAAATATACATTATGGCTATCATATGTATGAGTCCACTTAAATCTAATAAATGAGATTTGAAAAGATAGAATTATGATCAGTTATCTGCCACCTTCTTGAAATATTTTCCAGATTTTCCTGTGCAGCCTTGCTCAGACTAGAGATTGGAGAAAAGCTAACATGGTACCATTATTCAAACACAGGCCAAAATATATACCTGGAAACTACAGACCAGTCAGAATAACATCAATAGTATAAACACTATTGGAAAAAAAGGGACCAAATCCAAGAATTTACAGATGAAAATAGTATCATTAGTAGTAAACAGCATGGATTTTTGATAGCTCATTCTTGCTAGACCAACCTGTTGATATTCTATGAGGAGGTGAGCCGTAATCTGGAACAAATGTAGGCCTGAGGTTGTGATGTATCTGGATTTAGTATAAGCATTTGATAAAATAACCCATAAACCCTTCATTTACAAATTGAGGCCTGTTGGCATTTACAATAGCGTATGTACCTGGAGAGAAAAATGGTTACAGGAGCATGTCCAGAGGGTGGTAATAAATATTGTATGTTATTAATCGTCTGGAGTTGTAAGTGGGTACCCCAAGGCTCGGTGTCGGGACCAATTCTCTTTAACTTTTTTCATAAATGATATTGAGGTTGTGTAATTAGTTTAATCTCAGTGTTTGCTGATGATACAAAGCTAAGCAGGGTAATAACTTAACAACATGATAAAGCAACTTTAACCCCTCCAGGTCCGCGCTATTGCCGAAATACGGCTCCAGCGCGGACCTGAAATGCCGGGAGGACGTCCATGGACGTCCTCCACTGCGCATGCTCCCGCGCGCCCCCTGGAGGCAGCGGCGGCGCGCGCCGCACGCTGCACGAGCGTGCCCGCGGGTCGGGCGGACTCGATGTCCGCCCGAGACCCGCGATCACTTTCAGGAGCCTCAGAACGGGGAACCACCATTGTAAACACGGCGGTTCCCCGTTCTATGACAGGGGACATAGCAGATCTACTGATCCCTGTCACTGGGATCAGTTAGATCTGTTATGTCCCGACCAGCCCTGCCCCCCCACAGTTAGAACACAGCCAGGGAACATATTTAACCCCTACACTGCCCCCTGCAGGTTAACCCCTTCACTGCCAATGACATTTATACAGTAATCAGTGGACATTTAAATTTCTGATCGCTGTATAAATGTCATTGGTCCCAAAAATGTGTAAAAAATGTCCGACATGCCCCCCCCAATATCGCAGTCCCGATAAAAATCGCAGATCGCCGCCATTACTAGTAAAAAAAAAATAAAAATAATAAAAACGCCATAAATCAATTCCCAGTTTGTAGACACGATGACTTTCCCCAAAAATATGTAGAAGAATATATATCGGCCAAAACTGATGAATAATTTTTTTAATGGATTTGTACTTTAGCAAAAAGTAAAAAATATTGTTCTTTTTTGCAAAATTGTCGCTCATTTTTTGTTTATAGCGGCGATCAGAAATGACACAGAGGGGATCAAATACCACCAAAAGAAAGCTCTATTTGTGGGAAAAAAAGGACGCAAATTTTATTTGGGTACAACGTCGCACGACCGCGCAATTGTCATTCAAAATGCGACAGCGCTGAAAGCCAAAAATTGGTCTGGGCAGGAGGGGGGTTTAAGTGCCCAGTAAGGAAGGGGTTAAAAGAAGGCCTCCAAAAAATAGAGGTATGTAACTACATGGCAAATGAGGTTTAATATTGAAAATGTAAAGTAATGCACATGGAGACTAAAAATATGAATGCAGGTTATTTGTTAGGGGGAAAATTTCTGGGGGAATCTAGGATGGAAAAGGATCTGGGGGTCCTAGTAGGTCACAGACTCAGCAATAGCATGCAATGCCAAGAGACAGCAAGCAAGGCTAGCAGACTATTTGCATGCATTAAAAAGGCTTACTCAAGATATAAAACTATATTTCTACCACTTTACAAAACTCTGTTTCAGTTTTGTCTTAAGTATGCCCTTGAATTTTGGTCGCCAGTACTCAAGAAGGATGTGCTGTAACTGGGGAGAGTCCAGAGAACGGAAACAAAGCTAATATGGGGGCTGGAGGACCTCAATTATGTGGAATGACTACAAGCATCAAACGTATTCTCCTTGGAGAGCAGATGCATAAAAGTTATACAAATAACTAAATGGCGATCCTAGCATATGGAGGAAATTATTCAGTATTTTAAGAAGACATGCAGCTACACAATGAAGTTGTACAAGAAGCAGTTTAACCTTAAACTGTGTAAGGGTTTTTTTAGTGTTAGACTGGCAAGGATATGGAACTCCCTTCCACAGTTGGTGTTGTCAGCAGGGAGTGTTGATAATGTAAAAAAAAAAATTAGATGAGCATCTTAGCAAATGCAATATACAAGCATCTGGGAAATGGTAATGACACATACAGTACACACACATACGCGTTGAAATGGATGGACTAATGTCTTTATTCAGTCATAGAATGTCTCTCACCTACATCCAGTAGAGGCCAAGGAACTTTAAATGTGCCACAAATAGATTATATACAACAATATATGTAGCACCCCCATTATATAGGTGCCTTACTTTTGTAGATTTTTGATAGGAAAGGAAAAATCTAATCAGGCCTGACTGTAGGTGCAGGCCAGAATGTTTTGATCTGGGCTAGGGGAGTAAGTCAGGGAAGGGCTGGAGATAGAGGGAAGGAACACCCCTTGGAGATTCCTCCCCCTTGAGCTTGGAACGTTCTGGAAAGGGGGATGGAGGAGGAGGTGTCACTTCCTGATGTATGACAAGGAGCTCTGACCAATTCAGCAGCTGGATTGGCAGGGGGCAGACCTCCTTAAATACAGCAATCTGCCAGCAGGTGTCAGGAGAGTTCAGGTGGTGATCTCGCAGCCGCCGTCAGGTGAAATCGGTTTGCGATATCGAGTCACTTTGCCGCCGTCAGACGATGGTGGACGGTCGGCAAGTGGTTAAAGGAATCCATCAATAAGTCGGTGAGTGGTGGCCCCTGGGAGTTGGAGGAGAGGGCTGTGACAGTCTGGGAGACAGAGAGAGAGCAGTCTGTGGAAGCCAAGAGGAACCAACCAAGGGGAAGGAGAGCCATTATACCGCAGGACAGACTGGATTGGTCTGAGGGATGGGCTGGAAGTAGTAGTTCATCCAAAGATAGCACCAACGTACTTTGCTACACAAGAGAGGCTGTCTGGTTTCAGTGGGAGAAACCTACAGTTCTCATCCACAAAGGGTAGTTCTGAGGCCTTGCCAGCAGCTGCAGCAGGCCTTACCATGTGCTAGCTGTGGTGAAGAAGAAGTATTGCAGAGGTCTGATAAATTTCCCTTCAGACCAGGAGGACAGATGTAATGAATATACAGGATAAAAGTCCGCGCACACAACAACAGTAAAATTTAAAAATTATGAGAACAATTTACGATAAGACGTGTAACATAGGCTGCTCGCAAACAACAACTGATCCAATTGTCCCGACAAATATGGGCGCTGCAATTTTTTCTTTATATTTGTCGGGACAATTGGATCAGTTGTTGTTTGCGAGCAGCCTATGTTACACGTCTTATCGTAAATTGTTCTCATAATTTTTAAATTTTACTGTTGTTGTGTGCGCGGACTTTTATCCTGTATATTTATTGATTTTCTGATCTTTTAGCCCAGCGAACACATTATTCCATCAAGGACAGATGTAATGGTCAGTAGTACGTAAGTAGTAGTAAGTAGTACAGGAGAAGTGTAACGGTCAGCAAGTAGTGTGCTGGAGGTGAAGAAGTGTATATACCAGAGGTGTATATAGCATGTCCTATGTTCAATTACTGGGCATCACACAGTCATCCCTAATCAATATCCAAGTTCAAACCCCTAAATAAAACAACAAAAACAAAGTACCGCCCTGTTCAGTGACTTTGGATGCATGGAATACGTATGATTGAGGGCAGCAAGCGGATGGACCACGACTTTCAGCCACTCTTAAGGGAGCACATGGCTACATATAAAAAATAGTAATACATAAAATCATGAGTGGATCCAGACAAAGGGCACAAGTTATATTTATACTATTATCTCCAACTTGACATCAAGGATCAACACGTTTTGCTGAAGGAATGCTTCCCCAGAATCCATACCTATCGCATATGTTTAATAAATTTTGGCACATGAAAAAATATCAACAGATAAAACATGTTAACACCAGGGTCGACCCACATATCTTCCATGCAACAAGAAAACAGCATCCAAAACTCCCAAATTTGTGGAGACACATTCCTTGATGTTACAATGCACTGCTCCATACTAGGTTAAATATCCATAACATAAGTACAGCTGGGGGCCCTAGTAGTTCCTGATTGCCAAGTTGTGCCCAGCTACATTTACTTTGGTGTGATCATCAGACTGCATATATACAGAATTGAAGCGATGCCCTGGAGTTATACCTCCTGAGATAAAACAGCGAGACACCTAAAATTTGATGAATCAAAGTATTTTGAAGGTAGACATGTTAAAATATAGTTGTAATATGTAAAATCACGTGTTAGTAAAAGATGATTGAAAAGTGCTTTGCTCATTTTGTGTTTGCAATATAGATTTAGAGTATCATAGAGAATCAATAAGATGTCTCAAGACAATCAACTTCATTATTATTATTGGAAATTCCATTACTCCATTCATTCTTCCTTTGCTTAAAGAGTTAGTTACTTAATGCTATTTGACACATTAAAGGCAGTCTTTAACCCACCTCACCTGCACTTCATTAAAATAGACTTCTCCGTATTTCTTAACAAATTGAAGAAGGACATGTGGTGAGCTGCCAAAAGAGTGCGTTCATTTAACGTAAAAAGAGACAAGCATTTCATTCAAAAATCTATCCAAAAACCATTCATCCTTCAAATTTTCATTACTTTACATTTAACACAGTAAAAAAATTAGTATCCGAGTTTTCTGCTGTTCAAGATTATGGCAGAGGCAGATGTAATTTCAGTATTCTAAGTTCTTCTAAGTAATTCTGACCATTCTTTGCTTTCAGTAAGCGTGGCACAGATCACATTCCCTCATCTTCCTCTACATACAACCCATACAGATAAAGGCAGAAATTTTTAAAAAGTTGCATATTAATATTTGCAAAATAAAAGTGCAGCGCCTCAGAAATAAAATGTAAAACATTTAAAGCAAAAAACATATGATAAGTCAAAATGAAAGTCCGTAGTATAAAACTGAAATCCCAATGTAGTGTTCAATATTATGACAATTGCACAACAATAGCACCAGTGCTGATAAGGCATTTCTTTTTTTTTTTTTTTTTGAATTTCTTCTTAGCAGTGCTTCAGTGATCTCCCACCAGCAACAAGTGAATTGCAAACTAACCAAAGCGAGTAGCTGCTATCCCAGCAGCATAAACACCAAAAACAGCATGTTGATCAAACAGGAAGCACTGCAGCATAGGGATTCCAAAGAGTTCTCCTTTAGAAAGTCTCCAACTATGAATGAACAAAGCTTACCATGAGCCAGAGAAAGATTCCAATAGTGTACTATTTAACCACTTGCCGACCGCCTGCCATGGCTTGACGGCGGCAAAGTGGCTCTTTATCACGAACCACCGTCACGTGATGGCGGCCGATAGTACTAGTATTGTGAGCGCGCGCCGCCGGAGGTGCACCTGCGCGCTCACTGTGTTCCGGCGGGGCCAGGGAGCCGGTAGGGCGGACTCGATCTCCGCCGACTACCCAAAATGGCTCCCCCGCAGTGAGAGAATGGAGGTCCATGTATGTAAACACGGATATCCGTTCTGACAGAGGGGGAAGTGCTGTGATCACAGGCTTCCTGTATATGGAAGCCGTGATCACTCCTCTCCCCCTGCCAGCCCAGGCCCCATACAGTTAGAACACACAAAGGGAACACAGTTAACCCTTAGAGCGCCCCTTCCAGGTTAACTCCTTCACTTTCAATGGCATTTACACAGTAATCAGTGCATTTTCATAGCACTGATCGCTGTATAAATACCAATGGTCCCAAAAAAGTGTCAAAATAGCCCGACATGTCCGCCGCAATATGGTAGTACCACTAAAAATCGCAGATTGCCGCCATTACTAGTAAAAAATAAAAAAAATAAATGAATTCTCATCATTGGTAAACGCGGCAACTTTTGCGCAAACCAATAAATAAACACCAATTGCGATATTTTTTAACCAGAAATATGAGGAAAAATATAAATCGGCCAAACCGATTTTTTTTTGGATTTGTATTTTAGCAAAAAGTAAGAAATATTGTTTTTTTTTTTTTGCAAAATGGTTGCTCTTTTTTTGTTTATAGCGGCGATCAGAAATGATGCAGAGGTGGTCAAATACCACCAAAAAAAAGCTCTATTTGTAGGAAAAGAAGGATGCAAATTTCGTTTGGGTACAACGTCGCACGACCGCGCAATTGTCAGTTAAATTGACGCAGTGCCGAATCGCAAAAAGTGCTCTGGTCCTAAAGGAGGAAATCCTTCCGGGGCTGAAGTGGTTAATGTTAAAAGGAACATGTAACAAGTAAAGGACTGTAAATCAATAAACTCACATCTAGAAGCTATTGCCAACCCTGAATCGTGCAGCGGCGTGATGTCAGCACCAAAATCTCCCCACAATTTTGTATTAATATTTATAATGGAAGCCTTTTGTCAGTCTACTATTGATAAATATATTTTTTTATTAGTAAACTCCAGATGCATTTTTCAGTATGCTGGGCCCCATGACTCATTGTATTCAGATTTCTGAAGCAAATAATCTTACCTAGAGATGCTGCCAGGAACAGCACTTGCAGTTGTAGACTGATTGGTTAAGCTACTTTTACTCAATTAGCAGCAGTCTGGTCAGACTGTTGTGTGTGTGCTCCTTCAGTTGATGGGCAGCTCAATGGCTAACTGAAGAACCACAGAGAGCAGGCTGAAAACACTGCTGCTAACTGGGTAACAATGGCTTAGCATTGCCAGCCTGCAGCAGGAAGGTAAGAAACTTTACAACTGATTTGTAAAAAATGATTTTCTTAAAATGGAACTAATGGCAAAACTTTTTTTAAAAAAATTTGAATAGCGTAAGGGAAGGTTATAATCGCTGGGAGGTTTTTTTTGTCATCTGTGTCCCATTGGGGATTTTCCCTTAACTTCCTTTCACTTCCACAACAGGAAGTGAAAGGAAATCCCAAGGTGAGGGAATCCCAGGGGGTCACCAGAACTAGTGTCCTGATTAGAAGATTTCCCCCTCTATTTCTGTTCTGATGTCAACCCAAAATTTGGGAATTTCTTTTACTTTCACTTTCTACGATAATGGTAAACAGGCCAAATAGAGAGGGTGAGTGTCCCAAATGGGGCACAGACAGCAATAAAAACCTGACAAGAGAATCCCTCTCCACTCTATCCAAAAAAAAAAAAAAAGTTTTGCCTTTAGTTACGCTTTAAGAGAACGGTATACAATTAGGTATGATGGCAAACATACTAAAAAGCTGATTTAGGGTTTCATGCAATCTGTTTAGCCTTCATTTATTGCAAGTACATTTTCCAATGTTTAGGCACAAGGTAGGCTTCTCTGCTGTTTGCTGTTCTTGCATTGAGCATGCTTTGTGATTTGATATAGAGATCCACTAGCAATAATGATGTAGACCAAAACAAAGACTCTCCTAAGCTGCTTTTTCATTTACATGCTAGCTACATTCATATTGGGATTTAGTTATGATTCACAGTCTTCCAGCTCAGTGTTTCAAGTGTTTTTTAAATAAGACTATATGGGAAGAAGAGTGAGGAACAATAGAGAAGCGAATAATGAAGATCTATGCAAGCCAATTACCAAAGTCTTTGTAAAATCTAGGATAATTCATAGGACAGAAGATGCTTTATACGTGTATCTTCTACTGTATGTATGAGACAAATACAAAGGTAAAGTTTGAAATAGTTATCTTTCCTCTAAGCCCTTTGAAATGTTGATCACTTATTTTGACAGGTAATTAGAGATGTCATAAACAAATTAATTTGTTATAAGATTTTCTGGGTGTTTATTAACCTCTTTACGCCGGTGCCCCCCACCCCTTTAAGAGATTTAGGTTGCCGGGAGGCAGGGCTTAAGATCACGTGACCGCCATCACAGGGGTCATGTGATCTGAAAACTCCCGATCGCAAACAGCGATCAGGAGCTTTTGGTTAGGTGCTGGTAACTGTATCGGGAGTGCTCTCAGCACAGCTGTATTGACCGCGATTCATGCAAATATACGTCCTCCCAGCGCCAAGGACCAGGCATCAAGAGGCCGCATATTTGTGTGCGGCCGGCGCCAATGACGCCATTGGGTAAACTGATTGTAAACCCAGTCTTGAAATCTGAACAAAGCACATACTGTATATCTGTAGTGTTCACATATCTCTCTCCAAAGTTCTAAGTGTCATTTCTCTCTGGTGCTTTGTTCCTCTGTTATCAGCATGAGTCTCTTCTCAGAAGTTTTCCCAACACATGAGATAAAATTTGTGATGGGGAGGGAGATAAGCACATGCTTGAATATTCAGAATACAGCTCTAGATGTTCCTTTGTTCCTCTGCCTATATGGAGGGGGGGTGTCCCTTTCCTCCAATCATCTCTCACACAGTGTATAAGAGCTCTAACTGCAGCTCTCCGCCCTCTTCCCTGTACTCCTGACAGATGAAGAAGGATTTTTATCACAGTTGTGTTCTTTTGAAGGGTTGTAGACAAGAGAAGATTGCACATAAACAAGTAAAAGAGGGTTTGTTTAATCTCTGTGTATCATCTGAGGCTCTTCGCTGCACTCGGTATATGAAGGGTTTACAACAACTTTAAACGGCAGTTTGGAAAAATACTGATATCACCTCTTAAATCTCATGGCTGTCCCAGCAATGTTCCTCACTGGAGAAAGGAACCTTCATTCTCTATTTATTCTGTTGGAAAATCCAGCAGGGGATGAGGGACACTATTATTTAAAACCTATTATGCAGGGCTGATGAAAATATTGGCTTCCTGTTTGAGCAAAGTGACCTGATCAAATAATTTATTTGTTTTTGACTGGATCAGGCAGAGGCGTCGCTAGGGGGTGGCTATTGGGGCTATAGCCCCGAATCTCTCAGGCAAGGGTCCCCAACCAAAGGGCCACAGTCCACTACAGGGCCGTGGCCTCTGCATCAGGGCTGTGAGTGTGGCAGCCAGGCAGCACGAGCAAGCGAGACAGCAGAGAGATAACATCATCTCTCACCGCCCGGCCTGCATCACCGCTGTTCTGCCCTCACTGTGCAGCCACGGGCAGCAAAGAGATTACATCATCTCTCACTGCCTGCAGTGCACGCTCTCTCTTTAGTGACCCTGGTGTAAGGGGAGGCTCTCTGAGGTAAGGAGGGGCTCACTGGGGACCCTGATGTAAGTGGGGGTTCCCTGGGGACCCTGATGTGAGGGGCTCTTTGGACAGAGGTCTCTCGGGGGGGAATGCAGTCCCAGGGGTTTCTCAGGGAGTGTAGTCCCAGGGGTCCCTTGGGGGTGAATGTAGTCCCAGGGGTCACTCGGGGAGGAATGGAGTCTCTCGGAGGGGAATGTGGTCCCAGTGATTTCTCTCTCGCACGTGACGTCCGTCACTCTCTACTACATTAGAGAAACGACG
>BLSH010385746.1:834381-877358 GCA_018402905.1 Glandirana rugosa | reverse complement strand
AGTACCCCCCTACCCACCCGCGATCCCTGGCCCTGAATGCCAGCATTTCAAAATTCCTGGACTTTGAAATGCTGTCATTCCGTCTGGTGGACACGGACAGTTTCAAAAACCTGATGGCGGTGGCTGTCCCACAGTACGTGGTTCCCAGCCGGCACTACTTTTCCAGGTGAGTCATCCTTTCCCTGCACAAACAAGTCGGGGACAAGATCAAGTGTGCACTGCGCAATGCCATCTGTGGCAAGGTCCACATAACCACTGATACATGGACCAGTAAGCACGGGCAGGGACGCTATATCTCGCTAACTGCACACTGGGCAAATGTAGTGGCGGGTGGGCCTGAGCCAGCTAGCCATTTGGCGTATGTCCTTCCACCACCGAGGATTGCAGGGCATTTCTCTTTGCCTCCTGTTGCCTCCTCCTCCTACTGCGCTTCCTCCTCCTCAACCACTCACTCATCCGCTCAGCGTAACACCTTCACCACCAACATTAGCACATCCAGGGGGAAACGACAGCAGGCTGTTTTAAAACTGATATGTTTGGGGGATAAACCCCACACTGCGCAGGAGCTGTGGACGGGCATTGAACAACAGACCAATGAGTGGTTGTTGCCACTGAGTCTCAAGCCCGGCCTGGTGGTGTGCAACAATGGCCGAAATCTCGTAGCGGCTGTGGGTCAAGCCGGTTTGACGCACATCCCTTGCCTGGCGCATGTGCTCAATTTGGTGGTACATAATTTTCTAAAAAACTACCCGGATATGTCAAAGCTGCTGCATAAAGTGCGGGCCGTCTGCGCTGCAGCGGAACTTCGGCCTTCCCGCTCACCGCCTCATATGCAACGTGCCCACAAGGTGGAACTCCACCTTGCACATTCTGGAGAGACTGTGCGAGCAGCAGCAGGCAATAGTGGAGTTTCAGCTGCAGCATGCACGGGTCAGTCGCTCTGCGGAACAGCAACACTTCACCACCAACGAGTGGGCCTCCATGCGAGACTTGTGTAGCATATTGCAGTGTTTTGAGTACTCCACCAACATGGCCAGTGCCGATGACGCTGTTCTCAGTGTTACTATCCCACTTCTATGTCTCCTTGGAAAAACACTTCGGGCCATGATGGAAGAGGATGTGGCACAGGAGGATGAGGAGGAGGAAGAGGGGTCATATCCACGGTTATCAGGCCAGTCATTCGCAAGTGGCTCGGAGGGTGGGTTCCTGCACCAGCATAGGCCAGGTCAAAAATATTCAAGCCAGGGCACAGTTCTGGAGGACGAGGAAGATGAGGAGGAGGAGGAGGAATCGCAGCAGGGTGGCACCCAACGCAGCTCGTGGGCATCACTGGAGCGTGGCTGGGGGGATACAGAGGACACAGATGACATACCTCCCACAGAGGACAGCTTGTCTTTGCCTGTGGATAGCCTGGCACACATGGCCGACTACATGCTGCAGTGCCTGCGCAATGACAGCCGAGTTGCCACATTGTAACTTCTTCTGATTACTGGGTGGCCACCCTGCTGGATCCCCATTACAAGGACAACGTGCCGTCCTTAATTCCCTCACTGGAGCGTGAGAGGAAGATGCGCGACTACAAGCGCACACTGGTAGAGGAGCTGCTGAAGGCATTCCCAAATGACACCGGGGGCTCAGTGGAAGCACAAGGCAAAGGCAGAGGAAGAGGCCACCTATGCCACCTGTGCCACCGCCTGCACCTCAGAAGGCAGGGTTAGCATGGCCGAAATGTGGCAAAGCTTTGTCAGCAGCCCGCCACAACAAACAGCACCACCAGCTGATAAACGTCTTAGCAGGAGGCAACTTTTCAGCAACATGGTATGTATGTGTGCACACGCCTACACGTACTGACTGATGGGTCTGCCCCATTCAACTTCTGGGTCTCCAAATTGGCCACATGGCCTGAGCTTGCCCTTTATGCCTTGGTGCCCTGCAGCCAGTGTATTGTCTGAACGTGTGTTTAGCAGGGCAGGGGGCGTTATCACAGACAAGCGCTGCCGCCTGTCCACAGCCAACGTGGACAAGCTAACCTTTATTAAAATGAGCCAGGCATGGATCCCACAAGACTTGTCTGCACCTTGTGCAGAATAAACATTTAGACTGGACTCACACAGCCATTCGTATGCTTGTTTTTTTGAATAGGCCTCAATATTTTGGGGGCTACCCCAATTATAAACAAACAAAAAAAAAAAGTGTTGGCTACCTTATGCTCCTCCTCGACCACCGCCACTTCCACCTACACTGCCACGGTCACGGCCTAGTTAACCTCTAGGCTCCTACTCCACATCCACCCCCCTTCCCATTTTTTTTTAATTTGATTTTAATTTATTTTCCCTATCCCCATTTTTTGTAGGGCACTTGCCCTACTCTTACCCCCATTTTACTTCCTTTTGCAGCCCTCTAGCACTTGCCAGGACTTTGTTACAGCCATTTTTGAGCCTAAAAGTTCGGGTCCCCCTTGACTTCAATGGGGTTCGGGGTCCGGGATAACGTTCGGGCAACGTTCGGTGCCGAACCCGGACTTTTTCCCAAAGTTCGTTCGGACCCGCAGAACCCGAACGTCCAGATGTTCGCTCAATTCTAGTTTTAATGTTTATTTTTCTGATGTGCTTGAATGGATGCTTAAAAAAGAAAATTCTGAAAATAAAGAGTTAAAAAAAAAAAAAAAATTACCACCAAGCTATTCTCAAAGGGTCTACTACAACGTACTACCAAATACCTGTCCCTTTTATGGACTAATTTTGGATATCCTGCACTCCTAATTTCTTCCTCTTAAAATTGATTTCTGCAATTTAAGGTAAAAAGACTTAAAGCAGAGCAAAAAATTAAAGGTCAGCAGCTACACATACAGTAGCAAATCTCGGGTTCTGCCGCCGCCATTCATGATAAGGGAAACCGGCAGTGAAGCCTTTTGGCTTCACAGCCAATCCCCTACTGTGCATGCGTGAAGCGCGCTGCACTTTCTGAATGTCCTGGCGGTGGAGGAAGGATAAGGGGGGCAAACTTCTGAGTGATCTCGCCGCTGCGAGATCTTTTGGAAGTGGGTACGTGTACCTCTCTAAAACAGGTACCTGCTACTCCCTCCCCCCTGAAACGTGCAAAATGTGACACCGGAGGGGGGGAGGAGGCAGATAAGCGGAGCTTCCACTTTTGGACTTTAAATGACTGGAGCCCAACATATTTTTCTCCCAATCATATATCAAGAACCAAACTCTAAAATGGAAATGTTAGCCTGCCACACTGCAGGCAGGGTCATCACCCCAAGAGAAGGAGTGTTGTACCACTGTTGTTTCTGCCTGAATGAGTCATTATGCCCCACACACACATGTACAGATGTGATGTTTGAAAAAGTGAATACAGAAGAGGCTGTACAGCTAAAACATACAGTCAGCACATGTTTTGTCATGTCTGTCCTATGCGCTACTGTGTGTAGCTAAGAGATCTGCTTGGGATTTGTCATAGATGATAATGTTATTGGGTAATATTGCTGTGTTGCAGGCAGTGCTTTTGGTGTCTCCTATTTAAAATTCTGCCATCTAACATTATAAAATAAATATGGACACTTATAAACCATCTACATTGTGAGAAGCAGGATAACAAACACTCTTTATTAGGTATAAAAAAAAGCCTTTTTAATGAACATAACTTTGAACACGAATCCAGAAGAGCCAGCATGATCTGTATAATATGTAACTGCTATGACAGTCCATACACCGCAGAGAAGCATTTCTTGCCAGTAAGAAGAAATACTCTGTCTTGCATCAATTCTTGCTTAATAGGCTGGCTGCCAACCAATTGAGGCTAGAGTTACTTCGCCTCCTAGGAACTAGTTGGCTTGGGTTAATAAACAAGTAAATACATGCAATATCTGCCCTTTGTCCTCCCCCATGTTATTTCAGCTTGCTCTGTTGTAAGACCAAGTTTTGAAAAAGGTTTACTGTTAATAAGCTAGAGGAGTCCAACTAGTTAGCCAAAGGTCTTGACAGCCAGGTTGAGAAATCTGTGGCTTGTATTACCGTACATTACCTCATGTTTTTATAGGCTATGACCCACCAGTATGTGGGCTGAAATATATATGCCTTGGTGCATTAAAAAGTTGGACTGCACTGCCCCGTGCATAAAATAAAACCACAAGCAGATTGGTAAGATTTCCACATACTGTTTAAATTAATGCTGGAAATGTACATGATTTTTTATGTTCGGTAAAACATGCCGGTTTTAAGATAGGTAAAGCATGAACTTTAGAGAAACTGGTGTTTAAAGCATTTTTATTACCTTAAAAAATATTTCTAACGTTCCCCTACAAAAGAAGACTATTATTACTTACCTCTTTAGTGGGAAAGTCCTAACTTTGCTCTCTTTAAAGCCCAACTAAACTTTTGGCTCAAATAAGGTAAATACATTCCAGGTGCATTATTACAAAAAGTGATTAAAGTCACAACCTGCCTCCTGCCAACATGCTACAGTGAAGGACCCTTGATCTCCATGTGGAAGGTACAATATATCCCCAGCTAAGTTAGAGGTAGAGCTCCCCAATCAGCAAGGAACGTGAGACTTTCAAGTTTGAGGTCTGACTCGGCAAGGCACGTAGGACAACTGCTTCCATACTGCATCCATTGAGTTTAACTAAAAGACAAAAGTAAAATAAAAACCTGTATCCTTAGAACTCTAATCCCACAGATGATCCAAAAGGAGGCAAAATTCCTTACAAAACTCAATCAAGATTGCTACAAAAGGAAGAATATTCATTCCTGGTCCCCTAATGCAATCAGATACATCCTAGATTAACAATTTATACTGTTATTGCTTATAATTATTGTAGCACCCTCTAGTGTGCTGGAATAAGTTTTGTCAGTGTAGGAAAATTGGGAGGCTTGGCCAGTGGCGTCACTAGGGTTGGTGTCACCTGGTGCAGTAAAACTTGGTGTCATCCTCCTCTTTATCAGACCAGCTCAAGATGGGCGGCTCAGTTAATAAATAAATAAATATATATATATATATGCGGGGAGAGGGGGGAACTGCTGAACAAAGATATACAAGAGTCTGCAAGAGGAGGAGAAAATCACAGGCCAGGTGCTGCGGTAGAGGTGTTCTCCGGCTGAAAAAAAAATGCCAAAGGAGGCCAGGGCTTTGGCCACCCTTGGGATGGTGTCACCCCTCCAGCGGACCGCACCCCCTGCATCCTCCGCATCTCCCTATCAATGTCACTGAACTTGGCTGGTGGCCAAGCCTGTGCTGTTTGTTATTCTGGGTCAGGTGAGTGACTCAGGGAGGGCTGGATGACTCACAGGCAGCATCTCTGGGACCTCCCTCTACTTCTAGAAACTTACAGAAGATTCTAGATAGGTTGGCAGGGGGCAGGCTCCCTTAAATACACAGGGTCAGCCCATCTGGGGGCAGTGGACTTCGGGTGAAGATGGAGATGGAGTGTTAGGCTGTTGGTGACCTTTGAGGGTAGTCTGGGGGGGTGGGAATGGTTGTGGAAGGGACCCTCTTCATGACACACAGAGGTGTCCTAACCAGGAGGCATGGAAGCAAAGTGGAGGACAGTAGGAGAACACTGCCATACAAATCTCCAGGGAGAGAGACAGCCAGGAGGGCTGTTGAGTGTTACAGTCAGAGGACTGAGAGGCATGCCTGAGAGAGCACCGGCTGCAAGCAGTCTGGGATGGATGCAGAGTCAGTCTGGGAGGACTATGGAGGGCTAGTGATAGGGGCAGCTGCAGCCGGGTAGGCTGGCAGTGCCTGAAGAGGTGGTGCTGGGATCAGTAGCCACAGGAGTAGGACTGCTGAGCACTGGGACTTATTGCTACACAACCAAAGGGGCCCACGGTCCCTGTCTGTAAAGGGAATTTGCTACTGATCTGATTGTGCTATTGTCAGACCATCCATACAGTGCCCTGGGAGATGTAGTTCTACAAGTAAGATTGTGCTGGAGGTAGAAGAAGTTTATTGTATATACGGACTGCATATAGTTTGTACCCCTAAAGAATTTTATTGCTATGATCAAGTGGGCATCCCATAATACCCTAATCCCTATCCAAGTTCAACACCCCTAATAAAATACAAAAACAAAGCTGCAAGGACTGCTTCTGGTCTCCAGAGTGCTGTGAAAAATTCTGTGTGCCTGGCTGTGCGGGGCGGCAGATACCTTCATTCACCAGCAGCTCCTGCAGGGGTAGCGCTACATTATTAATGGCTGGTGTGTATGTTTTGCCTTTTATGAAATAATCTACAGATTTGGCTAGAACTAGCTCCAGTGAAGGCCTATTACACAGTTTCAAAGCTTTTAATGTAAAGAAGCACTTCAATATGTGGAGGTTAAACCTATTTTCTTCCAAGCACAAAGAGTGGCCTTTTTTTTATTTCCAATGGCCTTAAAAGTGAACAACTGGCACCAAGTATACTATATGGGCCATTTATGTATTTAAATAAGGTGGTCATATCCCCCTTAATTTACATTATTCAAGACAGAATAAATTCAGTTCAGTTAATCCTTCCTTATCCTCATGCCATGTATTAAAGCCCAAATAATATTAAATATATAAAAGTCCATGTCTCCAAAATATATATGTGGATGAATGAAAGAAGCGGAAAAGTTAGCCACTGTGTAGGAGTGCGTCCAGATCTATCATGCAAGTGCCCAAAACTGTATATAAAGATATATTTTAGAGACATGGACTTTTATATATTTGATATTATTTGTGTTTTATTTTGCACTGCACTATTTCTGTGACTGCATAATTTAAAAGGTGTTGTGATTTGACCTATCAGTGTCCAGCTGCATGTTGTTAGTTTTGGGCTGTTTGTGCTGATTAGTTCTTTGCTATTTTATGTATTAAAGCCCAACTCTGGGCTGGAAAAAAACCCCTTGGAGTATCCCTCTCCTCATACTGCAAAGGTTAAATGCTTGATTCTAGGGTTGGACTGATATCGATACTATTATCTGTATTGGTACCTATACTGAGCATTTACATGAGGACTTGTACTCTGGCAAATGCTCCGATGCCTAGTCCAATACCTGGACACTCAGGGATGATCGGTGTGGCGGTGGGAAACTTACAATCACCGATTTCCCTGTATAGATTTCAATAAAGCAGCTGACAGCCGCTTCTCCTCCTTTCTTTCCCAGCGGCTTTCAGCTGCTTTATTGAAATCTGTACAGGGAGATTGGTTATTGTAACTTCCCCACTGTGGCACTGATCATCCCTGACTGTCTCCTGTATCCTCCTCCAGTCCCCCTCCGTGTTTTCCTCTGTGCTCCTCCTGTTCCCTCCGTGTGCTCTTCGGTCTCCCTGTGTGCTCCTCCTCCAGTCCCTCTCCATGTCCTCCTCCATGCTCCTTCGGTCCCCCTTGTGACGAATGCGGGTATCATTAACTCGTGACGGAGGACCGGCCCATCTGACACCGCGCTGTCACTAAAGTAACAATGCCACTCTCAGCTGCATCCAGCACAAAGGTTTTACAGCTTGCCGGACCACAGTCTAGGTGCCAGCAGCCTGAGAGTGATTGTCACCGGGCTAATTTAAGCAATTAACCCTTTCACTGCCACCACTGACCTTTAATTTCCGTAAGGGTCAGGACTTTCTCCAATTTAGCATTACCAATTATGATTTTAGAATAATCGCCTATAACACACACTGTCGCCACAGACAGGTATATTCAGCTGATTTATTCCAAACAGTAGCACTCTTCAAAAGACAGGTTCGTTTATAGCTTGCATTAAGAGCAAGGTTAACACTTTTTAAAATAAGGTTTTAATAATGAAAGGGTCAAAATTGGTGCAAATAAAATATTTACAGAAAAAAGGTACAGTGGGGCAAAAAAGTATTTAGTCAGCCACCAATTGTGCAAGTTCTCCCACTTAAAAAGGCCTGTAATTTTCATCATAGGTACACTTCAACTATGAGAGACAGAATGAGAAAAAAAATCCAGAAAATCACATTGTCTGATTCTTAAAGAATTAATTTGCAAATTATGGTGGAAAATACGTATTTGGTCACCTACAAAAAAAGCAGGATTTCTGGCTCTCACAGAGGCTCCTCTGTCCTCCACTCGTTACCTGTATTAATGGCACCAGTCTGAACTCGTTATCAGTATAAAAGACACCTGTCCACAACCTCAAACAGTCAGACTCCAAACTCCATTATGACCGAGACCAAAGAGCTGTCAAAGGACACCAGAAACAAAATTGTAGACCTGCACCAGGCTAGGAAGACTGAATCTCCAATAGGTAAGCAGCTTGGTGTGAAGAAATTAACTGTGGGAGCAATTATTAGAAAATGGAAGATATACAAGACCTGGGGCTCCATGCAAGATCTCACCCTGTGGGGCTCAAAATGATCACAAGAACAGTGAGCAAAAATCCCAGAACCACACGGGGGGACCTAGTGAATGATCTGCAGAGAGCTGGGACCAAAGTAACAAAGGCTACCATCAGTAACACACTACACCGCTAGGGACTCAAATCCTGCAGTGCCAGACGTGTTCCCCTGCTTAAGCCAGTACATGTCCGGGCCCATCTGAAGTTTGCTAGAGAGCATTTGGATGATCCAGAAGAGGATTGGGAGAATGTCATATGGTCAGATGAAACCAAAATAGAACTTTTTGGAAAAAACTCAACTTGTCGTGTTTGGAGGAGAAAGAATGCTGAGTTGCATCCAAAGAACACCATACCTACTGTGAAGCATGGGGGTGGAAACATCATGCTTCTGGGCTGTTTCTCTCCAAAGTGACCAGGACGACTGATCCGTGTAAAGGAAAGAATGAATGGGGCCATGTGTCATGAAATTTTGAGTAAAAACCTCCTTCCATCAGCAACGGTATTTTTAGATGAAACATGGCTGGGTCTTTCAGCATAACAATGATCCCAAACACACCGGCAACAAAGGAGTGGCTTCGTAAGAAGAATTTCAAGGTCCTGGAGTGGCCTAGCCAGTCTCCAGACCTTAACCCCATAGACAATCTTTGGAGGGAGTTGAAAATCCGTGTTGCCCAGCGACAGCCCAGAAACTTCACTTCTCTAGAGGAGATCTGCATGGAGGAATGGGCCAAACTACCAGCAACAGTGTGTAAAAACCTTGTGGAGACTTACAGAAAATGTTTGACCTCTGTCATTGCCAACAAAGGGTATATAACAAAGTATTGAGATTAACTTTTGTTATTGACCAAATACTTATTTTCCACCATAATTTGCAAATAAATTCTTTAAAAATCAGACAATGTGATTTTCTGGATTTTTTTTCTCATTCTGTCTCTCATATTTGAAGTGTACCTATGATGAAAATTACAGGCCTCTCTCATCTTTTTCAGTGGGAGAACTTGCACAATTGGTGGCTGCCTAAATACTTTTTTGGCCCACTGTATTTCAAAACAATAAAGACATAATACAGCAACAAAGAGATAAGGTAGCATATAACCACTTCAATACCAAGCCTGTTTCTTGAGTTCGGTGCTTACCAGTTAAAAACAGGTTTTTTGCTATAAAATTACTTAGAACCCCCAAAAATTATATATTTTTTTTTCCTAACACCCTAGAGAATAAAATGGCGGTCATTGAAAAAATTTATGTCACACCATATTTGCGCAGCGGTCTTACAAGCGTGCTTTTTTTTGAATAAATTCAGTTTTTTTAGTTAAAAAAATAAGAAAACAGTAAAGTTAGGCCAATTTTTTTCCATATTGTGAAAGATAATGTTACGCCGAGTAAAATGATACCCAACATGTCATGCTTCAAAATTGCGTCCGCTTGCGGAACGGCGATAAACTTTGCAAATTAAAAATCTCCATTGGCGACATTTAAAAAATTCTACAGGTTAGCAGTTTTGCGTTACAGAGGAGGCCTAGAGCTAGAATTGTTGCTCTCGCTCTAACGATTGCGGCGATACCTCACATGTGTGGTTTGAACACCGTTTTCATATGTGGGCGGGACTTACGTATGCGTTCGCTTCTGCGTGCGAGCTCGGCGGGATGGAGCGCTTTAAATTTTTTTTTTTTTTAATTATTTATTTTGCTTTTTACTTTTTATTTTTACACTGTTCTTTAAAAAAAAATGCGATCACTTTTATTCCTATTACAAGAAATGTAAACATTCCTTGTAATAGAAAAAAGCATGACAGGTCCTCTTAAATATGAGATCCGGGGTCAAAAAGTCCTCAGATCTCATATTTACTCTCAAATGCAAAAAAAAAAAAAAAAAAAAATCTGAAAAAAGTGACAGAAGAAAAAAAAAATCGGGCCCTTTAAGACCGTTGGGCAGACGTCATTTCTGATGTCATTTCTGCCGGCCGTATTATGGAGCCGAGTGAGCACAGACACTGGGGGGAAAGCATCGGATCATCTCCGCTGCTGCCGGCGGGTCCGGTAAGCGGCGGAGATGACCGGAAAGCGCCGGGAGGGGGGGCACCTCTCCCGCCGCTGATAAAAGTGATCTTGCGGCGAATCCGCCGCTAAGATCACTTTTATCTTGCAGGGAATCGCCTGCTGAAAAAAACGGTATCTGAATGGTGCCTGCAGCTGCAGGCACCATTCAGATATCACCACTCAAACTCAAGGACGTCATATGACGTCCGGCGGTACGGAAGTGGTTAAGGAGGGAAAGATACTTGCAATCAATGTCCTTGGGTTGAACAGAGCTTGGTCGATGATGGTTCTCAAACTTGTAGATGTTCCTGGTTTGATGGTAAAAGGAGAACTGTCAAACTGTCCTGGGCATCTCTCTTTTATTTGGGATCAAAGGGGTGTTGACAGACGGCCTCTTGACCAATTGAGCTTGGAGGGTTCTCTACTGTTTACAGACAGCTAACATCAATATTATGGTCCAGCGGGAAATTTGCAGTACAACAAATATAAACATGAAATGTTTCCAATGTCTAATTTATCTAGGAGGAAGAAGCGTTACCAGTAGTTCACCATATGATCTGACATAGGGGTGTCTGGACTTGAAACTTTATAAATTATCAGAGGAAACTAAATATGTCCATATTATGTCTGTGCTATTATTTTGGAAGTCATAACACATGCTGACGTTTCAGGACTAGACTGCTAAACTGTCTGCATCTTATGTGGATTGAGCTTTTTACAACAGGTGTCAGTTTTATGGACCCGGAGATGTGTATTGGGATGTCTGGCCTCAGTCACCAGTTTGTGTATTGGATAACTGAAAGGAAAAGGTGGGGGGACAAGGTCACGGTGGTGTGCCCTTCACGTACCAACATGGCTGAGGTGAGCTCGAGACATGACAAAATGGCGTCTATGCACACAGCTAGGCCTCAGCCCAGTACCCAAAACCGTTACACCCCTCTGTGCTCCTGCAGACCCTCTCCGCGCTCCTGCGGTCTCCCTCCTTGCTCCTCTGGTCCCCCTCCATGCTCCTCCGTCTCCTCTGTGCTCGTTCTCTCAGGATGGATAGCAGAGCGGAGGAATATGTAATTTACCAGCTCCTTCCTTTTCCAAATGAGCAGAGTCAGTGATCACTGACTTTGTCCATTCATAACTGAGTATCCTAAACTGTATTTATGATGCTTCACCTTATGAAAGGAGAGGAGTCGCTGTCTCCTGTCCATTCATCTTCAGTGCAGCTGAGGCTGCTGAGAAAGGGACTGGGGACTTTCTGTCCTCAGCCTCTTTCCCTGTCTCTAAAGGGAGATCTCAGGGGTCTATTAAGACCCCTGATATCTCATCAAAGCCACCCCCAACAGGGCTAATAAAAAAATAAATAAATAATAAAAAAAGAATTGTAATAAATCAATATTAAAAGGTTAAATTGTAAACAAAAAGAATAACAAAAAAAATTGTAAAAAATAAAATTGTAAAAAATAAATAAAATAAAAATAAAAAATGACTGACACGTGTCATCAGTGCTGCATATTAGTGTCACTGTCACGTGACATTAAAAAGAAGTATTGGTAATTGGTGTTGGCGAGTACTCGAAGAACAATATCGGTACATTTACTCAGTCTTAAAAAAGAGGTATTGGTGCAACCCTACTTGATTTGTGTAGGGAAGATAAAGTCTGCTTTGCTTACCTTACCCCACTCCAACTGGCTCTGATTCTCTCCTACTCTTCCTCTGATGCTCCTGGCTATGGGCTGTCCCTCAGCATCTTCATGTACAATGCTGGACTATTCCTGCATTATACCTGAAGAAGGTGACTATGGCCGGAGGAGGCATTGAGGGTTAGTCCCTCAGCTAGAGGGACCCTGGTGGAGCTAGGAATAAGGTAGGTAATGCACCTCATTCCTCCACCTCCAGACAAAGACTAGCATTTAACCCTTGCAGTGTGCAGCCCATTCAAATGGTCATTTTTTTTTGTGCCTTATGGACTTCAGCTTTAAGATAGTTGCCTGTCTCTGCACTCTCGCAAGTTCTGCATCATCATTTTTGTAAACCGGTGTCTAAAAGTGAACTTCATATTCTGTTCTTGAATATATCAGTGTCTAAACTTCCTTTGAAACAAGTTGAGTTTATCTGAACCTTTCATGTTTGTCCTCATCATTAAAGCAAGTCAGTATCTCCCTATCTCCGGCAGCTCATGCATATTTGTCAGCGCTTGACGACCATCAGACTCAACCTGCCCGTGACTGGCAATAGGTACAAACACATATTCTACTTTCCACAGCAATTATCATTTTCATCACATAGGTTAAAAAGATTGAGAGCATTCTGCCATGTGTGAACCAGATCTAAATCACATCACAGAAACCTTGCATCTCCTCGGGAATGGATTTCTGTCATAAACATTTTTACCGCATCCAACGTCTGTCAGGCCCATGAACAAATAATTATTTTTTTCCCCTCTCTTTCACAAAGAGAAGACAAAGTCAAATAATCTTCAAACTTTAGTAATTCATGCTGAAATGTATTTCACAACACAACGCCTTTCAACTTTTCTTGATAAGAACTATCGCTGGAACAAAGATTGCGATCTTCTTTTTCTTCTTTTGTTTATCTATTAATGTGCTGCATTTTAATGAAGTGGAATTATTCCAAATATTAAATTCCATTGTTTATGTATTTCATTAGCTAGCACAGCAGTCGTTGCCCTGATTGGTTTTCCCAGAACAGAGCAGTTGGTACTATGAAATAGGAATGTGTGAAAGGTCACACTCCCAGAATTCTTCGCTGTGTTTTAGATCATTATATCTGTTGTATTGCTTTGTGTTCTGCATGTAATAATTATAGCACTTATTTGCTAAGCCTCATACACACAGCATACAAGGGTTTTTTTCCTCCTTTGGATGCCTATGCTACTGGTAGGAAAAAAAGCAGCTTGAAAAACGCGTCTAAAGCTGTGTTTTGCACACACCTTTAGATGCGTTTACACGTGTTTAGGCGCTCCACTTCTAACACGCCAGTAAATTCCTATATGTAGATGGCCACATAGGATAACATAGAGGTGCGCTTACAGGCTGAAGAAGAAAAAGTCAAACCACTGTAAAAGCATTTTTAAAGTTCAGTGTACTTGAGGCCTATGTGCTACTAAGAAGTCACAAATTATCAGATTATCAGTAGGAAATAGCTCTAAATTTACTTTTTTTTTGGAGGCACAAAGAAGAAGGATGGAGCAACATGCTACTTGTTAAGATTCTAAAATTGTTTATTTCCTCAATACAATATAACGGGTTATAGGGTTTTCAAATACACCCTTTATCCGAGCTTTGGTAACTGATTAACAGAAGGAAGAGGACTCTTATTGGTCAATATTACATAGGATTTGGAAACAGATTGTCTCTGCCTGTTTTCTTTATGATGATGTTTTATCACTCCTCTGAGTATCCTCTAATAAGTGCAGTTCTAATAAGTGTCAGAAAGGTACCCCAGGATTTAAAGCTACATGGGTACCTTAATCTGATTTCCATGAAATATGTAAATAAAATAGATGGCTAGGTTTCCTTGAAGGCTTCAATGTCCAACTCACTTACCTTCATACAGTTCCAAAAGAGTCATTTGTTATTTATTTAACCTTCTTAGGAAAATGTGTTTTTTCCATCTGCTGAGATTATGTGTTCAATTAAAGCTTGTACTTCAGATGTTCTTACTTTGATTCATGGATCAACCCACATACCTGAACCACCTGAATGTGTGGGCAGCAAGGAGGAGTGTAAGCTCATGCACTTGTAGGCTGCCAGAGGCATAAGCTGAAACATGGACATGATTTTAAGGCAGTGCTCTCCGTCATGAGGGACACTTCTTTACGCAGACAGAATTTACCTCTAGATTCCGTGGCACAGCTCTTGCAAATTTATGCACTGCATATTATGGGTAACAGCTCCTCAGTACACTTTATCCCTCTCCATGCAGCATTTTTGAGCCAGTGCCACGTGACATGCACTGGATTCCACCAGCCCTGTTGCCTGTCACCTCATCCCGATGACAGTACTCCGTAGGTTTAACTCTTCTCTACTTGTAATTAGACTTGAATCCTAGGATGCTCTACTCTGTACACAACCCTTGGTTGCTATTCCCCAGAGGCCTCTCTCCATCTTCTGTGACATACAGGCTGTGTTTCTAGGCTATCTCATACTGCATGTTGGATCTCAGATTGGGGGGTAGCAATTGTTAGGGAAGGAACCCAAGCACACAAGTTCCATCACCTATGCCTAGTCACCTCCGTTCCTTGACTGGCTTGTTGTTTATGCACATAGATACTAACACTGTAGTCAGCAATGGCAATACAGTCTTCTCTAATTAACTTGCCTGTTCATGTAGACATTGGTACTGCATGTTCTTTTGCATTGCCTGTGACCATATGGGTATTATGCCTTGCATACACCCCTTTCTGAATGTCCTCAAGCAACTTAAAACCAGGCAGGAGTAAGTTAACAACAAACTTCTCTTTGCTGAAAGTTGATGAAATTAAACAGGGCAGTATAAATAGATTCTTCACAGACATCCCTTTTCTTCTTACAAAGTGCTAGATTAGTCCCTTCTGGTGCCCCTGTCCATTGGGTAGTCATACCTTGTGATTGTAGAGAAAGTCCTTAGAGTCCATAGAGCAATTGTACAAGTCCCTGGGGGAGATTTACTAAAATTGCAACACTCAGAATCTGGTGCAGCGGTGCACCAGATTTTGCACTCCCCAGTTTTATTAAATCACCCGCCATGAGTCCATGTCTTGGAACCCCAACTGGGTTCCAGCCAAGGAGTGAACTAACAGCAAGCTTCAGCTACATGTTACAATAATTTACTGTTCAGCTTCCCACACAGAGCAACCTGATCTAAAGGTGGCTCCCTCCTTTTATCTGTTTGCCCCCAGCAGAGGGTAGCACTTCTAGAAAGTCCAGGAAACATGACCAGCATGACCCCAGTTAGCCGCTGACATCCCGGAGCCCCCAGCTTAAAGGAGTTGTAAAGTCTTAAGGTTTTCACCTGGTGAAAAACCTCCTGTACTGCAGCAGCCCCCCAGAACCCCCCTTTTACTTACCTGAACCTGATTGATTCAGCACTGAGGATGAGCCAAGCAGCTCCAGCTGCTGGCTCGGGTCATCATTGGATAGATTTATAGCAACAGGAGCCATTGGCTCCCACTGCTGTCAATCAAATCCAGTGGGGCGGGGCCGAGTCCTGCTGTCTGTGTCAATGGACGCAGCAGCAGGACTCGGGAGCATGCCTGCAGGGTGCCCCCAGGGAAAGTCCTTTTGTGAGGGGACACCTGGTGAAGAGGAGGAGCCAGGGGCGCTGCCGGGGGACCCCAGAAAAGGAGGATCAGGCCGGTCTGTGCAAAACACTTATGACATGTTTATTATTTTAAAAAAAAAATGAACCTTTAGTATCACAGTGCAACAAATAGTACACATAAGGCATACCAACCACTTAGTAGGCACCTGCCTACAAATGAATTTCCCCTGAATAAGTGTAAATGCTAGGGTATGTTCCTGACATCAATTAGAACTGAAACGTTGCTTGCATGAGTAGTAAAATGTCTTCACTATTACAAACAAAATCCAGTTAAATGTCACTAACTACCTTTTGCTATATCATGACCTGGATAAAGGACTAACACGGGCTGTAACCTTCCCATCACTGAGGCTAGGTTCACACGGCTGCGAACTGTACTGCGAATAGATTGCTTTGCGATAGATTAAATTCGCAAGTCATCTCCAATAACATAGTGTTCTACCAGTGCAGTTCACACTGATGCGTTGCGAATCTAATCCGTGAAGAAAAAGGGTCCTGTGCGAGTTTGATCCGTGTGCGATGCTGTGCGTTGCGCATTCAGCTCCATAGACTACAATAGAACAAGGATTGAAAACGCAATCTCCCATTCACATCACTGCGATAGCTTCCCCCTCCAACTCCAGCTACAGCTTTGCGGTAGATTTGCACCAACACATGTAGAAATCGCACTTGTGTCTGAACTGAAAAAACTTACATCGCAATCGTATTCAATTCGCATAAAATTTGCACCGCAGCAGTGTGAACCTAGCCTAATAGCATGTGTTTTTGTCTGTTCCCCAGTTGAAAAAGCCTATCTGCCAAGACAAAGACAGAAAGCAAAAAACCTGCCACTTTATCCAAGAGCAAATAAAACTTCTCAGCTGGAGTTAGGTTTCAGCCATGTAAAGGGTTTATACAGTGTCTTGAAAAAGTATTCATACCCCTTGAAATTTTCCACATTTTGTCATGTTACAGCCACAAAACGTAAATAATTTTATTGGGATTTTAGTGATAGACCAACACAAAAAGTGTCACATAATTGTGAAGTGGAAGGAAAATGATAAATGGTTTTTAATGGAGTTAATACTTTGTAGAAACACCTTTCACTGCAATTACAGCTGCAAGTTTTTTGGGGATGTCTCTACCAGCTTTGCACATCTAGAGTGACATTTTTGCCCATTCTTCTTTGCAAAATAGATCAAGCTCTGTCAGATTGAATGGAAAGCGTTCATGAACAGCAATGTTCATGTCTTGTGAAACATTGGAGGTGAGCTTAGCTAGTTGCGACATCACATCCCTAAGTACATGAGCAAATCATAAATTAAAAGAAAAAAGTTGGAACTTTAAAGGCTGTCTCTAAAATCTCCCAAGTAGAGGCATGAAACAGTGAAGATATGTAAAAAGCTGAACATTTTATTTCATGACATACATTATATACAAAAATCTCACGTTAAGTGAGAATAAAAACAATTTAGTATATGTATTCTATACATGACCCATTAGGGTAAATCCCAATCTTAGTCGTCCCCAATGGTTGACCGATGGTAAGAAAAAGTGCTCTATAGACTGATATGAAGTGAGGTCTCACAATAGGATCACAACGCGTTTCGCTGTTCGCTTCTTCAGGCGATCCTAGTAATCATTGGATAAAAATCTCAGTTTACTAAATAGTTCCATGGTTTGAGGTATTAGGCCAATATAACAATATTTAGCATACATGTAATCATACTTTGATCGCTGTTTCTATATCATAATATGACTCTTATAAATCAGAACATTAACATAACTTATATATAAGTAGTACACATTAAAGGGGATGATGAAATCATCCCAATACATGTTGTCACTACTGGGAATGGTCACATTGCAAGAGACTCACCGGCCATATCTATTGTATCTTTATATTTTTTATATCCCAGGGGAAAAAAAAACAAAAAAAAAAAACAAACCCCCACCAGAAAGCCCAATATGAGGGAAAACAATGTCCATTGACAATGACAAAAGACCACATATATATCAGAAATCTCAAATGTGATATAACAAAAATTGTAATAGATATGTTGAATGTATCAAAAAGTCTAAAAAATATATATATATCAAAAATAGTAATAATAATAATAATAATGGTAGTAGGGGGGAACTCTTGTCAAATAGCATATTCATTGTATGAACTATACATATGTGTTCTATTCCTATCTAAAGATCACAAAGCCATTTACTCAGTTTTAGACATACCGTTATTGTAGAATAGGCATGTCCTATATGGATACTTGGGATATAAGTATCTCTCAAAGGGATGTGCAAGTAACCCTTATTGGGGCATTTTAAGCATAATATGTAACTGCCTTAGGACTTTCAGTCCGGCAGTAAAAATCCATATAGGTAGCAAGGAAAAAGCAGTCCCAGGAGAGCCCAACGAGGAAAGCCGAGGCGCAGCCTCGAATGATTCCTGTAGTGTGAAGAGGTATAGGCAATAGAAGTGTGTTAGGATAACTGTGGATCAGTCTATCAAAGATGACTGGCTTACCTAGCCGCATGTAGCACCTGGTTATGCAGGCGTCTCCATCCAGGTCCCTCTCCCCTCTTCCCCTCGGGTCCAGGGATTTTCACTGCCGTACTGAAAGTCCTAAGGCAGTTACATATTATGCTTAAAATGCCCCAAGAAGGGTTACTTGCACATCCCTTTGAGAGATACTTATATCCCAAGTATCCCAAGTATAGGACATGCCTATTCTACAATAACGGTATGTCTACAACTGAGTAAATGGCTTTGTGATCTTTAGATAGGAATAGAACACATATGTATAGTTCATACAATGAATATGCTATTTGACAAGAGTTCCTGACGCTTTACCATCCAAATTTTTGTTGAGTTCCCTGCTACTACCATTATTATTATTATTATTATTATTATTATTATTACTATTTTTGATATATATATATTTTTTAGACTTTTTGATACATTCAACATATCTATTACAATTTTTGTTATATCACATTTGAGATTTCTGATATATATGTGGTATTTTGTCCCTTAATGGACATTGTTTTCCCACATATTGGGCTTTCTGGTGGGGGTTTGTTTTTTTGTTTTATTTCCCCCCTGGGATATAAAAAATATAAAGATACAATAGATATGGCCGGTGAGTCCCTTGCAATGTGACCATTCCCAGTAGTGACAACATGTATTGGGATGATTTCATCATCCCCTTTAACCACTTCCTTACTGGGCACTTAAACCCCCCTCCTGCCCAGACCAATTTTCAGGTTTCAGCGCTGTCGCATTTTGAATGACAATTGCGCGGTCGTGCGACGTTGTACCCAAATAAAATTGATGTCCTTTTTTCCCCACAAATAGAGCTTTCTTTTGGTGGTATTTGATCACCTCTGCGGTTTTTATTTTTGCACTATAAACAAAACCAAGAGCGACAATTTTGAAAAAAGAACAATATTTTTTACTTTTTGCTCTAATAAATATCCAAAAAAAAAAAAAAATTATTCATTGGGTTTGGCTGATTTATATTCTTCTACATATTTTTGGTAAAAAAAATCGCAATCGGCGTTTATTCATTGGTTTGCGCAAAAGTTATCACGTCTACAAACTATGGGAATTGATTTATGGCGTTTTTATTATTATTATTTTTTTTACAAGTAATGGCGGCGATCTGCGATTTTTATCGGGACTTTGATATTGGGGCGGACATGTCGGTCATTTTTGACACTTTTTTGGGACCAATGACATTTATTCAGCGATCAGAAATTTAAATGTCCACTGATTACTGTATAAATGTCATTGGCAGTGAAGGGGTTAACCTGCAGGGGGCAGTGAAGGGGTTAACAATGTTCCCTGGGTGTGTTCCCTTGAGTCCGCCCGACCCGCGGGCACGCCCACGCAGCCTGCGGCGGCCGCGCGCGCCGCCGCCGCCCAGTGCGCACAGGGGACGTGTAAAGGGGCGGACGTCCATGGACGTCCACCCGGATTTTCAGATCCGCGCTGTAGACGTCTTTCGTCTATAGCGCGGATCTCTAGTGGTTAATGTATACTACTTATATATAAGTTATGTTAATGTTCTGATTTATAAGAGTCATATTATGATAAAAACAGCGATCAAAGTATGATTACATGTATGCTAAATATTGTTATATTGGCCTATTGTTGATTGACTGTCAATCACCAGCTCTCTGCTCTGATCCCCCCCCCCCACTCACTGGAGCGCTGGGTTGTGGAGGGAGTGGGAGCGGCCAGTTTAGGCTCTCAGCTGGTCCAGACTTCATTGTCGTGAACATGCCAGAGCCTGGACCGGCTCTGTGACATCAGCTGTCAGCGGGCTTCAGCTTGCTGTCTACCCAAAAATGGGGCTTTGGCTGTACTTCTCCTAAGAAGTTTTGTGCTAAATTCTACCCATCAATGGCTAGCTTAAGTTTATATAAAGACATAAGAATGGAAATGAAAGCTAGAAGGTAAAATTTGCATGAATTTAATTAAAGAGATATTTATAGAGATATGTTTAAATATATCTAACGCTGAGTGAGAGAGTGAGTCTAATCTTATGATGACTGTGAATGCCTGGCTATGTTTACCGATTATTCTGTGACTGATAAATTCCAGCAGTCCCAGAAATTAATATTGTGATTAAGGTATATCAGCTTTTGAATTTTATGCATTAGGTAAAATAAGACATGGTGTATAATTGAATAGAGGCAGAACAGTAATAGAATTAAAGACATTTACAAGTGTGGGATGTAAAACCCAGCATCAGAAATACAAATAAACTTTGGGGAACAATGGAAAGTCCAAAAAAAAGAAAAGAAATTCCATCCCACTCAACTGTCTGCCATTTTGGGAGTTTCCAGGTTGCCTGTTATTGTTACTCTTATCCCTTCAGAAGAGGTCAATACCCTAAGGACCCTTTTATAGTAGAAACCATGGTACTGCTTAGCTATGCGGAAAGATTAGCTGAACTGAATGTGACCTCTCTTGAGAAGAGGGGAGATATGATCACCATGTATGAATACATAATCAGTCCATATAGTGAACTTGGTGTTGAGTTATTCACTTTCAGGTCATTATAGAGGAGAAGGGAACACTCTATTTGTTTGGCAGAAAAGAGATTTAACCTCCACATATGGAAAGGCTTCATCTCAGTAAGAGCTGTGAAAATGTGGAATGGGGAATTCCCTCAAGAACTAGTTCTGGCCAGTTCAGTTGATTGTTTTAACCACCTACCTACCGGCTACTGTATATATACGTCCTGGCAGGGAGGTGGTTGTACTGGGATCATAGTTGAGGCTACAACCATGATCCTGGTGTTATTTTTTTCAGCCGGTGATTCTCTTTCATGTAAAAGTATTCCTGAGGGGCTGGGCAGCCGCTGGAATACTTTTACAAGTGACGATGCGACCAGCGGCATCCATGTGCAGCCTTACAGTGAGAGGAACTGAAGCTGTTCCTCCCACTGTGTGACAGCAGAACCGGCAAGCGTCGACAATGCTGTCATTTCCGGTTCCGACTCTTCGTTTGTCTGTTGCTGCTGCTTTATAAATTGGCGCCTTAGTGTGAATGTATGACTGTGTTATTTTATCCTTTCTCAAACTTGTGAAAAGGAAACCTAGGCCAAAAAGTGCCATCATTTAATATCTATTTTCCATTTATTTTGAGGGAAAAAATGTGAGATTAACATTCACTGGATGTAGAATGTACTTATTTATATTGTTTAAAGTTTACAGAACTGTAGGGCCATAACAATGTATGGTATGACGTGATGGCACAGGCAAAATCACCTGGGAGGCACATAACTGAAATCTGGCCCTGATTATATTGTAAGCTTCACTGGAGCGGGGACTGACGAATTGCTACATAGGCTCTGTGGAATATGCCAACTCTTTGCATAAATGAATTAAATAATTATAAATAGGCAAGTGAAAAAAAAAATAATAATGAGGTACAAGAAAAATAATATGCTTTATTTTATATAACAAAAAATTGCATACATTAAATTATGCATGGTAAAGCCTCATGAACGTGAGAGCCTATGGAGGGTTCCTGGTATAAAAAAAAAACTGCATTGCATTTTACAGGTTTTAATGACTGGGCAGTCAGGGAAGTGTTTGTATTACTTTGCTTTGAAGTGAGCTCTGGTAAGACAGCTAAATTCAAAGTTGACATAGTGTACATATATATTTAAACTGTCTTTCCTGAAAGAATTTGTAATTCTGTTCAGCTAGTCTTGTGATCCAGAAATCCAGTCTACCTAGGAATTGTACCAAAACTCCTGGAGAAGCATTCAATCGCAAAACATGTTGAGCTATATCAAGCTGCTCTGAACTGTATCATGCTATCTTGGGTTTTGGCTTCCCCCGAGGTTCTACTGGCACAGTTATGTCTGATTGGTGTTTACCTGGCCCATGACAAGCAACAGTCTGTAGCTTGGTGACCACTATGTAAATGTAATATTGTGTTTTTTTCCTAAAAGCTTTATTTCAAGCAAAGAAATACAATAGTTAATACAGGTAATATTAACATATGTGAGTCAGCACATGAGGTCATGTAACAATCTTCACTGGGAGTGAAGCGTGTGAATATCAATTAGAACATGGCTGGAAATATCTATGTTCTATAGATTTTATACTTATAATACCATTTGTGCTTGAACACACGTGTATTAGATAGACAAATCTAGTGTTAGCCCTTTGTATTTGGTTTTTAAAATAATTTTTTATATGATTTTGTTACTGAATAAAAGATTTATTTTTAAACAAATTCTGAAATGTTGGTACCTAAAAAGTCAATTTTCCCACTATCTATTATACAGTATATACTATAATCCAGTAAGTGGCAAATTACACTGCTATTGCACCCACAGTACCACCCTGCAGTTGTGTAAAGAAATTTTCGTACAGTGATTACTGCTATCTTTTGTGTCCTGCACCGAGCGGCTGCCCTGCTGCATAGTGAACACAGGGTGCCATTCACAGAACACCTAGCATTTTTCTCAACCAATGCAAAGTGTTCTATGACTGGAGGAGGTGGAGATTGTGATGTAACAGTCCCACCTCTCCACCTTATGCAATTAAAGAACGCCTTGCATTCATTGAGAAAAATGAAAGGCATTCTATGAATGGCGCCTGTGCAAAACTAATTACTGTACCTTGTATTTATCTAATACTGGCCATACACAATGTGTAATAGATTTGATCTGTCAGATAGGATTATCCCAAATAAAATAATAGATAAACTACTATACCATCCTTAAAAATATGCTTATCATTCAGCTTTCTTTATCAAATGAGCACAACACATTTTGCAGTTTTTCCATTCCTCCAGCGCTGACTTAATTTGCAGTTCTTTGTATTTGGTCACATAACATCTCACAAAGGAAGTTAATGCTAATGGACTTCATTTTGCCAGGTGCTGTGATGCTTGCTTAAATCAGGGAGCAGATAGCTTTAAAAAGCCCAGAAGACGTCACTGACTGCATGAAAAAGTAAGCATCTTCACTCGAGGCCACCAGTCCAACAAATTATTTGCATTGGCTCAGGGGGCAAATGCCCCCCTTGCCCCCAGGGTAGTCCTCCCCTGTCATGTATACCAATCAGCTGTAGACCTCCCTGAAAAAAAACAAAACAGCCTGATACTGATTTACACTGGGCTCCTTTGCGTAACTGAAGCCCAAAAATGGGATTTGGAACCGCAGGTGAAGGGATTATGTGCATATTCATATTGGGGAGAGAGGCGTTTTTTTTTTTGTTTTTTTTTAAGAAACAAATTTCTTCCTTCTCCTCTGTGCAGTTATTAAAGAGATACATGTAATCTGTATGGATTAATGCTGAATGCTCCATTTTCTATATGAATCTCATTCTTTTCTCCTTGGATTTGAAGGAGGTAATGTAGGAAAACTTACAACAAACACAATTATTCTTTATACAACTACTACTACGACTCTGCCATAAATACACACAGATCACAACAGGTTTTAGCAACTTTACAAGAGGACCTTGATAAAATAAAGGGGTGGGCAACTACATGGCAAATGAGGTTCAATGTAGGAAAATGTAAAGTAATGCACTAGGGAGCTAAAAATCTGAATGCAAGTAACAAGCCTGAGGAGGAACCTCTGGGGGAATCAGGATGGAAAAGGACCTGGGGGTCCTAGCAGATGACAGACTCAGTGATAGCATACAGTGCCAAGCTGCAGAAAGCAAGGGCAGTAGACTATTAGCATAAAAAGAGGTAAAACTATAATTCTACCCCTTTACAAAACTGTGGTTTGATCACATATTAAATATGCCACCCAATTCTGGTCCAGTCCTCAGGAAGGATGTACTGTAGAGGAACTGTAGAGAGTCCAGAGAAGGGCGACAAAGCTAATATACAAACAAAGCTGCAAGATCTCAGTTATGAGGAATGGCTGCACACAATAAACATATTTCCCTGGAAAAGAAATGCTTAAGAGGCAGCATGATTGTGATATGCAAATATCTAAATGGTGATTCTAGCATAGGGAGAAAAAAAAATATTCAGTCTCAGGTCACTTAAGAAGACACATGGCCACTAAATGAAATTGGACAAGAAGCAGTAGCAAAAAGAAAGGTTTGGGACTTTAAATGGGGCACATATCATGATGTGCCTCCATCCCAATTAATATATAAGAAGAGGAGGTTTGGGACTTTGAATGAGGTGTGTAACTGTCAGTGGGCATATTACACTTGGACATGATTACATTCATATGCAAAAAATGGATATGATTAAAAACAAATATTTTATTAAATGGTTTCATCAACCAGTTGTGGAGATATACATCATGATGACAACAATAATAAGGTGTGATGTAACGAATCAACAATACATATAGAACCATGACGTGCTAGCAAAAAGCATGGGATAGAGAGCTGATTGCATGGAAAGTCACAATGTGGGTTACAATGTTGATCCATAAGGGCAGAAATTAGTGTAAAACAGAGTAATTGCATCCTATATTACTCAATGCGTTTTGTGGATTTGCTCCACTTCCTCTGGAGCAGATGCAATCTGCATGTCTACACAATTCATATAAATATTAATGTAGTTGGAAAATTGACAGTAGGTATATAAGAAAACCAGATTGGAAAACGCCCTCCACAAATTGTTACTTACAAATCAGCACAAAGTGTTAATATGTGGTGATGAGGACCATGGGCTGTCCACATCGAGAACTGTGGGAGTAGTACCCGACAACGTCTGGTACACCTACTGTCGATTTCCCAACTATATTAATATTTATACGACTTGTGTAGACACACAGATTGCACCTGCTCCTGAGGAAGTGGAGCGAATTCCACGAAACACGAGAAATATAGGATTCAATTTCTCTGTTTTAATCCCATGAGAAGATGTCTGGTGTTTTTTTTTTTCTTTTTACACTAATGCCTGTCCTTGTGGATCAACATTGTAACCCCCATTGTGACTTTCCATGAAATCAGCTCTCTATCCCATGCTTTTTGTTAGCACATCATGGTTCTATATTTATTATTGAGTTATACCACACCTTATTATTGTTGTCATCATGATGTATATCCGTACAACTGGTTGATGAGGCCATTTAATAAAATATTTGTTTTTAATCATATCCATTTTTTGTATATGAATTGAATCATGTTCAAGTGTAATATACCCAATGATAGTTACGCACCTCATTCAAACTCCCAAACCTCCTCTTCTTGGACACTGTTAGAATGGTAAGGATGGGGAACTCTCTTCCACAATTGGTGGTGTCAGTGGGAAGTGTTGATAATTTCACAAAGCTTTTAGATGAGATGAGAAGAGAGTTAATGCAATAAACAGGGATATGGGAAGTGGTAAAGACATAAATACACATACACACCCACACCAGTTGGATTGGCTAGTGTTTTTATTCAACCTTTCCAACTATGTAATGATCAGCCACAACTTTATGACAACCCACCTAATATTGAGTAGGTCCCTCTTTTCCTACCAAAACAGCCCTGACCAAGCAAGGCCACTAGAACTCTGAAAGTATGCTTTGGTATCTGGCACCGAGCTGTCACTAGCAGATCGTTCAAAGTCCTGTAAGTTGCGAGGTGGGGTTTCAATAGATTGGACTGATTTTTTCCAACAAATCCCACAGGTGCTTATTTGAATTGAAATCTGGAGAATTTGGAGGCCAAGCAACAGCTTGAACTTGTTGATGTGTTCCTCAAACTATTCTTGAACCATTGTTGCAGTGTGCAGGGTGTATTATCCTGATGAAAGGGGCCAGTGCCATACTGTTTACATGAAGGGGTATACAGTACTTGGTCAGCAGCAATGTTTATGTAGGCGGTGTGTGTCAAAGTAACATCCACATGATCGTAATGATCCAAGGTTTATCACACTGCCCCCACCGGCTTGCCTTCTTCCTATGTTGCCTCCTGATATCATCTCATACCATTTGTTTCTGCTTTCAACACATCAACTTCAGGGACAACATGTTACTTGCTGCCTAATATATCCCACCCACTTTCAGATGTCATTGTGATGAGATAATCAATGTTGTTTACTTAAACTGTCAGTGTGATAACGTTATGGCTGATCGGCGGATTTTGCATTGTAATGATACACTTGTTGTTTGGTCTTAATGTCCTTATATTTAAAAAAAAAAGAAAAAGAAAGAATGTCAGTTATTAGGTTGATGGTTGCGACAGATGGTTCTTGAGAGGAGGCAGTCTGCTTAGCTTATTATGTATATTTCATTTACATGTGTACCAGCTTCTCATATGACAGAAACTATTTGGAAATACTCTTGTGAACAATGGCATTAAAGGGAAGTAATGTAGTGGTTTTCTTATTTTTTTTTCAGTCAAGTAAATATGAAATAATGCCTTATTCACGTTTTGCATGCTTTTGAGGGAGCAGATAGAGCTTTAATCTGCTTTTACATATGTGTCTCTGTCTATTTACAGTCTTTTGCAAAGAGCCTGGGTTGCTTAACTGCAGTTTACACACAGGCTGGAATAGCTCATCAGCACTAACTTTTCACAAAGATTTATGCCTTATGTCATCCTTTTTTAGTGTTCAGTCTATCAAATGGATCCAGAAGGTAGACTGCACTGCTATCTCTTTGGCTAACTGATACTGCTCTAGGAGACCATCGTCATGTATTAATCACTTGACCCCGGAAGATTTTACCCCCTTTATAACCAGTCCACGTTTTGCTATTTAGCATTGTGCTACATTAACTAGCAATTGTGTGGTCATACAACACTGTACTGAAATGAAAATGTATATATTTTTTTTCACACAAATAGAGCTTTCTTTTGATGGTAATTGGTCACCATTGTTTTTTTAAATTATATAAACAAAAACACTTTCTGCAATATAACATATGCAATAAAAAAAAATAAAAAAATAAAATGTCTTCATTCATTTTGGCCATAATGTATTCTGCTACATGTCTTGAGCCATTGAGTGTATATTGATTGGTTTTTGTGAAAAACTACTTATAATGGGACTGTGTGCGGCAGACAATCTGACACTAACTGACACTGGGGGGAAACTGACTAACTGCCACTGACATCACCAGTGATATTAATACAGTGATAATATTAAAGTATAACTAAAAACAAAACTTTTTTTTTAGTTTTGGATAGAGTGAAGCTGGATTAGAAGGCTTGTCAGTTTGTATTGCTGTCTGTGCCCCCGTTAGGGAGATTCAGCCCCTCTATTTGTTTTGCTTACCATTATTATTTAAAATGAAAGTAAAAGAAAATCCCAAATTTTGGGTTGTCCCCAGAAAAATAATAGAGGGCAAATATTCCGATGGGGACCCTAGTCTTGGTGTGCTGGGAGTCACCAAGGAATTCCCTTAATTTGCAGGGATTTCTCTTACATCCTGTTTGGCTATGGGACAGGAAGTGAAGGAAAATCTCCACAATGGGACACAGATGGCAGGGAAAAAAAATCTTACAGGCTTATAGCCCTCCCTTACTCTATCCAAAATAAAAAAACCCTTTGCCTATAGTTCTAATTTAGGTACTGTCACTGTACTAATGACACTGGCTAGGAAGGGGTTAACATCCAGGGTGATGAGGGGTGTGTGCTAGCACAGAGGAGAAAACAATGGAAAGATCCTATATAAAAGTGATGGAGTTCTATACCATCGGATTAACAATTTGTAACCTGATGAAATTTTAGGAGAGAAGAGGGGATTTTCATGGTGCCACACAAATCACAAAAAAACGGAATATAAAATATAGAAAAATGTTATTGTAAATAATACATTAAAAAATTGTTTTGAAGAGTAACAGAAATTCTCTTCACTCAATTGTTTCTATTTGACATACAGTATATCACAAAAGTGAGTACACCCCTCACATTTTTGTAAATATTTTATTATATATTTTCATGCAACAACACTGAAGAAATTACACTTTGCTACAATGTAAAGTAGTGAGTGTACAGCTTGTATAACAGTGTAAATTTTCTGTCCCCTCAAAATAACACAACACACAGCCATTAATGTCTAAATCGCTGGCAACAAAAGTGAGTGCACCCTAAGTGAAAATGTCCAAATTGGGCCCAAGTAGCCATTTTCCCTCCCCGATGTCATGTTACTCGTTAGTATTACAAGGTCTCTGGTGGGAATGGGGAGCAGGTCTGTTAAATTTAGTGTTATCTCTCTCACTCTCTCATACTGGTCATTGGAAGTTCAACATGGAACCTCATGGCAAATAACTCTCTGAGGATCTGAAAGAAAGAATTATTGCTCTACATAAAGATGGCCTAGGCTATAGGAAGATTGCCATCACATTCACATCAAATTAGTCTGCATGGCTGTCATCCCAGAAGGAAGCCTCTTCTAAAGATGATGCACAAGAAAGCGCGCAAACAGTTTGCTGAAGACAAGCAGACTAAGGACATGGATTACTGGAACCATGTCCTGTGGTCTGATGAGACCAAGATAAACATATTTGGTTCAGATGGTGTTAAGCAAGTGCGGCGGCAACCAGGTGGAGAGTACAAAGACGAGTGTGTCTTGCCTACAGTCAAGCATGGTGGTGGGAGTGTCATGGTCTGGGGCTGCATTAGTGCTGCCGGCACTGTGGAGCTTCAGTTCATTGAGGGAACCATGAATGCCAACATGTACTGTGACATACTGAAGCCGAGCATGAACCCCTCCCTTCGGAGACTGGCAGTATTCCAACATGATAACGACCCCAAACACACCTCCAAGGCTACCACTGCCTTGCTAAAGAATCTGAGGGTAAATGTGATGGACTGGCCAAGCATGTCTCCAGACCTAAACCCTATTGAGCATCTGTGGGGCATCCTCAAATGGAAGGTGGAGGAGCGCAAGGTCTCTAACATCCACCAGCTCCGTGATGTCGTCATGGAGTAGTGGAAGAGGACTCCAATGGCAACCTGTGAAGCTCTGGTGAACTCCATGTCCAAGAGGGTTAAAGCAGTGCTGGAAAATAATGGTGGCCACACAAAATATTGACACAATTTGAACATTTTCACTTAAGGGTGTACTCACTTTTGTTGCCAGCAGTTTAGACATTAATGGTTGTGTGTTGAGTTATTTTGAGGGGACAGCAAATTCACACTGTTATACAAGCTGTACATTCACTACTTTACATTGTAGCAAAGTGTCATTTCATCAGTGTTGTCACATGGAAAGATATAATAAAATATTTTCAAAAATGTGAGGGGTGTACTCACTTTTGTGAGATACTGTAGATAAATCTTCTTTACCACATACAGAATATACATGAAATGGGGAAGAACTTGATAAGATGCCCCTTAGTTCTACATGTTTCACTATATGCTTCCTCAGGAACAATGAGACAATTTATAAGTTCTATATATGGTAAAGACAAGAAATTCTTTATCAAGGGTAAAAATGAAATTTCCTTGTTCAAATAACCGAAGGGAGAACAAAGAGATACATATATTTTTGGTATTGGGAGGTAGAAATGGCCACCCTGGATCTTGACTGAAGGCTGCAGAGTAGACCTCTGAATAAGTAGATATAATATGATATCCTAATGGTCTCTTAGATGGTATAAAGTGGGGTTCTGCCCTCAATATGGACAAAGAGTTCCAGTAGATGCTCCAGTCCAGCCAAAAAGTGTGGGTCAAACCTGGCAATTCAACAAGGGATTCTTGGATGGGGTAAACACACAGTGTACCTCAATTGTCCCAAGAGACCTTTCAACAAATCCCGACAGCCTTCAGCGTTATCCCCAGCAATGGGTGTCGACTCGACTGGAGTACCTGCATGCGAAAAACAGAACTCAATCCCTCTATTTGTCCGTAAAAGTCAAATTCAAGTCCTTCTCCCATTTTTGTAAGAATGGTAGGACATAATCCACCAGTGGGTTATTCACTAATGAGTAGGAGATTGTCAGTGCATGGCGAAGTGGTGAAGTGTCCGGACAGTGATGTTCAAACTGGGAAATTGGGTTCAAAGACATGGTCTGCAATGGTGTAGAAGATAAAAAAAAATGTTGAATTTGCATGGCCCTCCAAAAGTCCATAGAGAGCATTTCTGGAATTGCCCGCCAGCGACTGCTCTATAGGAAAGGCTTGAACCTAAACTGTTTGGATAGAAGGCCTGAAACGTCCACTAATCCAGGAACAAAGTCATGGGCCCCAATAACTGGGGACATTAGAGTAGACGTCCGGGAAGAATTTCTGAGACATCCCACCTTACTCAAAACCGTTAGCATAGTACCAAATAGGGTATATGACTTTATTTCCTGTGGCAAAGCTGAACACTGTCCTCAACCCCTGTTTAGGGAATAGTATTCAATGCATATGAGGTAGAAGGCCCTTTTCACATCTCTTGGGAAGCACTTGTCAGCCATGTCCTCTATAATTGGATTACGAAAATAGATCAGGGTGATTTTGGTTTCAAAAGCTTTCACATTTCCCATCAAGTTCTTTATTTATTTATTTATTTTTTAAATTATTTTTATTGAAATTGTAATAATAAAGTTACAAACATTAAAACATAGTCAACAGTCAACACTACAATACACCAGCACCAGTGAACAGTGCAGCTCCAGACCATACCAGTAACCAGTGACCAGAGGTAAATAAGGAAAATAAAGCACACATTTACAGAGTCAAATTGCATCACCCCGGGGATATCAACAGGTATTGGGCCAGGTGCTCACCAAGGCCTGCATATAGTTAGCATTTTGGCCACAGTATAAACTTTTAACCAATAAGCAGTTAATCCAAAGCGGTTCCCATCAAGTTCTGCAACAATCAACATCAAACTCAACATATTACCTGACGCCACACAGGATGGACCAAGGTGAGTGTGTTGCCTGCGTGGCTTTACTGGCGCAATGACTCTCATTAGAACTAACTGAGGAAGGTACTTGTATTAGTAGGGAAATGTCTTTAACATTGCAGGACAAGTCTTAGTAAATGTGACTAAGGGCTTGTTTACACTTGCTTCAAAACAGGGCATCAGACAGGCGTTGTTAAAGCTCCCTTAATGCCAGTCAAAGCCCATGTCACTAAATAAAATGGTTAGCTTACAGTCGTGTTTACACCTTGCATTGGCTTTGCTTCGCTTCAGCCTTGCGTCAAAAATTATACCCATGTAGCTTTAGCCAGGCTTCAAAGCCTCTCCAATGCCTCCATAGAAGTATATGACAAAGCTTGTTTGAAGCTCGCTTGAAGCACCTGCGGCTTTTCAGAGGCTGTAAGTCAGCTTTAACTTCGCTTTGTTTTGGAGAAATTGCAGGTGTGAGATATCAACAAACACACAGGGCATCGACCAAGGCTTCAAAAGTGCATCACTGAAGCCTCGTCAAAGCCTTGTTGAAGCCTTGTTGAAGCCTCACTGAAGCCTCTTCGAAGTACCGCTGAAGCCTCAATAACATATCATAAAAGCTTGTTGAAGCTGTATGAGCTTTAATGAGCGTTGACCATCAGGGTAGCGTTTGAAATGATTAGGACAGGGCTTTAAGTTACATCTTAAATTTGAAACATTTGTAAGCTAAGTGCAGGACTCAGTAAAGTGGTTCAGTAAACTGAGTCCCCAATAATATCAAGAAATTATCCCTACTGTATTTTAAAACCTCAAAAAGTAATATTTGGGGCTCTTACTATGGGGCAGCCGATGTGTATTTCGGACCCGCTCACCACAGTAGACACTCCATCCGCTAATTGCTCCAGTGCAAAATTCTTTTTATCTCCTCCAACTTGTATTTTATTCTTAGTATTATATTTAAATATATAAATTAGTTATACAACCCAGGACTGGACTTGGACCAGATGAATGAAAAATGTAATTAAAAAGTTTGATCAGGTTACTGTAATTTATTTTAGATGGATTCTGAGCTTCTCTTTTAACATTAAAAAGGGGTAGAAAATGGCAAGAGAAATCTCATTACAAGTGTTTTGTATATTTTAATCAATATTCATCACTGCTTGCACTACAGTCACTGACCTCAAGTTAATTATAGCTAAGTGAGCCTTCTTTGTGTAGGTTGGATCTGTGGGGTTTCTGCTTAATTTAACCAGCTGAAGATTTGATTTTACACAGGACAAATGTTACCGAGTTCCATGGATAGCTCTATTGTAATCACCTGTACTTAGAAATGTAATTTTAATCAAAACTACATTAACTTTTACTAATGCGATTTTGATATTTTCCGTTTTGTTCAGTGTAGGCTGCCAGTGGAGAGAATGAAAAAGCAGGTGCTGAAAGATAGGCAAATCTTTGCCTTGACCTTGGATTGCCGGGACCTGCTAAACTTTTCTCACTCTCTGCAGTGACATTGCAATTTGTCAGATGCATGGTGAAAACATGGAGAAAAAAAACAAAATGCTTATGGGTTGCAGAGATTGCCTGAGAAGTCCGATAAGCATCCAAGAAGCTTCCAAGGGTCTGTCATCTATTGACTAACAAGGTGCAGCAAATAAAAAAGAAATGAGAAGCCTGTTCTCTGTAAGCATTTTGTAGAGAAAGCCCCTTGCATTCTGTGTGTGATCCACATCCTATCTTTTCCATCAGGGGAGAGCATGAGCATTGCTGATTGCAGGGCTATACACTCATAGGCCACTTTATTAGGTACACCTGTTCAATTGCTGGTAATACAAATTGCTAATCAGCCAATCACTTGGCTGCATTTAGGCATCTAGACGTGGTGAAGATAGCTTGCTGAAGTTCAAACCGAGCATCAGAATGGGGAAGAAAGGAGATTTAAGTGACTTTAAACATGGCATGATTGGTGCTGAACAGGCTGGTCTGAGAGTTTCAAAAGCTGTTGCTCTACTGGGATTCTCATGCAAAGCCATCTCTAGGGTTTACAGAGAATGGTATGAAAAAGAGAAAATATACAGCAGCAGTTGTGTGGAGGAAAATGCCTCGTTGATGTCAGAGAAGAATGGGCAGATGGGTCCAAGCTGTTAGAAAGGTAACAGTAACTTAAATAACCCCTCGTCACAACCAAGGTATGCAGAGTACCATCTCTGAATGCACAACCTTGAAGAAGATGCGCTACAGCAGCAGAAGTCCACACCCGGTGCCACTCCTGTCAGCTAAGAACAGGAAACTGAGGCCACATAGGCTCTTCAAACTTGGACAATAGAAGAGTGGAAAAACGTTGCCTGGTCTGGTGAGTCTCGATTTCAGCTGCGACATTCAGATGGTAGGGTCAGAATTTGGCATAAACAACATGAAAGCATGGATCCATCCTGCCTTGTATCAATCGTTCAGGCTGGTGGTGGTGGTGTAATGGTGTGGGGAATCGTTTCTTGGCACGCTTTGGGCCCCTTAGTACCAATTGTGCAAATGCCACAGCCTACCTGAGTTTTGTTGTTGACCATGTCCATCCCTTTATGACTACAGTGTGCCCATCTTCTGACTACTTCCAGCAGGATAATGCACCATGTCATAAAGCTCAAATCATCTCAAACTGGTTTCTTGAACATGACAATGAGGTCAATGTACTCCAAAGGCCTTCATAGTCACAAGACCTCAATCTAATAGGGCACCTTTGGGATGTGGAGGAATGGGATATGCACATCATGGATGTGCAGCCGACAAATCTGCAGCAACTGCGTGATGCTATCATGTCAATATGGACCAAAATCTATGAGCAATGTTTCCAACACCTTGTTGAACCTATGCCACAAACAATTAAGGCAGCTCTGAAGGCAAAAGGGGGTCCAACTCGGTACTCAATACAGTGGCCGGTGAGTGTAGGTCTCACTCAGTAGGTGGTGTGTCAAACCTCTGCAATGAGACTACTGCTTACATACAGAGAGCAAGGGTCCTTCTCAGTAGCAGACTGGCAAGAGACAGACTTTTCTACTCAGGCTTTGGCTGTTTAGAAAGAAAAGATACTGTAAGACATGAAAGTTTTTTGTTTTGATGCAAATTAAATATATTTAGGTGGTTTAAACTGAAAGTTCCACTGGGCTTTAAATCTTAATATAAAGATATATAAAGCTGCTACTGTTTTGGAAGGGTTATCTGCGCCAGTGCACGTGGGGTACCTCTCGTGTGGAGCGCGCTCATCAATGCCCGGGACCAAACATAGACTGTGGTCATGTGAACAATGTAACATTACGGCAGTTCCCTGACTTAGAGATGAGCCTTTACTGCATGTAGTAATAAAGTGCAGAGCTCCTTTTATAGTGCTGTCCCATGCTACTACATACTGTAATTTGTATGTTTGCATTATAAGGGAGGTGCTGAGCCTGCACCCACTCCACCAGTCCAGCGTACTTCTGTTACCTCACTCCTAGTAAACAAATGGGGTCCGAGGACTTAGCACAGACCTCATGCGTGCTTCACTTTAACTCTTCACTTCCTACCTCGTGACCAGGCCATGGATCTCCATACTGTGGGTTTGGAATCGGACCTGGTTGCTATTGGATACTGACTGTCAGGGAGGAAGCCAGATAACAACACCCTTGCTACTGGATGACTTGTCACCTTACCAGGTAGCACACCTAACAACTGGTTGCTTTGTGTCTTGAACTTGTGTTTGGTTACCCATAGAAGCAATGGTTCTTCTCCTTTCATTGCCGAGCCAACCCTTTGTAACGGTGTTACCCTGTAGTGCTGTTACAGCCCCTGGTTCTTCTGGATATGCCAAAACCAACATGCACCCCTTTGAATAACTTCAGACCAGGTTTAGAACGGTTAATGTAACTTTATTGGAGGGTTGCAGCATAACCGTTTAATATGAACAGCGTTGTTTCCTTAATCCTGACTGGAATAGTGTAGTGGCCCAGGCATACGTCCATAAGATGAGATTCCATAACGATATTGTCCATTCCTTGGATGTCCTCCAAAACCCCAAGTTTCTTCAGTAGTGCCAACGACTGTGCTCACAGGTGAACCTGGAACTCACTGGACCCACCCAAACCCGCCTCTTTGGACCTCAGCCACCCCCCTTTTTATAGCACAGGTGAGCTGGCTAGGACACAATGCATGGGAAGTGAGCTAGAAATACTTAACCCTTTCCCCAGCCTGGGCTTGGCCGGTGGCTCACTAAACCACACACACTTTAACCTGTCTACACTTGGGATTGATAAGCAAAACTTACATGCCCTGGAGGCAGTGCTGTTTCAGACCCCCTCCTTTGTTGGCTACATGTTTGAAATATATGTAAGGCAAAACTTTTTTCCTCTGGTTAGAGTGAGGAAGGATTAGTACCTCTATAAGATGTTGTTGCTATAGGAGCACCAATGGTCCAAAAAAAGTTTAAATTATTTCACTAGGGTGAAAGCAAACAGCCAACATGTTTCAGAGGCTTTGTCACTCTCCCTTCATTAGGACTACAACAAAAATAGGGGTCATAAAATTCATAGTAAATAGCAAAATATGGTAATATAAATAGAATTAGATAAAATGCCAGTTCATAAATCCCCCACAGTTCTCACCTTTTTGTTTCACTTGACCCCCGCCCCTTCTAGATTATAAACTCTAACGAGCGATATAAATCCTGTATGATAAAAATAATACATGAAAAAAATGGAACAAATGTGTATCATGTTTAAAAGTAGTACTTTTAAACTCCAGCTAAGGGATCATAATTAAAATAAAATTAAGTAATGTTGAACATGTTAAAATATAAAATAATATTATGATTATGTGAATCATGATCAACATTACATTAATCTTACTTTTGTGATCAATTAGATGGAGTTCTATTATAGCTTTTTCTATTATGGTTTTTATACAAGTTGCATTTATTCAATTTTTTACCATTTATAAATTATCATTGAACCTATTTATATGTACAGTATATTATCATGTTAACATATTATTCATTTTACTACATGAATGTATGACCCTTAGTTTTGTTATAGCCCCGATAAATGGCAAATATCAGTCTCACTATGATATGAATATTGAAAAAATGATCTTTACAGTAGGGCTTCCACGGCACTGTAAAGGGGAACATAAAAAGCAACTCTACTCACTTTATTTCTCACTCCCTCAGACCTCCTCCCAGCTGCACAACTGGTCCTCTGAAGCCAAATTTCTTCACCAGTCCATTGATTGCAGGGATTCTGACATCATTACCTACGATGCTAGACCAGCAGCCCTGCATTGAAAGTGAGTACAGCGAGGGTTCAATCACAACCTGGAGCATCGGAGAGAGGAGAAGAGTGTTGGAACTGGCAACCAGGGAGTTGAGGGTTAAGGTAATTAACTGCTTCTGGACCACCCCACATACATATACTGCAGCAGGGTGGCCTTTCATCGCGAAATCACGTACCTGTATGTGATCTTTTTTCACGGGTCTGGGCCGCGCATGCGCATCAACGGAGACCGGCTGATCCGATGTTCACCAGCAATCGTTCCCGAGAGAGGCAGAACAGCAGTCTGCCTATGTAAACAAGGCAGGTCACCGTTCTGTCAGAGTGGAAGATGGAGATCTTGTGTTTCTGCTAAGCAGGAACACAGATCTCTGTCTTTCCACAGTCAAAGCACCCCCACACAGTTAGCATGCACGCCCAGGGAACACATTTAATCCTTTGATTGCCCCTGATGTTAACTAATTTCCTGCCAGTGTCATTATTACAGTGACAGTGCATATTTTTTAGCACTGATCCCTGTATTATTGTTACTTGTCCCCCCAAAAAAGTGTCAAAAGTGTCACTTAGTGTCCAATTTGTCCGCCGCAATGTCGCAGTCCCGCTATAAGTTGCTGATCATCGCCAATACTAGTAAAAAAAAATAAATGAATAAAAGTTCCATAAAAATATCCTATAGTTTGTAGACGCTATAACTTTTGCGCAAACCAATCAATGTACGCGTATTGGGATTTTTTTTTACCAAAAACATGTGGCAGAATACATATTGGCCTAAATTGATGAAGAAATTAGATTTTTTACATTTTTTTATTGGATATGTTTTATAGCACAAATTAAAAATATTGTTTATTTTTCAAAATTGTGGGTGTTTTTTTGTTTATAGCGCAAAAAATAAAAACCGCAGAGGTGATCAAATACCACCAAAAGAAATCTCTATTTGTGGGAAAAAATTCCAACAATTTTATTTGGGTACAGCATCGCACAACTGCGCAATTGTCAGTTAAAGTAACGCAGTGCCGTATCGCAAATAATGGCCTGGTCATTAAGGGGGGAAACCTTCCGGAGCTGAAGTGGTTAAAGTTGATTTTTCTGTTTCCCTTGACAAAACAAGCATGCAATCCTTGCAATTCTGGGGGAGCACCACAGTGAGAGTATTTTGCCCCCCAGAGTTCAGCTTTAAAGATGTCCTTGAAAAAAATGACATGGGATTCAAATGGTTGCCATAGGTCCCAATGACATTTCCTCTTCAACAACATCTGCCTATGAGGACTGCTGCCTTTTGTGAGAACATTGTGCTGTCCTGCCTCATTTAAAAGTTTTGTAATTTTTGTTAAAATACAAGGAGAATAAAGGACAAGTTATCTCCTGAGAGCAACTGCCGCATTTAAAATAGCACTAGATAAATAAGTAAAATCAATGAACAGATGGACTTAACGATTGTAATATAAAAACATGTGTACTTTTATGCCTGTGTTAAATTTAGCAATTAAATGCGGGCCTTCATACTGTTAATTAAATATAACACGATTAGAAAAAAATTGCATTTTTAAAAGATGTGCTTAATTTTTTTAACCAATTAATTTCATTAAAGTAAGAGACATTCAGTTTTTTTTTTAAGTGGGAGTATTCAGACTATTTAAAGCATATTTCCATCTAGATCACAAGAAAAAGTTTTATTTGAAATTAAATTGAGTAAACAAGTTCATTTTGATGTGTGCACTGCTTAAAGTGGTTGTAAACCCCTCTACATATACCCACTGAAGTGACTAGCCTAAGGTGATACACAGAGATGAAACAAATCCTCCTACAACTGTTGTACCTGCTTATCTGCAGCACTCTCCTCTTCATCAGTTCACATTCTAGAATTTACACAGCTTGTCTGAGCTTTAGGCTGGATTCACACCATTGCGGTGCGAATTCCAGCCTCTCTGCTGCCGGGAAGGGACGGAGCCGCCGTTCGGCGGCTCCTGTCCATTCCCACAGCGCAGCAGCTGCGGGGGGAGAGATGGGGGAGGAGCCGCGAGCAGGGGAAAATATCCCCGTTCAGTGCGGAGTGCATCTCCGTGTTAGATGCGCTCCCACTGGACTCAACGGGCTGGGAATTCGCACCGCATTGCACAAAAAACGTGTGCGGTTTTTGTGCAATGCGGAGTGCGAATGCACCGCACAGATGTGAACTGGACACATTGAAAACAATGTGTTTTCAAGTGTCCTGCGAATTGGATGCGGTTTAAGCCGCATCCAATTCGCATAGGTGTGAACCCAGCCTCAGAAGGCAAGGTGTGGGGATCCAATGTCATAAACTGCATAGCATAGAGCTGGGTGATAGGAATGGAGACAACCCCTTTACATAGTCACATGCACAGCTGAGGCTGTCAATCACCTGTTGTATGCTGGAGGGGGTGGGGCTATCTCCCAGGATTGTCTGCTGTCGGCATAGACTGTCAGAAGTTACTCTGGTAGATAGCAGAGGAATGAGAGGGGAGACAGAAATCACAACGGGCAGGATTTACTATAACTGGTGCACACAGAATCTGATTCAGCTGCGCATAGTAACCAATCAGCTTTTAACTTCAGGTTGCTCAATTAAGCTTTTACAATAAGGCCCCTTTCACAGGGGCGCCTCCATGAAGCGAGATCCGTTTGCTGAGCAGGGGATCTCTCCGCTGATCCCCGCTGAACAGGCAGATGACAGGTCTGTGTCTACTCCATTATGCAGAGCGGACACGGACACAGCCCGCTCTTGTCTATGGGGGAAATCGAATGGAAATGGACCACCTGTCCATTTCCATCTGATGCCAACCGATCTGCCAGACGGATAGGGAATAGGTCCCCCATCCATCTGTTTTTGATGGACAGGATCAGATCGGATGGTATCATGGGCGTCCGCAGAACTTTTTCCAGAGGGGGGCATAATTTCTAGGTCATCCATGCTCTGCCCCTTTTTGACAATGTCATAATTACATTATCATGGTCAGAGACTGCAGACGTAGTACAGGAGATGGTCAGAGACTGCAGACATGATCCAGGAGATGGTCAGGGACTGCAGACGTGATACAGGAGATGGTCAGAGACTGCAGACATGATACAGGAGATGGTCAGGGACTGCAGACATGATCTAGGAGATGGTCAGAGACTGCAGACATGATCCAGGAGATGGTCAGAGACTGCAGACGTGATACAGGAGACAGTCAGAGACTGCGGACATGATACAGGAGACAGTCAGAAACTGCAGACATGGTACAGGAGATGGTCAGAGACTGCAGACATAGTACAGGATACGGTCAGGGACTGCAGACATGGAACAGGAGACAGTCAGAGACTGCATACATAGCACAGGAGACAGTCAGAGACTGCAGACATGGTACAGAAAACGGTCAGAGACTGAATAGATGGCCCAAGAGACTGTCAGAAACTGCATACATGGCTCAAGAGGATAAGGACCTAGTGGGGAACCCCTGATCTGATCCCTGATTCCAGGGGGGGGGGCAATTGCCCCCCCTTGCCCCTACCTGCGGATGCCCATGGATGGTATGTGTCCGTTGACATCTGCCGCTTCATAGAAGAGACTAAAGGGTCCGATCAGGTCTGCCTGAAATGCTGAAAGGAGGACCTGATTGGATCGCCTGTGTGAAAAGGGCCATAAAACAACATGTTGATTATCTACCATGCACAGCTGCACCAGATTTTACACTCTCCAGTTTTAGGCTGGGTTCACACTGGTACAACATACGTTCCGACTTTGGGAGCACATGTCGCATGATGTGTAAAAATTAATAATTCCCTATGAGAGCCGTCTTAACTGGTCCGACACAAGTCGGTCCAACTTTGAAAAAGGTTCCTGCACTACTTTGGTCTGACTTTGGTCCTACTTCAGCCCATTGAATATCATTGAAATTGGATCAAATTTGGATCCTCGTCCTAACCATCCGACTTGTGACATGGTGATTACAGCAGCAGGAAAAGGAATTTATCTCACACTGGGATTGCTTTGATTGATGAAAGGACAAGCCACTATCTCAAAGTCGGAGCAAAATCTTATCTTGTTCATTCAAGTCGGATGGAAGTAGGACCGATGTCATAGGGCAAAGTAGGATGACAGTCATACAACAGATGTGTCGTACCAGTGTAAACCCAGCCTTAGTCAATTTCCCCCACCGGGTGCTTTGGATAGAGCCAAATACACACTCTAGATCTAGAAGGATAAACTTGTTTTTTTTTTTCATTTCAGAGATTTACAACCACTTTAAACTTGCTTTGCCTTGCTTTACTCTGGTCAGCCATCAGGAGTGAGGAAGTGGTTGCCCTGTGTAGGTTTCATGTCACAGTACTGCTCAGCTTGCTCCATACCAGCGTTATATGTCCATTAAACTATGCTATGATCAAGCAAGTATTAAGCATTTTGCAAAGTAGTGTAGGCAATGGCCAGTGAGGCATCACGGTGGTGTAGTTGACCAGCTTTAACCTTTATTGCAATATGTTATATGTAAAATATGAAGTCTTTTTCTTGGCAAAAGTTTGCCAGAGGTATGTAAGTGTATAAAGGTGTTTGCAGATTAAGAATAATGTGTAACATGTGGTCCCACTGCTCTAGGACTTTATATGTTATATAAATGTAAGCTTTTTGGATTTAAGCAGACATTTCCTCAGTTTTAAGCTTTGCTTAAGTGTAGAGCCACCCTCTTATCTTCCTCAGCAATCATTCAGGAACCATCAACTCAACAAGAGTTTGGCTTGTGGTTGCGCCTCTTTCCCTTTGACCTGAATAGGCAAGTTTGACAGGCGGTGCAGCCTGTTAAACTCTGCAGGCCGAGGTAAAATTGCATGAGTGCTTCACACCTAAAGGTGATGGTATTGTTTCTTGGAACTCTTAATTTGCTCTTGTGACCCTCCCCCATCACACTTCATCAAGTGTGCAGGGATGGCCTTTTTAAGCTACACTAAAATGGTGCATTAAAAGAGAAGTATGGGTTTTATTTTTTTTTAAGATCCATATTTACCTAGCTGGATGCAACATCGGTCCTATGCTGCATCTTTCCTCCACCGGCTCTAACACTGAGGTGTTTGAGTGTTCAGTTCTCACAGCTCCCTGACCAGAGAGCTGGTGGCTGTCACTCAGCAGCTCTCTGCTCTGCCCCTCCCCCTCCCATGCTCACTGGAACGCTGGGCTGTGGAGAGGGCTGGAGCAGCCGACTCTCAACGACTCACTGAGAGGCTGAGCCGGGTGCCGGTCCAGGCATGTGGGCAGATCCCCACCATATGGTTGTGATTTTGCTTGAGACTGGACCAGTTCTGTGACCTCATAAATAAACGGCGATTCGCGGACGCGCAGCTAGGGGGCGAGAGCGTGGCGCTGGCGGCGCACTCTCGTGCCCGCTGCACTCTGCATGAGTGTGCCCACAGCTCGGGAGGACCCGATGTCTGCTGTGAGCCGCGATGAGCTGCTACAGGGAAAGAATGGGGAACCACCGAAATAAACATGGCAGTTCCCCGTTCTGACAGGAGGCATGTAAGAGATCTACTGATCCCTGTCACTGGGATAGGTTAGATCTCTTATGCCCCTGACAGTGCAGCCCCCTTACAGTTAGAACATGCCTAGGGAACACAGTTAACCCCTAGATCTCCCCCTGCAGGTTAACCCCTTCATTGCCAATGACATTTATAAATTAATCAGTGGATATTTAAATTTCTGATCGCTGTATAGATGTCATTGGTCCCAAAAAAGTGTCAAAAATGTCCGACATGTCCACCCCAATATCAAAATCCTAATAAAAATCGCAGATTGCCGCCATTGCTAGTAAAAAAAAAAATGTAAAAACACCAGAAATGAATTCTCATGGTTTGTAAACGCAGCAACAAACCAATCAATAAACACTGATTTTTTTTACCAAAAATATGAGGAAGAATTTAACCGCCTCAGGACCGCCCACCGTCAAATGACGGCGGAGCGGTCCTGCTCTCACAGCGGGTGGACGTCATATGACGTCCTCCCTTTAAGCCGGGATTGCGCGCGATCGGGCGCGCGCATCCCGGCTCTGTCGGTGTCGGCGTGTCCCCAGGACATGCCGCTTCACCGACAGGGGTGAACAGCCATTGGTTATGGCTGTTCACCACGTGATCGGCTGTGACGAAGTCACAGCGGATCACGAATGGCACGCCCGCCGTTCGCACGGCACATGCGCGCGATCGGGAGCGCGCTGCGCGTGCGTGTCGGTGGCGGTGTGTTCCTGGGGAACACTGCCTGTCACCGACACAGGTATCAGCCGCCGGCCAGCGGCTGATACCTTGTGATCGGCTGTGATCTACTTCACAACCGATCACATGTAATGTAAACAGAGCGGTAACTCACTGTTACCAGCTCTTCTCTCCTCACACAGAGTCCAGTGTGAGGAGAGAAGAGCTGGGATCAGTGAGTTACTGATCTACAATGTAAAAGCCCGTCCCCCCCCAGTCACAGTCACACTAAAGTGAAATGTCTAGTCATTGAGTGACTAGGGTCGAGAAGAGAGGAGTGTGACCTGAGACACACTCCTCTCTTCTCGACCATTGTCACTCAATGGCGAGACAAATGTAATGTACACTAGCCAACACTTCATCTAGTGTCGGCTAGTGTTCCATAGTCGGCGACCGGCCGCCGACTATGGACACAGCCACTGTCCGTCACAAGGGGTCCTTGTGTGGCGGTGGCTGTGCGTGCGCGTCGCGCGAGGGCTAGCGCGCGTACACGGCACGCTTGCCGCCCGCACGGTAAGCACTAGGCGACACT
>BLSH010385746.1:807692-824918 GCA_018402905.1 Glandirana rugosa | reverse complement strand
GCTAGAGCTTTTTATTCTTTTTCTTGGGAGGGTGCATGTGATCAGCACAGCGTCAATTAGCACTGTCCAGACAAAGGGTCAGGGGTCCTGAAGCCTCATAGGACGGGCAGGGGAGAATGAAAACTCCTCCTACAAGTTTAAGGGCCCTTTCACACTGGCTTTCCGTTCAGGTCCTCCTGTCCATTTTTCAGGCGGACCTGAATGGACGCTCATGCAGCCCTATGGATCGGCGGATGTCAGCGGAGACATGGCCTCTGACATCCGCCGCTCTCTGATCCGATCCTGTCCGTGAAATCCAGATGGATGGAAACCTATTTTCCATCCGTCTGTAGAATCGGATTGGATAAAAACGAACAGGTGGTCCGTTTTCATCCGATCTCCATAGAGGAGAGTGGCGCTCTGACAGTTCCGTCTCCGCTAGTGGAGACAGAACTGTCACCCGTCAGCTCAGCGGGGATCAGCGGAGCGATCTCCACCGAGCAAAAACTGACCCTTTACACAGAAAGCCTGTGTGAAAGGGCCCTTAACCAGACAATGATAGAAGTCACAGACTGCTCTATACTGCTGATGGCAAAAGGTATTTATCCGTTTCTATTTACTAAAACTATTGCATTTCCATTTTCTTTGTACTGTGGGAGGCCAGATATAGTGAATGCAGGGTCCTGGGTTTAGTAACACTTTATGTTTGAATTCCAGCCATAACCCTTTAATGCGTGATCGATATCTGGATAGGGAATGGTAAGTTATCCTCTCTGATTTTCATTGATTTCTTTGTCCTCATTGGGAGATTTTACTTTCTTTCCTAATCACAGGTGGCCATTGGGACAGGAAGTGAGAGATAATTTCCACGAGTACAGAAATAGCACTGAAAACCTGACAGTCCTAACCCTTCCCCACTGTGTACAAAGCAATGAGAAAGGTACTGTGTGGGGTGGGATTCTACTTTATACAACAACAGAAAATACATTTACTCCATTATGTTGGTGTTAAACTTGTGACGAACGCGGGTCTGACCACGGCCCTTTTCACCAACTTGTGACAAATGACTGGTCACCCTCACACCACCCTCACCCTCACACCACTGATAGCACCAGCACCAGCACAAAGAATTTCCAGCTTGCGGGACCACAATCTAAGTGCCAAAAGGCTGAGAGCAATTGTCTTTGGGTTTAGTTAACTAAGCAATTAACTCTTTAAACTGCCACCAACTACTTTATTGAGAAGTAGTAAAATTTCACAATATTAGCAATAGCAACTAAGACTTTAGAACAGGGGAGCCCACATGTGGCCTGCTGCGCCCTGTGATGTGGCCAGTCATCTCCTGCTCTGGGATGGTGGGTCAGCAAGCCCAGATCGTGGGTTCCCATTCCCGAGCATCAGTGTGAAGAACTGAGCCAGCACTAGAGGAAGCAGAGCTGATGCTTCCTGTATAGCGAAGGCTCCTGTCACAGGTGGAGTGATACTAAATGTACTCCGCCTATGACAGCAGCGATACAGGAAGCATCGACTCTGCTCTCTACTGCAGCTGCATGCTTCCTCTAGCCCCAGCTCCTGTCACACTGATGCTCGGGGATGGTGGGTTGGGATTCAGTCAACAGTACCCACCAGCAGTGCCAGCCAGCAGTACCCACCATCAGTACCAGCCAGCAGTACCAAGCAGCAGTAACAGACAGCAGTACCCACCAGCAGTACCCGCCAACAATACTAGACAGCAGTACCAGCCAGCAGTATCCACCAGCAGTAGAAGGCAGCAGTATCCACCAGCAGAATCCACCAGCAGTACAAGGCAGCAGTGCCTGCCAGCAGTATCCACCAACAGTAGCAGCCAGCAGTACCCACCAACAGTACCAGCCAACAGTACCCACAAACAGTACCAGGCAGCAGTACCCACCAGCAGTACCAGCCAGCAGTATCCACCAGCAGTACCAGGCAGCAGTACCCACCAGCAGTTCAAGGCAGCAGTACCCACCAGCCGTACCTGCCAACAATACCAGCCAGCAGTATCCACCAGCAGTAGGAGCCAGCAATAGCAGCCAGCAGTACCAGCCAGCAGTATCCACCAGCAGTGCCCGCCAGCAGTACCAGCCAGCAGTACCCACCAGCAGTACCAACCAGCAGTATCAGCCAGCAGTATCTACCAGCAGTAAAAGCCAGCAGTACCCACCAGCAGTACCAGTCCTGGAGGACAGCCAGCAACAGCCACCAGACATACCCACCTGGGGGACAGCAGCAGACAGCGATACCTGCAGTAATCTTGAGGAAGGAGTGAAGATTGAGGTCAGTTGAGGTGCAGGTAACCCACAGTGCATCAGCGTGGCCCCTTTCACACGATCAGTCCGATCGGTTTTGTCTGTCTGTTTTTCATGTGGACCCAATCGGACCCTCCATTTCACCTTTATAGAGCGGCAGATGTAAACAGACTTCCGTTTAATACCCGCCTATCTACAATCTGATCCAAAAAAAACCCAGAAGAGAATCTATCCTCTTCTGTCTGGGTGGATTGGATCGCAGGGCCCATACAGTAGAGTGGGCTGTGTCTGCTTTGCATATGCAGAGTGGACACGGAACTGTCATTTTCTCACTCTGCTCATTGTGGCCTGCAACTAGTTACCAAGTCGCTAAAGTTGCCCTCGCCCTGGGATGTTACTGTGTTTATGACCATGTATTCATTTCTCTGAATACCTACATGTTACAGTCTACTAATGTGCATTTTATTATCTAGCATAGAATTAGCTTTGAATGGATATAAATATGACAGGTTTCGGATGCCTACTTTACCTAGCAGAGTTAATGTGTTTTGTGGGCTCCCCATATTGTCAAATATAGAGGCGTTTAGACTTAATGCGGTAGTAAACAGCAGCCTATTTTTGTTCTTCTCTTTTTAACCTGCAAAATAAAGGCATGAAATGCTTACTTTAGAACGAAGCCCTCGAGCGACGAGCTGTCACTGCTGACAGACCTCCTATCTTCACCCAGTCTTCCTTCCAGGTTCGCGTCCTCTGCCCTTCTGATTGGCCGCACCACGATGACGTCACTCCCGCGCATGCACGTGGGAGTCACGGACTGCAGCCCGGAGCTCTGAAAGGGATGGCACGGAAAGCCGTCCCCTCAGGGCGCATGCGCCAATGATGTCACCGTCTGCATGCAGTGTGAATGTCTCCTAAACTGTGCAGGTTTAAGAGATATCCACTGTACCTGCTGGTAAGTCTTATTATAGGCTTACCTGTAGGTACAAGTTCAAAAACGGGGTTTACTTCCACTTTAAGGCGGGCAGAATTAATGGACCACTTGGTCTTTCCTCTGCTATCCCTTTTTCTGTTTCTATCTCAGAAAGCTGGCGTATTTAAGCTCATTGAGATATTGAGATTGATTTACTAAAAGGACTGTTCACTTTGCAAGATAATGAGATAAAGGATCATTTTCATTTTGCAAGGGAATTTTCCCTTACATCCAATCGTGCGAGACAATGTTCTTTTTTTTCTCCCTTGTACGTGATCAGGTATTCTTTGCCAAATACCCTTGCAAAGTGAACAGCCTATTTGCCTTTAGCAAATCAACCCCATTATTTTATTTATTTATTTCAGGTACTTATATAGCGCTGTCAATTTATGCAGCGCTTTACATATACATTGTACATTTACATCAGTCGCTACCCTCAAGGAGCTTACAATCTAAGGTCCCTAACTCCCATTCATACACATACAGTACTAGAGCCAATTTAGACAGGATCCAATTAACCTACCACCATTATCTCAAGGAACGTAAATATGCCAACTTCCTAAGATGTTATCTAGTTGCAACCAGGATGGATCTGTGCATTGGAGGAGTGATAATAAGCGGCAGCTCAACACTGACATAAAAATTATTTTTACTGCCCCCCCCACCCCCCAGGGCTCTTCAGTAAATTTACATATGCATTTAAAACTGAGGGGTTTTCTTCCCTTCTGAAGTATATTTTTTTAGTAGTTATTCTTCTCAGGTTACAGCATTTTATTGAAATCAGGACTGGAAACTATTCAAATTTTTGGTTGTTGTTGGAAGTAGAAATGACTGTGAGCCATTCTAGCTGCATGCTAGCAAATAGACCTATATCAATTCTGCAGAGAGCCAACCAAAGCCTTTAGGACCAAACATGAAAAATAAACTGTGTTTGTGATTCTGTAAAATCTGTAAGCTTTGCCAGTTAAACACAGATGTAGAAATATCACACTGCAGAGGAATAACAACCTTGAAAATATTCAGTGGGTTCTTGGGGTTACAGAGCACACTACATATACTGAGAAAACTTGTAAAAGCATATTTGTGATTGCATGTGATGTATAGTGCTCATGTTCTTCAGGAGGTGACACTACACAGCATAGCGTCAATCACAGCAAAGTATGTAAGTCAGTTCAAGAGCTCACATAGCTAAGCATGCACATACTGTGGGGATGGCTACATTGAGGAATTAACCTGTTCCCACCAGCCATATGAATCTATATGATGCTGATGGGTCTTAAAGTGATTGTAAACACTTGTTTTTTAAAAAAATAACAAGCATGTTATGCTTAAAGTGATATTAAAGCCTTGCTTTGTTTTCTTTTAAATAATAAACATGTTATACTTACCTCCTCTGTGCAGTGGTTTTGCATAGAGCAGCCCGGATCCTCCTCTTCTCGGGTCCGATTCCGGTGCTCCTGGCTCCTGCTAAGTGCCCCCACAGCAAGCAGCTTGCTGTGGGGGCACCCAAGCAGGCGTGCTCCTGATCTTCGACTCTATGTGTCCATTCACACATGGAGTTGCGACTCAGCCCTGTCCCCTCTATCTCCTGATTGGTTCACTGGCTGTGATTGACAGCAGCGGGAGTCAATGGCTTCTGCTGCTGCCAGAAGCCAATCAGGAGTGCGAATCCCCAGAGAGGCAGGACTCTCATGGGCATCGCTGGATCGAGAGGGGGCTCGGGCAAGCATTGGGGGGCTGCTGCATACAGTATACTCATGCGGGCTCGCCCCTGAGCCGGCTCTGTGTGTCCATAGACACACGAAGCGCATCTCACCCCCACCCCCTCTCCCATCTCACTGGCTGTGATTGACAGCAGCAGGAGCCAATGAGGAGTGAGAGAGCCAAGAGAGCCACTGCTCTCGTGCACATTCCTGGATATTAAAGGCTTGTTGTTTTTTTTTTTTAAATAACAAACACGTAATACTTACCTGCTCTGTGCAGTGGTTTTGCACTGAGCAATCTGGATCCTCCTCTTCTCAGGTCCTCCCACCAGTGATCCTGTCCCCTTCCTCCTGCCGAGTGCCCTCAGAACAAGCAGTTTGCGTGTCCGTTCACACACAGAGCCATGACTTGGCCCTGCCCCCTCTCTCTCCTCATTAGCTCACTGGTTGTGATTGACAGCAGTGGGAGCCAATGCAGACGACTGACGGCTCCTGATCATTCTTCTTAAAAGGAAGAGGGGTAGGGGCAAAAAGGCGTTAACTCATGTTCACATGAATCAAGTCACACTCGGGTTAATGTACTAAAGGTAAATACTGTAGACTGTTCACTTTGTAAAGGAAGCTGCATTTGCAAAGGAAAGATATAAGTGAAGGCAGTGAAATTTCACTTTGCAAAAGGCATTGCATCTTGTTAAGTTTAAAATAAACCTGCCATGAGAAATTTGGAGGCTGTCCTTGCTGACCTTGCCTGAAGATACTAGATGTTCAGTATTCATGCTGACTTTCTGGCTTCGGTACTGTGAATCACTGATCTGGGACATGCATGTAGATAAGGATTCCTGACTTTCTGTTACTGTTCTGATGTGAGCATTTGTTTTAAGCAAGTGACACAAAAACAGGTTATCATAAAAGCTAGGCAATCAGCATCTTAAAGTGACTCTGTGACCACAGGTTCACTTGTAAACAAAACCCACGTTGCAAAAGAGGAGCATGGATACTTACCTCTCCAGTGGCCTGGAGAGGCCTTCAAATGCTTTGATTGTTTGCACTGCTTGTGTTCAACACTCCCAGGTTTGGAAATACCTTCTCCCCCCGCCACATGCTATGTTTCTTCCTGCCAACTTGTATGTTGCGGTGTCCCACAATGGATTTGATTTACTAAACCTAGAGAGTGCAAAATCTAGTGCAGCTGTGCATGGTAGCCAATCAGCTTCTAACGTCAGCTTGTTCAATTAAGCTTTGACAAGAAACCTGGAAGTTCATTGGTTTTATACAGAGCTGTACCAGATTTTGCAATCTCTAATTTTAGTAAATCAACCCCAAGGTGCGGTAGGAGGAGCAGGCATTCACACACCCACAAGTGTCACTGATGTGAATCCAGTATACACATTAGAAGCTCTGACTGCAGAATTTATTGCTGTTCTGTATTATTATTATTATACAGGATTTATATAGCGCCAACAGTTTGCGCAGCGCTTTACAGCATGTATGGTTCTTTTGGTCACTTTATTGGACCCAGAAGATTGTTAAAAACAAATGAAGATATAGATGGCTTTCCCGAAATAATGCAAAGGTAGGCATGACTTTTTTTATTAATCCTACATAGGTTGTTCCAATATCACATGTTGGTAGGGCAACACATCATCTTTTTTTTCATTGCAGGTAAATAATGGTTCTTAAGTAGCAACAACAAGTATCATTGAGTTCTTGATGAAGTGCAGGCTGCCCAACATCCACGTAAGGCTACAGAATGTTTATGGAGATTACACAGTTGACAAGAGACTAGCTGTCTGGTTGGGTACTCCTGTCAGTTTTTCAGGCGGACCCTATTGGACCCTCCTTTCTCCTCTATGGAGCTGCGGGTGTAGACAGACATGTGTCCGTTTACACCCGCTTACATCCAATCTGATATACTAAAAACAGATGGATGGGGATCTGTTCCCCTTCCATCTAGCGGATCGGATAAGATGGAAGTTAGGTGTAAATGGGCAGGCAGTCCATTTACATCCAACCACCCATAGAGGAGAGTGGGCTGTGTCTGTGTCCACCCTTCATAAGTCCAATCTCAATATTCCCTACATACACATTCATGGAAATGGCTGTAATGATGCTGGGTGCTGCCGTGATGACAGGCTGGAAACCTCCGACAATCTGAATGGAAAAATGTCTTCAGCACACCAAGGATTCCTCAGAAGGGTCCAAAGCTTTATTACATGGTCACATGGTAAACATACAGCAACGTTTCCTAGGCTCTGTGTGGCTCCGAAATGTTGCCATATGTGTTCAGTGTGACCATGTAATAAAGCTTTGGACCCTTCTGAGGAATCCTTGGTGTGCTGATGACAGTTTTCCATTCACTCTGCATAAGCGGAGCAGACACGGACCAGCCAACCGCCAGCATAGTCCTCCCTGTGTGAAAGGGGCCTTATGTCTTGTCATTGGTGACTCTTGTCAGTGGTGTCATTTCTGTAAACATTCTGTAGCCTTGGATAGCCTGCACCCCTGCTTGGTGATCCTTTTACTTCAGTAGTTTAAAGTGGAGCTTTACTCTCTCAATCAACATTGACTTTTTTTTAAATCCTCATGCTGCTAGCATTAGTAAATAGATAGGAAAGTATATCATATTTACTTTATGTTTTTTTTATTAACATTTCTTTAGTTACTTCCCAGTTTCCATGCCTAGGCAAATGATATCATACATCCTAGGAGTCTTCAAGAGGGGTTTTCTCAGCTAAGCACACCTTCCTGCTTGCACGCAAATGGATTCCAAGAAGTAGATGCTACTTAAATTATCTGCCCTTACTCAAGATGGCCATGGCCAGAAATGCCAGGGAGTTTTTTTACTAAATTATTTCTAAGCAAAATAAAGCATTGAGGCATAAATGGATGGGTGAGTTTGCTTTGAATAATAAAAATGAATTAAATAGAGCTGTTGGTTTGTGTTCCTCTGATACAGTGTAGTTCAACTTTAAGTTACTAACTTGATCAGGAAAGAGAGAAAACTCAGATACAGGACACAGAGGCAGCAGTACGCGTCGAGTGCCCCCACAGCACACACACAGCTTGCTATGGGGGTATTCAGAGAAGAGGAGAAGTGGACACGCTGGTGGGGGATCCAAGGACAGGAGGATTGGGACTGCTCTGTGCAATACCAATGCACAGAGTAGGTAAGTATAACATGTTTATTATTTTAGGAAAAAATTATGCTTTTACAACAGCTTTAACTATTTTTAATCCTTATGCTGCTACATTAGCAAATAGATAGGAAGGCATCTTATATTTAATGGTTTTAAACTTTTTTTTTTTAATTTTCTTTAGTTGCTTCCTGGTTTCTGGCATAGGTCAAAACAATGTTACACATCCCAAGAATCTCCATGGGCATTTTTTTCTATCATCTGGAGGAGGGGATGAGGGGCTTTCTCAGCTAAGCACGCTCTGCTTGCCTGAGTTAAGGGCAGATGGATTCCAGGAAGTAAATGCTACATGAATCATTTCCCCTTACTCAAAGATGGCCAACATGGCCAAAAATGCTTGGGGAGTGTTTTTCAAAGGGATTTCACAACAAAATAAAGCATGAAGTCATGGATGGATTTGAATAATAAACACGAATTAAATAGCAATTTCAATTTGTGGTTCCCAGATACAGTTTTGTTCCTCATTAAGGTATTGAAGAAGGGTGACAGTCAGCTAACTAGCATATACAGCATGAAAATTCAGCAATGCCGCCTCCATATTTCTCTGCTATTAAAGAGGTTGTTAAGCCACTTTCACATCGTCATACCATCCCCTATGTGTTCTAATCCTGTGTCCCCCTGTGTGAAAAAAAAAGTCTGCTATACCTCATTTCACAGCTCTTCTCAGTGATCACATGAACAGCTGGCTTTCTCTCTCCCCGTCTGATAGATGCATCAGGCGGGGCTGAGATTCCCCTGCTGACATCACTCAGGAGACGAGAGGAGAGAGAGAGCTGGCCGATCACATGATTGCTGAAAAGAGCTGTGGAATGAGGTATAGCAGACTTTTTTCTATATATCACTCACACAGGGGCACACAGGATTAGAACACAGAGGGGATGGTATGAAGATGTAAAAGTTATTTGAGCAGCAGGAGTTGAGGGGGTGCACTGTCACGAGCTGACAAGCAGAGAGGGGAAAGGGAGAGAGCACAGAGGAGACAGATAGCAGGCTGCGGATGACGGAGGCATGTACTTAGACTCCGGTGTCAGGGCTCAGCAGCCCTGATATATCGTAGTCTAAGTATAGGGGAAGGGCATAGCCAGGCAGGATCAGCCAGGTATTCCAGGTGATACCGGGAGCCAAATGACACAGCACAAGCACTGTGCTGTATAAAATGCTTTAACCTGCTTAACGGTATTCCCGAGTGTGGCTCAGGGTATGCTTTCACTGCAAATAGCGGTAACCCTGAGCCACACTCAGGATTGCATCGCTGGATCCAAGGCTGGGTTACTTACCTTGTCCCCTGGATCCAACGATGTCCCCCCCCCCTGTGTCTGCGGGCTGTGTCCTCTGCCCGATGCATGTGTGATGCCAGGCTCCATTCCCTGCGAGTGTTGCGTCGCATGGGGGCTGAGCCGGGCGGGAAATTCAAAAAGTGAAACATACAGTAAACATACAGTACACTGTAATCTGTAATATTACATTATTGTATCAAATCATTTCACATCCCATTTGTCCCTAGTGCTTTGTCCAGTGCCCTGCATGCACTTTTATATTATATATGCCATTCTTTCTGCTTGGAAACTTGAGAACGTCCGTTGCATAAAAAAGTGTCCCCTTAAGTCAAAAGCGGTTTTTGACCAGCTAGAAAACAGTGATAGTAAATAAGAATCAACAGTAAATGGCTTCAAAGTCAACAGTAAATGGCTTCAAACATGCTTGGGATAATCATAAATCTATAGTCAGACAACAAGGTTAATGTAAAAAAAAAAGAAAAAAAGAAAAAAATTAAAAATAAATAAATAAATAAAAAGGGGCAGACTCGATGGACTACTCAGTCTTTTTCTGCCGTCACTTTTCTATGTTTCTATGTTTCTATCACTTGCAGAATTGAGTGATACTGATTTGTGGGGAAATTTATCATCAGACACTGAAAGTGACGACAGCGACAATTCTGCAAATGAGCAAATTTCAGTGTTTTGGACTAGATTGCATTGTTGAATACATTTTATTATTATTATTATTATATTATTTTTGATTATTTATAGTTATTATATTATATATATATATATACTTTTCATATATATTATAATTTATGATTTTGTTATTTCAAACTTTATCATACCCTCATATGTCTACTAGACTCTTGTCTTAAGTGAGTTATTCCTAAGAATTACAGGCCTACAATATAAAATACCAAATTTCTATGCGAAAAAATGTACCGCTTTGAGACAAAAATCTGACATCATCATACCGCCAGGGAGGTTATAGGAACAGAATCTTTTTTTTTTGGGTTATCAAATGCTTTAAAGTGGTTGTCAACCTGTGACAACCACTTTAACCTACAGGTAAGCCAAGAATAAGGCTTACCTGTAAATGCCCTGCATATCTCCCAAACCTGCATGGTTCAGGAGATATGCAGTGTTTTGCCGTCGGCACATGCGCAGTGAAGAAACGGCTTCCGTGCTGTTTCTCCACTGACCCTGTGCCGTGACTGGCGGCTCCCGCACGCATGCGCGGGAGTGAAGTCGCGCGGCGCTGGCCAGTCACAGAGCCGGAGTCGCGGCCCCCGGAAGGAAGAGGGGCAGAAGATGGACGTGGCCTGGAGCAGGGACATCGCTGGACGCCGCAGGCTTCGTTTGCAGGTAAGTGGCACATAATCAGCTGCTATGCGATGCATAGTAGCCCATTATGCTTCTACTTTACAGGGTTATATTGAGGGAGTAAACCCAATCTGGGTTTACTTCCTCTTTAAGAAGCCTTTTCCTATTCAGTTTGTATTTTTGATCTATTGACATTTTCCATTTAATGCTTAGTGTTTCTTTTAAATGCCCCTGCTAAGTTTGATAAAAACAATCTGTTGGATTGTTCAAGTCACTAGAACAAAGTCAACTTGAAACTTATCTCTCCACATTGCAAAACTGACAAGTATAATATTGTTAAAACCTTTTCCCCAGCACGTTATAGACTGCAATTATTTCAAACATTTTGACAAATACAACCATGGCATTGACAACACTTGGCCTCGTGAATACAGTGACAAGTTAATGGAATTTGATGCATCATTAAGTACATACAAACTCAGTTCTCATTGTTTTGAACGGGGTCAGCATTGGCCATCTAATGCCTGCGTGCGTGGCAATAATTACAGGGCTTGGTGGCGAGAAAGTCATGGCACTCCACGCTCCACACAGCTGCGATAAAAGCCTTATCACAAACTTGTTGCCCACACAGCTCCGACAATGAAATATTTGTTCTGTTCTATGTAAATGTGCACGTTTATGAACTGCAATGAATCCCTTGGCTGCCAACTGGCATTTATAATTCATAAATTATTCCTCTATTTAATGCCTTTGTAATTCATTGTGATGGTTGTGAAATGTGAGGGATGTCGAGTTGCATAATGACAGCCGGCTGTTATTCAGTGGCAGCAGCTGGTGCTGCGTTGAGATAATTGGTGGTTGGTATAGATCTGTCTTTAGTGGAGATGGATAATGCAGTTTGATGTGTCTTTGGCCTTCAACTGGCCAAACTTTCTTTTTTTAACTTGTGCTTAGCAATTGTAAAAAGGACAAAAAGTCCTTAGGGCATTAGACAAAGTTAAAGGGAAACTATTTTTATTTTGACAATATGATCAGTATAAGGGGTAAGTAAACTTTTTAAAAGACTGGTTGGCAAGGGATTTCTTCTTGCTTTCAAGCGTAAAAACCTGAAATGCCAAAAGGGTCTTAGATCATGGCTTTACTAGGCTCTTGCAGTGGAAACTTATCCATTGCTAGCCATTAGGTATTACAGCAGTCCTGTGCTGTATTGCAAATGTGTAACAATACTACAATAGAAATTAAAGTGTTACAAAACCTACAACAGTAAAATGACTCTGTATATGCAGTAAAGCATGCTTGTTATACTCACTGTGGAGCCTAAGGGGTTAATCCTCCACATTGTGTAAAAAGTCTGTTTGATCCTGTCTTCTCTGATCCTCCCCTGCTTTTACTGTCCCCAATCCAGCTGCTGATAGCACAGAGCCCTAGGAGGCACTCTGCGCATGCTCAGGTTGGCGTGTATTGCTAGAGAGGCACATGTGATCAGCAAAGGGCCAATCAGCACTGTTCAGACAGAGAATCAGGGGTTAATGCAGCCTCATAGGACAGTCGGAGGAGAATGAAAACTCCTCCTACAGGCTTTTTTCTTTGGAGAGTTCATGCGATCAGCATAGGGCCAATCAGCACTGTCTGCACAGAGGATCAGGGGTCATGCAGCCTCATAGGACAATCACAGGAGAATAAAAACTCCTTTTACATGCTTTGTTCTTAGGAGAGTGGATGTGATCAGCACAGGGCCTATCAGTACTGTCCAGACAGAGGGTCAGGGGTCATGCAGACTCATAGAACAGCCAGAGGAGAATGTAGACTCCTCCTACAAGCTTTAACTAGTGCTCGGTTGGACTCTGATAGAAGTCACAAGACTGCTATATACTGCTGATGAGAAAAGGTATTTAACAGTTTATATTTACTAAAATAATTGCATTTCCATATCCTGTGTGCTATGGGATACCAGATATAGTGAATGCAGGGTCCTGGGTTTAGTAACATTTTGATGAAATACTTATATACTGCAAAATAAGGGCCCTTTCACACGGGCACCTCCGTTTGATGGAATCCGCTTGCTCAGTGGGGATCGATCCGCTGATCCCCACTGAGCAGGTGGATGACAGGTCCGTCTCCACTCACTGTGCTGAGGCGGACCTGTCCTCTATGGGGAGATCAGATGAAAACGTACCGCATGTCTGTTTTCATCTGATCCCATCCACCAGATGGATGGAAAATAGGACCACCATCCTTTTGGTTTTGACGGAGAGGATTGGATGTCACCGCTGACATCCACCGCTCCATGGGAGTGAATGGAGCATCCGACCAGGTCCGCCTGAGAAAACTCTCAGCGGACCTGATCGGACAACCCATGTGAAAGGACCCTATGGTTATTCAATTCATTTCTAAACATAGGCTTCAGATCTGGTATGAATTTTAAGGGGGGGGAGGCATTAAAAAAAAAAAGAAAGAAATCAGGGTGAAGTCCCCCTCCAAATTCTGTTGCTGGTCTGGTATGGATTACAAGGAGTAACTCCATGCAAAAAAAGAAAAAAAAGTGTGATTCCCCCCCAAAAATCCACACCGGACACTTATCCGAATATATGGGGGGGGGGGTGAAAACCAGCGTGCGCTTGAACCATAACAGGCTACATGTCCTTTTAGGCGGGGACAGTGGCCATTTGTTTGTTACTGATGTTATACAGGTGAGGGGATGCACTGGACACCTTTGCTGCCATTGTGCTATGTCCTGGGTGTCTAGCGTGCCCCGTGCCTTCCTATCCATCTATCCATTAGAATGCATGTGCTTCTTCTGTGGAGACTCTCATAAATTTACAAGAATTAGGACTGCAGAAATATCGGGGTGCCTTGGTGCGACTCTGCAGCTTACGCATGTACAGTATTTGCAAATGTGTGCTAACTAAACCCCTGTTTTTAACACAAACTGTTAGACAAGATAATTTGGTTGGTAGCAGACTGGTTGGCGAGTTGAGCTGGGAAATTTCTTTGGTTTTGTTTTACATGACCCAAACAGGGGGGAGTACTTTATCCCCATATTGATGAGGACAAGAAGCCCTTCCTCACAACATTGGACCAGTGGTTGTGGTTATCGGTATTTGGGGGCTTATGGCAATCTGAAAGCACCCTTAAAAATAAGGGGGCACATACCCCTACTCATTCACAAAAAAAAGTAAAGTGTAGAGACAGACACCATTTTTGACAGGTCTCTTAAAAGAAAAATGTCCCACCAAATACACCTATTCACGTTGTCCAGTGATTTAGATCAATGTCAATTACAATGCCTGATGCCTGCCAACCCACCAAAAGAAAAAACCAAAAACGCTGACACTTGTCCCTTTACTGCAGCCGAATGTCAGGTCTGATGGATGATATAAACAACGGAGCGTGATCTCCCAAGTGACATCATTGACCATATATGGATGATATGCATAACTGGTCAATGATGTTATGGGATCCCAGTGATGTCATTGGTCTTTAACCCTTCAGGGCTGGTATGAATTAGGGGGATTCCATACCATTTTTTTCGTGGATAAGGGTCTAGTATAGATGAATGGAATCCCTGGCCCCTTCTGTTTACAGTTAGAATGAAACTTCAAGGAGCTGTCATTTTGCCTGCGATTTAAAGACACTTTTTTTTTTTTTGTAAATGTCACTTCTGCTGTAGTAGATTGTATACATTGCACATATGTGCCACTTCACAGGCAGGATCAGGCCATACTCAAGCACGTTTAAATGAATTTAGCATTTTTAATGTTTCACTTTAAAGTGCTTCTAAAGTCAAAGTTTTTTTCTTTTTTACCTTAATGCATTCTCTGCATTAACCTTCCTGGCGGTAATCCTGTGTGTGGCTCGGGGGGGGGGGGGGATTTTAGTGCCCAAAGCTGTAATCCCGAGCCACACTTGGGATTACACTGTTAAATGCCTCCAATGTACTTACCCTGTCCCTACGATCCCGCAATGTCCTCTGCAGCATCCTCCAGCTGCATCCTCTGGCAGATAATCCGCCCGATGTATATAGGTTCTGGGCTCCGTTCCCTGCGAGAAGCACGATGCATGGGGGGGGGGGGGAGTTAAAAAAAAGTAAAAAAGTTAAAAACATAAAACACACACACAATACATTGTAATCTATTGATTGCATTACTGTATCTAATCAGTTCACCTCAGAATTGTCCCTAGTGCTTTGTCCAGTGCCTTGCCTATACCTGCACTGTTCTTTGTGCCTGGAAAATTGAGAGCATCCATGGCATCCAAAAAATGCCCCTCCAAAAAGCGTCCATGGCATCCAAAAAGCGCCCTTCCAAAAAGCGTCCATGGCATCCAAAAAGCGTTTTTGGACCAGCTAGAGGACAGCGATAGCGAATTAGAATCCCTTACATAATGGAGTGATAGTGATTTGTGGGGAAATTCGTCATCAGACACTGAAAGTGATGACAGTGACGATTCTGTGACCGAGCTCAGTGATGTGCAAACTTGGTGCTCTATTGACTGCAATACGGATCATGCAGTGCCCCCAAGATTCCAATTTGAAGCACCTAGTATGAAAGTGGACGTTGAAGATGACAACCTCTTGGCATACCTACAACTATTTCTGACCAATGAGGTTATTGAAAAATTAGTTACTGAGACAAAACAGTACCAAGAGCAACAATTATCTACTACTCATTGGAGGTTTTCAAGAAGCAGAAAGTGGGAATCAGTGACCAAAGATGACATTTGGACATTTCTGGCCCTAATAATACTTCAGGGAGTGGTGAGGAAACCCCTACAGAAGTGGTATTGGACAACAAATAAATTACTTGCCACTCCATTTTTTGGCACAGTCATGTCAGAGTACAGATTTTCCCTGATAATTAAGTTTTTACACTTCCAAAACAACAAAGAACTTGATGAAACTACTCATCCTGCACCAAAACTGAAGAAGTATCTCAAATGATTCTAAAGAATTTCCAACGAAGCTATGTGCCAGAAAGAGATGTCAGCATAGATGAAAGTTTAATGGCCTACAAGGGAAGGCTCAGCTGGGTGCAATACATTGCATCAAACAGAGCACGATTTGGCGAAAAATCCTTCATGCTATGCGAATCGTCAACTGGCTACATTTGAAATTCAGTCCTATACACTGGAAAAGGGACAAAATTCAACTCAAAATACAGCAACTATGGAATGGCAACATCGTCCTTTCTTCCCCTCATTGAGCCATTGCTAAATCATGGCTATTGCGTAACAACAGACATTCTTTATACGTCTCCTGAATTTTATGAGTTTGTTCTGCAAAATAAAACAGATGCCTATTGAACTGTTAGGGCTAACTAGTGCGACCTGCCACCAATGTTTGGCAATAAGAAGCTGAAGACAGGAGAAATGGTTGCCTGGCAGAAAGGCAAAATGATGGCACTGTGATGGCTTGACAAAAAGATGTGTGCCTAATGAGTACAGTCCATAATACCTCCATACGAAATGGTACATACGAAAGGTGGGAATGACATCATGAAGCCACAAGTAGTTATTGACTACAATAACACCATGGGAGGTGTCGACAGAGCTGACCAAGCAATGACATTTTACCCAGCAATCAGGAAACAGCAAAAGTCCTACAAAATGATCTTCAGGCATCTTCTTGAGCAATGCTTGTGGAAGGCCTACATTCTGCTAAAAAAAAAAAAAGATTGACAAGCCTGTGGTTCATTCTGACTTCATTTGGAAAGTTGCAGAATGTATCTTTGTGAACCACCAAACACTATCTATGGCTGTGAACAGAGCTGGATGTACATCCCACCAACCGAAAAAAAGTCAGCACCGACAAGGATGTGCGTGATTTGTTGCTCAAAGTGAGATGACAATGGAAAGAAAATCCGAAAGGAAACCAGGTTCCATTGTCCTGATTGTGACGTCAGACTTTGTGCTGTTCCATGTTTCAAAATATATCATACCCGGGATGTTTATTAAGCCCATATGCGGTGTCTAGCCGCTTGCTTACTGGGCACTTAAACCCCCCTCCTGCCCAGACCAATTTTCAGCTTTCAGCGCTGTCACATTTTGAATGACAATTGCGCAGTCGTGCAACGTTATACCCAAACACAATTTTTATCATTTTTGCCCCACAAATAGAGCTTTATTTTGGTGTTATTTGATCACCTCTGTGTCATTTCTGATCGCCGCTATAAACAAAAAAAGAGTGACAATTTTGCAAAAAAAAAACAATATTTCTTACTTTTTGCTATAATACAAATCCAAAAAAAAAATTGTTCTTCATTCAATTGTTATTCATCAGGTTTGGCCGATATATATTCTTCTACATATTTTTGGTATAAAATACTAGTAAACCCATATTGCAACGTGCTGACGCGTTAACAGTAAGTTTTACACTGTCGCGACTTTCGACTTTTAACCAGACCCGTCCTCCCCCCAAATTCACGGGTCATTCGTTCGCCGATCTGTGGCGTATACCCGAATTATTTGTAGGGCCCATACTATATAAAACTTTGTACCTTGTCGTGTTTCAGACTGCAGTGTTAGTCC
>BLSH010385746.1:735097-756465 GCA_018402905.1 Glandirana rugosa | reverse complement strand
TATGCAGAGCTTGATCTACAACTCAAAGCAGCGGTATGTGAAATCTCTAATTTCTGCTATCTGTCCTCAGAGCAACAGCACAGACAGCAGTAGTAAAGTAATCTATCTCAGGATGCAGGATCAGGTCTTAAAATGTCTCAAATCTGTCCCTCAAGCTTTCAGCTTCCTTTCCCTACACTAACCCAAGGAGCATGTGACTGCAGCACTGTGACTCCAGCTTATAAAGAGGCTGGGTCACATGATGCACTGGCCAATCACAGCCATGCCATTAGTAGGCATGGCTGTGATGGCTTCTAAGGGCAAACCAATGAAACGCTTGTTGATTGGCTGCCCTGCAGCTTCTCAACACGTGGAGTAAAATAGCAGAACCCCGGACCGAACCCGAATGATTTTTGAAATGTCCGGGTCCGGGTCCGTGCCATGGACACCCGAAAGTTCGGTATGGACCCGAACGTTACAGTCCGGGTTCGCTCAACACTACATAGAAGTGATGGATCCTGGCTAGCACATCCCTTGGTACAGAATCTGCCAGAAAGTCTGGTTTGGGTAGCCTATCTGGGACTAGGCAGAGAAAGTATTTTTGTATGTTGTTGGGCAGCCCGGACGCTGATATTATTTCTGAAATCCCTCTGAATTTTATATTGTTTCTTCTAGGCCTATCTTCTAGGTCTATGAGTTTAGTATGGATTTTCTGGATATCTGTTTGTTGATTTTTACAGGCAACAATGGCGTTATGTGCCAAGAACACATCCTCCATCTTATGCTCGATAATCGCTACTCTGTTTTGCAGGTCGTGCACAGCAGAATTAGTATTGGCCATCATGTTAACCATTTCAATGTGTAATGAATCCCTTAGGAATATCAGCATGTCCTCCAAATCAGACACAGACACTGGCTGAGCAGAAGCTGGGAAATTCTCTGGAGGATTTTGTATAGTAGGTGAGGCAGACTGCAGCAACATGTCCTCTTCCCCATTATGTTGTTCCCCTGCCTTAGACTTTTTTGTTTTAGTAGGGCTTCTGGTAGTAGGGCTGTCAGGTGGGAAGAACTCACCATCATGCTGTGGAAGGTGGACCGTAGTGCGGACAGATGAAATGGAGCCGTCTGAATCAGACACTGAGTCTTCCTGTAGCTCTGTCTGCATGTGTGACTCGGCGCCATCTTGCAGATCCTTCCCTGCCAGCGGGGAGAAAAAGTCAGTCAGTCTCTGTGGGAGTGCCCACGTAGGAGCCCGCTTCCTCATCGCCACTGTATCAGGTGAAGGGAGAGACACCCACAGGGGTAATTTGTCAGTGCCTCAGTTGCACTATTAGCCGCTCTGCAGGACAGAGATCTGGAGCTCCCTAGAATAAGTCTGTCTCGGAAGCCAGCAGGACATGCCCCCCCCACTTCCCTTTTAAAAGTATGATATTCTGTGCATTGAATCTTTACAATTTCTAACCTGTCTCTAAAATATATTCAGTGAAAATATCTTATTATAGCTTTACTAGAAATACTTTCTTCTATTAAAAAAGAATATTCAGTGTAACATGTCAGTATCATTATAATTTAGTGTTTTCACAAAATAACAGTCTTAATGCTTAGGGTTTGGTTAAAAAATTATTTCTCCCTCCTTCTGAAATGTTCTTGGATTAAAAAAGATGTGGCTCTATACATCAAATCTGTTACATTTTTATACAATTTGTGAGCAGCTAAATTTTCCTTTTGTGTTTCTGTCTAATAAATGCCTACTCCATACTTGTCTATTTGCCCCATATTAAATAGGATGAGGTTCTGTGCCTCAAATGGGTACAATGTGTATGCAATGTCTCAATGCAAGTGCCACTTTATATTTCTGGGAATATATGCCTACCCCAAAATCCCAAAGGATGAGACTCAGCAATATGCAGTGATTGCATGTGAGTTCAGCAAATAATTCAATTTGATTTATACAATATATACAAAACAATATATTTTCATTTATTTTTCTCGCTGAAATATGCCAACTTTTGGTGTCCAAAACTGTCTCCCATGACAAAAGATAAGATTCCTTTAAATGAATCTATACAAGGCACTAATGAAGTAGCACTTCTTCATGTTCCCAAAATTACCTCTCATTAAAATGGATGAGAGTATTTTAGCTAATCCATACGATTTTCATATAGTGTCTTTCTACAAAATACATTTGTTGTTCATATTTCTGTCTGAAAGAAGCTGACTCTCTATCTCAAAATACTCTTTCTATTAAAAAGGATGAAATTCTGTTCTGCAAATATGTGCAATTTTTAAAACCTGTGTCGGAAAATATTCAGTTTCCCGTGATATTTCTGTCTGAAATTGGCCTAATCTCTGCCTCATAATTCCGGATGCAATATGCTCACCCTCAGAAATTACAGCCTAACCACACAGGTTTAATATTTGTGGTGCAAATATGTAACTTGTTTCAATCTTTAGTCTCTGAAACAAAACACTCAATTCTTTAAATTCTACATGTAATGTACTTGCTCTCTTCCTAATAAATTGTGGCCTATCCAGTAAAGGCTTCAAAGGGGTGCTGCAAATCTTTGTATTTTTTTTTCTTTTACATTTGAAACAGACATGATTATTTTTTTTGTTCCAGATTGAATATGCCCACCGAGCCTGCTGAAACATTTAAGTGATAGTAAATAATATCCTTATTTTTCAAAAATAATTCATACATATCTGCTGAAACAAAACACTCAATGCTTTATATTCTACATGTAATGTGCTTGCTCTCTTCCTCAGAAATTGTGGCCTATCCAGTAAAAGCTTCAAATTGGTGCGGCAAATCTTCGTATTTTTTTCTTATACATATGAAACAGACATGATTTTTTTTGTTCCAGATTGAATATGCCCATGGAGCCTGCTGAAACTTTAAAGTGATACTAAACAATATTCTTATTTTCCAAAAAATAATTCATACACATCCACTGCTTGGCCCTGTGATCTATTTTTCATTAGATTGTTTTTTACTGTGTTTTCTGCCTCTTTGTAATGTCCTCCATGAGCTCCTGAACCTCTAGTTTCCCCCCTTCACTTCCGTTTGGAATGAGCAGTGCATGTTAATTGCAGTCATCTCCACTTCTCTATGCACACTATACATACCATAGTTAGTAGTCCCTACTCCATCTTGGAAGGGAGCAAGAGATGGTGGCTATGTTCCTAAGTGCAGTGAGACCATGGGGAGTGAACATAGCCACCCATCTAACGAAAAGTCAAATTACTGCAGCAAAAAAAAAGGAATTTGGAGATTTGGAGAATGCTGAAACCAATAGAAGGTACTTTTTTGAGTTAAGAATACAAACTTGAATACAATTTTGAAACTATTGTTCAGTGTCACTTTAAGGCAGCCCCTAAATGAAGGACAGAATTGAAAACAACATTTTTGCATTGATACATGTCCTAGACCAATTCCAAGCTTACCAATGTCCTTTTTGGCAATGTTTCATCTGTTAGTTTAAAAATTGGCCATTACTGATTTCTAAGATTAAATGCCAATGAGGTTTGGATTCAGGATCCCAACTTCAATCCTGTTTGTCGAATGTGCATTAAACCGAAAAAGTACATTTGGCTTATCCCTACCTGTCTCCTAATTTGTCTCCTGTGCTGTCACCCTGTCACATGCTCTTCCAAAGTAGAATATAAGTGGCTGTACTGACGCTTATTGCACAGGCATGGTCCACTGTTCTCACCCCCAGGAAAACCACCCTGAGAAATAGCATGCAGCCACAAAGATGTAGAAAACGTGAAAACAGTATTTTATTTTTTTTAATAAGGGCATCTGTGTATGATACACAGTGCCTTAGCAACGTAAATGTCATTCAACTAGTGTTTGCATGTAATTTACATATACCTGGAGAGAGGATGCCTCCAGAAAGCTGATGGTTTGGCACCTTCTGATTACAAGTGGTAAATATAGAATATTTATATTTAATATTTCATTGTTATATGATTAATACATACACTAAATATTACATAATACATGAAAACATTACAATTTTACTTTGAGCTCCGACCAAAGAATACCAGGCACATTTTAAATTTAAGAAAAAAACCCCTATTTTATTACTGCAGCACATCCTAGCTTACAGAGGTATACTAGGTGACTTGTAAGTCTGTGAGACATCTTGACGACAGATCTGTACTATCTCAACCATGCTTCCCCTCTCCTCTGTGTTATTTTAGAATGTTTTTAATCTCCATTTTGCAATGAGCTGTTTTCACCATGTGTTAACTCTTTTTGTTTTATTGCTTGCTGTTGGATGCATTGTTAATGGCAAAACTCTGGGACTTCAAAGCTTCTTTCGCTGGGCAGATGTTTTTTAGAAGACATAAAATAAAGTGGTTCCCATTAACACCTATTGTGCGGTGAGTCTGCTTATTCGTGCTCTGCACAACATGTCATACCCGGTTACACGCAGCAGGAAAAGGCGAAGCATGAAGTGATGTCTCCAGGTGGTTGATTATGTCCATTATTTGCTGTCCAAAAGTCCTCTGGTGTTGATTGACCTTTGCTGGCCTGAAGCTTGCTTGTCAAAAGCAATTCTATTAAGGATCATTTTTAAAGCATGTCGGTGGAGAAATGCATGCACTTTCTAAAGAATAATTAATGTTCAGATGCAAACTCTGTTCCTAATTTGGAGATACTACACTAAAATACCAACATACAAGCTGAATCAGTGCAACAGATAAAGTCAATTTGTGTGTTCTCCCTTTGCTCACATGGGCTTCCTCTGGGTATTCAGCTTTTCTCAAACACTACACGTTCTCCCTGTGTTTGCGTGGGTTTCCTTCGGGTACTCTGGTTCATTTCCGCATTCCAAAGACTTGCTGGTAAGTTAACTAACCTTACTCTAAATTGGGCCTACAATGTGTATGCATGTGAGGTAAGGACCTTAGATTGCAAGCACCTTTAAAATAATGAATATGCTATAATTACCTCCTCTGTAGTGTTAATTTTAGAAGCAAATTTCGATTTAGTTTTAGTCTTAGTCTTTTGACTAAAATGGTATTTTAATTTTAGTCCCATTTTATAAATAGAGAAGAGACATGAAAGGATGGACTTTATAGACACCGGTAACATTTACAATTCATAAGAACATATATATACAAAATCCATAACACATCATTTCATGACTGTGTTATCTCAATGTTGGATGACCAGGTATATCACATATACTAGACCAAATAGACTGGTGACTGTGACCAGTCTGTAGTTTAGTAGCATATACCACAAATTCGCCCTACATGTTTCGCGGGAGACCGCTTCTTCAGGGGCTTATGCTTTTATGAAGAACTAAAGAAATGGAGACAGTATTACAGTAAGTATATTTTCATTTACATTGGTATGCATACATTTATAAATACAAAAATACAAAATTTACATACAAATGATAAACATGCCGTGTCCATGAGGCTTGCCAGCCACTGCATAGAAATAAAGCACCGTGTGTACGTGGGGACATGTCTGGGTAGCTAAAGACAAAGTATAAAAGAAGGACCACAACAACACCAACCTGTGTGTATACAGTAAAGGATGGGTATAGGCATCAGAACTCCATGTGTGAAGCGTAGGGTTGAAGAAGTACTAGACAGCACAAAAAGTAACCAAGGGTGCTATCAAACATATATATCTGCAGTTACACTTACCTATAATAGGCCACGTTCACAAAAAAGGTATGTCCAATAACAAGGCAGTAAAAAACAGGGGAGTATAACACGATCATTCAGCAGCAAGCAGATAGAGCTGCATCTGTAAAAAGGTATAGTAGACATGTGTAACTATAATATTCATCCTACAAAGTGTATATTATACTACCTGTGACAAAGGATAAACTCATAAGCAGTAACACTAACAGATGGGATAAAATAGTAAGTAAACACCATCCAACAACCGATAAGACGCACCTAAAAGACACAGTATTGACAGACACCTGGTGTCTATGATGAACAAATCCCTTCAAAGCAGGGGTGTATAAGAGCCACTATATAGGATAGTGTATTGTTGATAAGCTCACCTCTGTAGAAGATATTAGACAGCAGTCTCTGTAAGCAAACAGAGGATAGCAGAGTGTCTATTGGGAACAAAACTATGAACCAAAGCAAACAATAAAGGAGAGTCACAAAGGACCAGTTAGTGTTCAGATAAACAGTACTTACATTGCTGAGAGACTCAAACCGCAAAGACACCAGGGGTGAGCTGCACGGGTAAAGGCTCAACAACCTGAGCCTAATAACATGTCCCAATCAGGGAGTGGAGCTAATTGCACCAGCAACACCTGATTCGGCCAGGATTAGGGTGCGCGCTCATCTTACACCCACCGCACATGCTCACTGGACTAGAGAAGCCAGAGGCCGCAGGATGGGTGTAGAAGGAGCACACCACTAGAGCTGAGTGCAGCAACATGCTCCCCCTAGTGGCGCATGGTACAACTGTGTGTTGATGTTGTAAGGTCCACACAACTGCACAGGGAGGGGCCACAGAGTGGCCCCAGAAGCACATATTGAAAGTAATGACAGTACAAATTAACTACAAGTAATTACATGCATATGCACATAGCAAGCTATGCAACAACCCACTAAAGCTGATCTTTACTCATAGAGGGGAACTACCGCAGAACCCCTACCCAATAAATGAGTATAATTTTAAATGATAAAATGGGATCCCACATGTCAGACAAGTCTGTGGGTGCATGCAAATTTCATAAAAAAGCTTTATAGGACTGAGTTTCATTCAGTCCTGGGGGATACGTAGCATTCAGGTGTTCTACCCATTTTGCCTTTTGCTACAAAATTCTTTTGTCCCAATCGCCACCTCTTGGGGCCTGCGGAATAACCACCAGGACCAGAAATGGATGTGTTGAATCTGTGATAGAGGTCTAAATGTCGACTTATAGGGGTGAGCATCTTACCATTCGCAGAGTAGTAAACATGATCCTTAAGACACTGTCTTATTTGTTGGATGTTTTTTCCGACATAAAAGGCCCCACACAAACATGTCATAAGATAGACAACACCCTAGGTGCTACAGCCTGCCCTGAATTTCAGGCAGAATTGCTCACTATTGGGAAGTCTAAATACAGATCCCATAGACACCCAGGGACAGTGACTCTTAGTAAGTCTGTCCCTGAGCGACATGGCTCTTCTAAATACAATTTCTGGTTGACCCCTAACATACTTATCCAGTATAGGGTCATCACACAGTATGTGCCAATGGTTGGCCAGTATAGTCTGCAGTTAGTGGTGTTGGGCAGAATACCTTGTGATGAACCTCACAGTGGTAGCATCTTTGCATTCTCATTAGATTTATATAATAGTTCACTGCAAGGTTATTGCAGTGCTCTATTATAGGCTTTATGTAAAAGCTATTTGGAATATTGCTGGAGTAGTTTGGCTTAAACTTTGGATGTGTGCAATTTCATCTTAGCCTAATGTATTGGGCATAGGGAATGCTATGGATCAATGCCTGTGGGTGACCGCTAGAGGCATGCAGGATTTTATTTCCTGCGGTGGTCTTGCGATATAGAGAGGTCGCAAGACATTTCTCTGAATCTTTAAAGATTTGGAGGTCCAGAAACTAGATAGTTTCTTGATGACTGGTGACCATAAAACTGAGATTGAATTTATTGTTATTCAATATGTTAACAAAAGTCATTAATTATTGTTGGGTGCCCGTCCATATTACAAAAATGTCTTCAATGTAACAAAACCATACAGATGCATGGCTGGTATAGACGGTCAATTGATCATCAGAAAAGATTTCTCGCTCCCATCCCCCAGGTACAGATAGGCGTAGGCTGGTGCACAACACGTGCCCATGGACACGCCCTGTACCTAGAGGTAGTGGGAGCCGTCAAAAGTGAACTAATTATGCGTCAAGATAAACATCAACAATTTCAAAATAAATAAGTTAAAGGGCTATTGATGGTGGTCTTGTTCCCTTAGGAAGGTGTGTATCGTCCCGACACCCAACTCGTGTAGGATGCTTGAATATATTGCTTCGACATCCAGTGTCACAAGGATGGGAGGAACCACCATTCCTTCAATATGTTTAAGTAAATCTAAAGTGTCCCTAACAAAAGATGGCAGGCTAGCCACTTGGGGCTTAAGAAAAAAATCAATCAATCTGCTGGCATTTTCGGTCAATGACCCAATGCTGGACACGATCGGTATTCCAGAGGGGCATTGTGTATTTTTATGTACTTATGTAATGAATAAAAAGTTGCCTAATGTGGAAATTTGGGATTCAGATAATCATATGTATCTTGATCAATTAGTCCCAAATGGATAGCTTCCCCAATCAGAGCCTTGTATTCACTCTCAAATTGTGTGGTAGCTGTAGTAGGAATACGTCGATACCAGGATCGATTTGACAGGATGTCATTACACATCTTGACATATTGCTCTCTGGTCAGTAAAACATTGTTTCCACCCTTATCGGCAGGTTTGATCACCAGATCGGGGTGATCCCGAAGTCTGGAGATCACCCGCTGGTGCGTGGCCGGGAAATTGACCGGTGTAGGGTCAAGTGACATATGTTTGATGTCACTGACAGTAGCTACCAAAAAGGCCCGAATATGAGGGTTGTGGCGAGGTCAGGGAATTTACGCGATCGAGATTTGAATTTCCTATTCTGGTAATTTTCTGATGAAACAGGTGTTGAATCAGATGGTTGTGACTCTGACAACCCAACCGACTCTCTGGTTGCACTGAGGTTTTCATTTTCTTCAAGGAGTAAAATTAGGTCCCGTAGGGCCCTAAATTCATCCATTGTAAAATGTTTTATTTTTTCTGACAACTCTTTATCCTGTTTTGCCCATATACGGTCATCAACGTAAAGGACTTTGAAAGTCAATTTCCTAGTAAACAGGTATAAATCTTTGATCGTGTCATATTTGTCCATTTGTGTGGTAGTGCATTAACTGAGACCTAATTTCAAGACCTCCTCCTCTTCCAAAGAAAAGGTGTAGTACGTGAGGTTAATTATATTGAGTTCTAAGTGGGAAGCGTGTTCATCAAGTCTTGGGGAAAATTTCCCCCCTGTGCATTACTGGTGCCTATAAAGTCCATCCTTTCAATGTCTCTTTTCTATCTATAAATTATTAAGTAGAAAGAGATAGTCTGTTCTCAGGTGAACTGCGATCTCTCTCCTCCTCCAGTCAGCCCATCCCCCATACAGTTAGAAACACCTCCCAGGGAACACACATAACCCCTTGATCGCCCCCTAGTGTTAACTCTTTCCCTGTCAGTGACATTTATTCAGTAATCAGTGCATTTTTATAGCACTGATCGTTGTATAAATGTCACTGGCCTAAAAAAGTGTCCAATCTGTCCTCTGCAATGTTGCAGTCCCACTAAAAATTGCAGATCACCACCATTACTAGTAAAAAAAAAAATTAATAATAAAAATGCCATAAATCTATCCCCTATTTTGTAGACACAATAACTTTTGCACAAATCAGTCAATATACGCTTATTAGGACTTTTTTAACCAAAAATATGTTGAAGAATACATATTGGCCTAAACTGAGGAAGAAATTAGTTTTTTTAAATTTTTTTTGGATATGTATTATAGAAAAAAGTAAAAAATATATATTTTTTTTCAAAACTGACGCTCTTTTTTTGTTTATAGCGCAAAAAAATAAAAACCGCAGAGGTGATCAAATACCACCAAAAGAAAGCTCTGTTTGTGGGAAAAAGGACATCAATTTTGTTTGGGTACAATGTCGCATGGCCGCGTAATTGTCAGTTAAATCGACACAGTGCCGTATTGCACAAAATGGCCTGGTCAGGAAGTGGGTAAATCCTTCCAGGGCTGAAGCAGTTAAATAGCCCATACAGAGGATGTAGCCACGAGAGAGCCAGGTTGATGGGTCTATACTGTATAGCCCACATACAATCTTGCATGCTATTGATGTTTGGCACATATTCCAAGCATCCAAATCTGTTAAATTTGATCATCACAATACAAATGGATATGGAGAATCTAGTTTGATAAGCTTATATCTAGTTTGGTAAGGGACTTTTTAAAAGAGTACACTTGTGCATCACTGTCCATGGGCAGAGCCACAATTAAAATTAAATAGAAGTAAATGAATATAAAGAGAGGTAAAAAATAAAGAGCGGTAGAAAAATAAGGAGAGCGCGGTTACACAGAGCTATCTCTACTGCTTGAAGAAGAGAGAACTACACACTGTAGCTCTCATATCACGAATGGGCCATAAAATGTGGGCTGTGGCATGCGTGTCCCTGTGGAGTTTAAAAGATAGAGAGTGGATAGCGCATCTTTCACTTCAATAATGTCTGTCTAGTATTTGTGAGGGCACAGTTGCAAATTTTGGCAAGAGTAGACAATGCTTGCTTGATGCATGTTAAAATTGATACTTGGAGTCTTCATTGGAAACCCAACTGACAGGGTGACAGCAGAGGAAAAAAAGTGGAAGACAGGTGGAAGTGATTGGGTTGCACAGTGACTTGGCGGTTAATATTTTTGGCTTGCAGTACTGGGGTCCCCAGTTCAAATTTTGGTCATTATACTATCTGCATTAAGTTTGTGTGTTCTTCCTGTGCTTGCATGGGCTTCCTCTAGGTATTTAGGTTTCCTCAAACACTACACATTCTCCCGGTGCTTGCTGGGTTTCCTCCGGGTACTCTGGCTCATTTACACTTTCCAAAGACTTTCTGGTAAGTTAACTGACTTTAGTCTAAGTTGGGCCTAGAATGTGTATGCATGCGAGGTAAGGATCTTAAAAACAAAGGCAAAGGAAGGTGCGCACACCTAATGCATTACCAAAGATAGTTTAGTGGAATTAAAACGTTTTAAAATGAATACTCACAAAAACAGCATCATAGGAAGACCACACATGTAGCGGAGACACAAAACAGGATAAAAGCTAACGCGTTTCGGGGGCGTACCCTCTTCCTCAGAGCTAAGCTACAGTTTTAAAACTTTTTAATCCCATTAAACTATCTTTTGGTAATGCACTAGGTGTGCGCGCCTTCCTTTGCCTTTGTTTTTCAGTCACTTTCGGACTACCCCATCCAAGGAGGGCAGCATCCATCTGGTTTTGCGTCCCTTGGTTTTCCAGTTGTGTGCCATCTTGAGGGACCTTAGCACTGGAAATTACTATTTTTTTCTTGTATGAGGTAAGGATCTTAGATTGAGAGCACCGTAAAGTGATAAACATGCTATAATTACCTTCTCTGTGCAATTGTATTGCACAGAGCAGCCCCTTACTTCTGGAACCCCCTGCAGGTGCTCTCGGCTCCTCCTTTTCTAATAGTGCCTCCATAGCAAGCAGGCTGCTGAGGGGGCACTCGTGAGGGTGTGCTCCTGAGCTGGGCTCTGTGTCTCAATAGACACACAGTGTGGCTCAGCCACACCCCCCGCTAAATCTCAAGCCTCACAGCAGTTGACTGACAGCTCCAGCTGCTCTCAGAGAATTCTGTGAATGCAGGAGTAGAACAGCGCTGCTGCACAAGGGTCAGCGCTGGATGGAGAGTAGTAAATTTTTAGAGATGGCTGGTGGGCACAGACATTGGAAGGTTTGTTTACCTTAATGCAGAGAATGCATTAAGGTTAAAAACCTTTATGTCTTCAGAACCACTTACAGTTTATTCGTTAGAGGTGTGAATATGCTTCTCTGAAAAGAGGGTTTTCAGGGATCACCTAAAAGTGGATAGAGTAGAAGATAGCCAGACAGATTAGGGTAAGGAGTTCCAGAGGATGGGAGGGGTTCTGGAGAAGGCTTGGAGGTGATTATGGGGGGAGGTATAAAGGTAGCTAGAGAGCAGGAAGTCTGGGAGGCGAAAAGATAACGGTTCGGTTGATATTTTGGGACAAGGTTAGTGATGTAACTGGGGGGGCAGCTTTTTGGATAGCACTGCAGTTTGTTGTTAGTCTTTTGTTAGTACTCATTCTTATGGGAAAGCTGTACTCGTGGCAGCCTCCAGTGGTCACCTGGAGAATGGCTTTCCCATAACAATGAATGGAGCCAAGGTGCATGTGCAGTGCGTGAAGTATGTGAAGAAAGTCAGTAAAGCTCTGAACTGGGCCAGACAGTGAAGATCACTGGATCGCTGATGGTAAATATTTGTTTTAGTGGGATTTTGTTCTAGGGGTAATTAAAGGTACAGTTGCCTTTCATACCTTTTGTACAAAGGATACCTGATAGGTACATGCCTTAAGAGGAACTTCACTTACATTTTTAAAAATTAAAAGATAGCAGCTAAAAATACTGTAGCTGCTGACTTCTAAAGATCAGGTACTTACAGGTCCATAGATTCCAGCAATGTCTTTATACAACGGAATCTACTCAGGACTGCAAATCCCTGGCGCTATCATCTAGGCTTTGGGAGTTGGAATCACAACCAGCTCCCCAATGCAGAGCGAGGAGGGGAAAGAAAAAAGCGGCTCTGAGGCTAATGAAGGAGGCGTGGCTTGCTTCCAAAACGTGTTCCCATTGGCTCTGGCAGTGGACAGACGGGCTGACAGCTCTTCTCTCTGCAGTCCAGCTAGATACACATTCTCTGGATGGATATCCTAACACCGTATGGACCATCACAGCCATACAGGGCAGCTTGACTCTGGTTCCCCCTGGATAGATCCCAGGCTCATCTCACTCCCTCCATATGGTCAGCTCTCTTCCGACCACAGATAACGACCTCAGCTCCCGGTTTGCACTTGGACTTCCTATCCACCGCAAACTGTTACCTTCCACCTCACCACTTGTGAGTGCTGTCGTTGTTTATATTGATTTTTAATTCTTTATTAAATTGTGCTACACTATGCCTTCCTGGTACTTTTGTGATTGTGGATTCCCAGCCCACTTTTGCCTCGCAAGCATCTATAGTGTTAGCCAGTCACATAATTTCTACACTTCCGGGAATAAGACTTTTCTTGTTGTTTATTTATCCATGAATCCATTCATTATCCATGAATCACTTACTTCATTACATTTTATAACCACGGGTTTGGCACAGAGGTAGCGCTGTAGTGTGTTGTGTTCTAAACAGAGTGAGGAGACTGCTCTTGCAGCCTCCTGGGACATGTGTGTGTCCCAGAAGGTTGTGAATGGTGGTAGTGGTGGTTGGGTGGTGGTGGTAGTGGTGTTAGTGATGATAGTGGTGGTGGTAGTGCTGGTGGTGGTAGTGGCGGTGGTGGTGTGGGGGGGGTTGCTCGATTCCTTCAACTCAGTTACAAGCTGGTGGGGGGGGGGAATTAATGGTACTTCACTTTTTGAGCCCTACTTTTTGGTGCTCATGTGTACATGGTCTTGGCCACTGGAAAAAAGCACGGCTTTGATATTTTACAGCTGAGCTAATCAGGCAATCTTTAACCAGAGATTTCCTATGGCTTTATATTAGTTATGATCTGTGCCATTATGAATCTCCATGAAAATAAGAGCACTGGAGGTGCCACATTTCTGTCGCATAATGAATATGTCCTTTTTCTTCCCTTTACTAAATCCATCACAAGACATCAAAAGATCTACTTATCATAGCACTTTATCTGAGTAAGGACATTTTTCTGTCCTTTGATACATCTAATGGACATTTTTGCATAATTTGAGACACAGATTAGGGACAAAAATCATATACTATAATGTCACAGATGGTTTAGACATTCTACTGTCTATTATACCACATTACACATTTACAAAAGATAAGAAAATGAAAGAAAACTGGTGTGTGGTTATATATTTTACGTATTAATCCTTTGTTATGGATACAAAAGAAAGGAACTACATATAGAGGGCTTTACTGGTGCCAAGAGAAGGAATGGCCACATCAATATAATAAAACAGTATTTATTGCAAAAAGTATATAAAAAAAATAATTCATAAAAACAAGAGAATATGCTCTCATTGGACAAAATTCACCATGTAATATAGCAACAGACATGTCTTTGCCTAATTATTGTTATCTTGGTACCCGTAAAGTCCTCTATATGTAGTTCCTCTCTTTCGTAGTAGTTTCAATAGGATGAGGTACCTCTCATTTAGCCTATTTCCCTTTTTGCTCCCTTTGTTATGGATAATATTTGATGTGATATACTGTTGGCTTACTGGCTTGAAAACAGCTTCATAAGGACGGGAATGCAGAATGTGCTTCCAGGTAGGTCCTTTTTCATTCTGCTGCAGAGTGTTTAGCCTGCAAAAATGCGTTCATAACAATACTGGGGGAGGGGGCAGAGGGTGCAACTGCTCCTGGGCCCTTAGCGCCTGGTGGTCCCTGTCACAGTTGCCTATGCTTTGTGCTGACATAAGACCATACTATACCTTTTAAAGTGACCTTGTCGGAATTTCAAAGTGTCTGAGAAAAGGCAAACCTGTAAAAAAAATGAGTGTAAATATTCATCTTTTTACTGTCTATTATGCTGAATGCTGCTCTGATCCTGAGAAATGATCCCCTGAAGTCCTCTGGGAAAGCAACAATTCCAGGTCCTGCTGACTCTCATGTCATTTCTATACCCTGTAAGGATCATTGATGTCGCCCCTATTCCTGGAAGCAACAGAAGCTGGGTTTGATGTTTATTTTGGCATTGTTTTTAAGCTATTTGCATTAGGGGATGACGGCTTCAAAACTTTATAAGTCACTAACCTGGAAGAGTATGCAGGTCAGTGATTCTGAAGGTACCGATGCCATGGACAGCCAGACCTTTAGGAAGTTGAGAATAGCACCACAGCAGGTGCATGTCTGAGTTTGGTGGATTTGGGTTAGAACCAGGAATTTCAGTGGAAGATTTTTAGTGCTGTATTTTCTGTGAGATATAGCAATACCTCAAATGGATCTTCCAATCTTTAACTAATCTCAGTTGGTTACTTTGACTGTATGTTTTACATACAAGGGACTTTACAAATGGCAAATAATCAACTTATCTTCTTAGTAAAAAACTCACAAATGTTATTTCATAATTAAAAATACTTATTATAAAGATCCTTATGCTTTTAACAAATGTGTTGCAGTTTGAGTGCCTATCATGAATGATGCCCTCTTTCAAGCATTGACCAAGCTCATCTGGATACTCTAAAGTATATACTGTACGATAACGCCATATACTAGTATACAGTTTACTCAGCCCAAACCACGCTACTTAACTAATTCCCAGGTAAGAAAACAAACTGTTCATAGTCTGCTTTAGCATTTTTACCATCAATAAGGAAACATCAACCTTTTTTAACATATATGTCATAAACATAAGCATTGTGCATAGAAATCACAGATTAGTCTATTTGCTTATTGGCAGGGGCAGTTTGTACTCCTCACTGTAGGTGGGGCTCGATCAAAGCGGCAATGCAGAAGGTTCCCCTATGTTTTCCTCTATCATTACCTGCGGTACCCCTCATGACCTCCGTGGCCATCTTGGGTGAAGGCAAAGGCCCTGGCCCCTTTATTTGGCGCACATTCTGTGAGTGGTTAGTGTAGGGACAAGTTCCCCATCTGTCAGGGACAGCACTTAGCTACAGGAAAGTACAGGGACTATGCTATCTCCACCTTGGAAGCTTCACAGTTGGATAGGACTGACCAGGCCACATTCTCACTCCCCATTGCAGAAACTGTCCACATCTTTTCAAGCTATAGAACTGCTGCTACTGACTCTGTAAGTTGCTCCGGACGGTTGCGCTTACGTGCTGGGCCTAGTTGTAACGTGTTGAAACATTCTACAATGTAGATTTATATAGAAAGTCTATTTCATTTGTGTATTCTCTGCTGCCTGCTCACAAGCCTATCACTCCAGCTGGTGCCCTTATAATCAGTACTTTGGCCCAGCAAAACAGACTCCCAAGAGGCAATCTTCCAATCTCTAAGGTGCCAGTAAGCTCATTCATATATATCTCCAAGATTCTATCCACACAGTGTTATAATGAGCTCCTGCTCTGCCACAAAATATTGCCAGAGAAATAATACTTTTTGACAAGTATTAGGCGCAGGGCCAGGCTCTGGGTCTCATGTGATTAAATACTATTGTCCACAGTCTGCAATCGGGCGGCACTCTTATGGAAAAGCCATATCCAGGAGCTGTGAGCTGTGTCTTCACAGAAATAATACTTGGGCATCCTGGGGAAGGTGCAGTGTGTCCCAGCTGTGGGTAACGGTGCATGCGCGGGTCACGTCATCTGAAAGAAAAACAAGATTTCTCACCAACAAACCAGGTAAGAAGAAATATAACACTGGCAGACAAAAGTATAGAATAGCATTGCTATTTTATAGAAAATGATGGGCATGGGGATATAACCGCTTTAAGCATATCATCCAAATGAGAAAACGAGAAGGGAGGAGACACATATACATTAACCAATGTCAAGAACTTATTGCACACATTAATAACCAGAATCACATATCGCCCATAAAGATCAGTTTTAACCGCATGTATAGATATGGGTAAGACCTCTGTCGCTAACGTAGATATACCTCCCGCATAAGAGGAGAAGGTGGCATGATAGGCCCCCGCAATATGTGCCCTTTTCAAATAGAGAACCCTGGAGCCCTGTAAATGAGTCTCTTGCAAGAGAATTAAATGGGGTTTATACTTTTTAAAGTAATCAAAGACCAATGAAGCTTAAATTAGAATTAAGACCCTGGACATTCCAGGACACTAAACATAAGGTTACTGCCACCTCAGGTAGCAATGGAATATAAAATAAATGATTAGCAGACCACTACCTCTATTGGAGTCCACCAACCAGAGCTCCAGGATTCTACTCAAAGAATGACCCCTCCCCCCTCCAAGTAGCTGGGAGTATATGAGAAGACAGGTAAGTAACCGTAAGCACAGAACACACACTCGTAAAATCAGAATAAGAGACTTCAAGTCCAAAAAAGGGTTGTTCAAAAAACAAAGTCCCAACACCCCCTTCCCTGCACCCAGCCCCAACTTGCCACGTGCCTAATACCCAGAACCCAAAACATGTAATTGGGGAACAGAGGGGAGACCCTGAAGAGTCCCACAGGCCCTTACAGGCCTATAGTACCAGCTCCAAAATGATCAAAACAAAAAACTAAAGTAACTTAAAAGGGACATCCACTGGTCAACAAAGTCCTATAGACTAACAAACATCCGTAGCAAAGGTCTGAGAGTCTCCAAGGTTCTTCAGGTGTGTATGAACAGAACATAGTCAGAATAGGTTGCCTTTGTAAGAAATGTTTTTTTTTCCCAATTCAGCACAAACCCATCAAAAAAGAGAACAGGCAGAATCCCCCCCCACCAACAGCTTGCTGGAGCAGCAGTCTCAGGGAGGCCGTGGAAAGCCTCCTCCTCTCAGGCTGCCACAAGAATTTATCCATCTAGAACCCTCAGTAGGGGTTGTGAAAAAGTGGGCTTTACCCTTATCAACCACCCACAATTTGGCCGGGTAAAGCATGCTGCAAACCATGTGTAGATCCCAGAGGCATTTCTTCACATGCTGATAACTGGAGATACGGTATCCATTGAAATCCAGCTCAGGACTAGTCTCGCAGCTTTCAGAATATTCTCCCGATCACAAAGATACAGAATCTTTGCTATCATGGGACAAGGAACCGCCCCATTAGGTGGCATCCTGCCGGGATGCGATGGGCCCTCTCAATGGAGAACAGGCGGGTGAAGGTAGCAGCCTCCATGTTTGCCTTAAGTCAGCCCTCCAGAAAATCTTCAAGATGCCCTCCTTCCGTGCCTTCTTGGAAGCCCACCAATCTAATATTATTGCAGTGCATACAATTTTCCATATCCGCCATCTTCAATGTGTGCTCAGAAAGGGCATTTTAGCCACCTGAACTGCAGTATCAATGGGCCTGATCGTATCCTTCAGGGAGCTCATATACTGCTCTGCTGTGGCAGTTCTCTCCCTCACCTTCTGCACATCCTGCTTGAGGAAAGAGAATTCCACTTTCAAGCCTTCAATATGCTCAGTCAGTGTAGACTGGCAGAAGTGTATAGCTGCCATGATGTGCTTGAGTGAGGGTTCAGGCTCCCCCTCCCCCCGTGCACCATTAGGCCTCTGAGTGTCCAGCCTGTCCAGCAATTTCCCCCTGTACCTCATACGGTCCCTCCAAGGCATAGGACTCACCAATCCAGGGGCAGGGGCGGTGTGCCAATCAGTCGCCATTGGCTGCATGTCCTGTGTCTGTGCCTCCAACACTGCATGATCGTCGGTGCCATCTTGTGAGCCTCATGCGAACCGATCCTGACAGTCTCCAGGGGGTTTAGGGGATTACTGCCGGTATTTCACCATCTCTGGAGTCACCAGGGGTGTTCCCCTGTCCACACCCTGACAAAGGGAATCAAAAATGTGTGTTCTGCTCTCAGGATTTAGGCAGGATCAGAGACAGTCAGACGGAACTTACTCCCTACACCTTCTTGGCTCCGCCCTCCCATGTATCGATCCTTACCTGGTAAACACACTTACACCCATAGGAAGCATGTTATATGGCTTAAATGCGTGGATGTTCTCTATTTGCTGATTTATTTACAACTGAATCCTTTGTATATATACCCTTTTTATATCTGCAGAGTAAAGTTTCCTTCTGAGCAAATGTGTTGCAGTTTGAGTGCCTATCATGATTGATGCTCTCTTTCAAGCATTGACCAAGCTTATCTGGATGCTATATATATATATGATAACGTCATATGCTAGGATACACTTTACTCAGCCTAAACCAGAAGTTACTTATATAAATATAATATATATAAATATTTTGGGGGGCTGGCAGCAAACTAATGCCACCCCCCTGGGGGGAGACGGACGGGCAGGCAGTGATCATCGAAAGCACAGACGAAGATGGCAGGTGGACGGGAAGGCAACAGTCATTGTAAGCATCCCCCCCCACCCCCCAGGTGTTAGATGGATGAGAAGGCGGTGGCGACGATCCACCACCACTCCCCCCGGGAGGCGGATCTTTCCTTAAGCTCCTGAAGAAGCACGCCTGTTGGGAAAACATGTTGAGCAGGATTATGAACTGGACATCATCACCCCTTTAAGCAGCTACCACTGGGTATTGAGGAACTGGGGACCCATCTCCTATGCTCTATGTTGCTTTGTCTACTTGGGGATTTTTGACCCGATTATGAGGGCTGATGGTGGTACCAGTAATGTGTACTGTTATCTATTAAGGAATTGTGGGATGGTACTAATGTAAAAATGTTAATCTTTTGTATTTTCAAATAAAATAATTATATTTTAATTAATACTTGAGTTTGTTGTGCCTTTAAAGCCTGACTTCATGATGTTACATGTACTGGGGGAGGAGGGGGGGGGGTGTAGCGGTCATATACAGAAGGTTTCTATGCACAATGCTCATATTAAATGTCAAAAGTTACTCTTTCCTTGTGCATGAGGATTTTGTATGAAGGATTTTAAATTATAACAATTTACTAATATGAGAAGTTGATTATTTGGCATATTTAAGGTCTCTTGTATGTAAAATAAACAGGTGTCTTAGTAGTTTTGGGATGTGGTGTCACAACCATTCTGTTATTTCATCTCAGGAATAATCTCAGTTGGTGGCTAACCAATTTAATGGAAGGCTGAGATTTTTTTTTGTTGTTGAAAAAAAAGGTATCAAAAGGCATGTGTAATGAGAAAGCAAATAAATATATTTTGTAAAATACTGTCAGTAACATGCCAGAAAAACAAAATTAGGTTTTCATTTATGTATCGCATATTTCATTCTGTAAAACAAAAATAAAAGCAACTCTTAAGTTCTGTCAAGTTTCCTGGCATTTAAATTAAATGCTCTTAACTTGACATATATAAGATTTCTAAAGCTGTGCCATGAGATTTGCTTATTGATTTAAACAACCTAGGTGTATAATTTATATATATACTGTTAGTGAAAATGAGCCCTCAAAGTTGTCATTTTTGTCTTTTAAATAAGGAAAGTAACTGTCTTCAGTCTCCAAATAAAGCAAGGTAAAAATTAATAGGGCATTTAACTGAAATCTTCTGATTACTATATCCCACTGAAATCTCCCAGGGATCACAACAAACCCCAAAGGTCAACACTGCAAGAAGATTAGGAGCAGATTAAAGCAGGAAAAAAATGGCAATTATAAAGAACTTAGAAATCATCCATTCATCAAAGGAGGCTTATTCGAAATTTTAATGTGATTCTTGCACTTGAGGTTTCAGCTTTATTTGCATAGTGCCAGTAAAGCTGGTAATTCATGTTGGCTTCTGATTTTTAGGAACAATACAATCAGACCTACAGATGATCCTCAATTCAACTTTCTTCTGCTATTTAGTGCAAATTGCTAACATAGCCTCCAGTCCCAGTTGATGCCTCTTACGGGGAAACACGTTGGGTGGAGCGGAAACCTTTATGTCAGCCTGCAGACGAGACCTGTGGCTGTGTGTTACTTCGATTTGCCATTATTTGTAATCCCAACTGTAAGTGATACTAGTTTTTTATTAAATTTCACTTGATATACTACACCACAAAGTCTCTTCCTTCCTTTGCCTTCTATTCTGGAGAGTATCTGGAGAGTATCCATAGTGTGAGGATCCTCATATTGGAGATATACCTTTCCAAGTAAATCACTTGTTTAATTAATGGGATGATCTACATATTGGGATAACTCCTTCCCAGCCGAATTGTCTGTTTGCCTGGGACCACACACACCCAGAGGGATTCCTAAAGCGAACGATCTATACTATTGGGTTTGTGCAAAAGCTTATTCGATCTATGGTAAGAGGCGCTGATTTCATATGGATTGGGCATCGGGTGAAGCACCGTGTTTTGTGAATCACTCTTTTCACTTTTCAGAGCACACTCGATGGACTTAATATATTTTTTTATTTTAACTTTTCCTTTGGACTCTTTTTTTCAATAATATATTTTTTACCAGAATTATAGATCCCCTTCTGTTGGTTTATGAACGTATGCATATCCCATTATTGGTGATTTGGGTTGTTCACTTATTTGTTATATATGTAGTACTTTATTACCTAACTACTAGTGTTGAGCGAACCCGGACTGTAACGTTCGGGTCCGTACCGAACTTTCGGGTGTCCGTGGCACGGACCCGGACCCGGACATTTCAAAAATCGTTCGGGTTACTTTACAGGCCCAGGCCCAGGCACGGTGCCTGTGGGCTTTCAAGCCATGCCTGGGCTTGCAATGTCAGGCCCAAGCGAGTTGTGATCATCAATCCATTATTTCATGATGTATATATTGTTTATTCACTTGTTGGGTTTAGTGGTTATTACCCTATACGTATGCAAGTATTTGGTTGTCTTCCCCTAGATATTAAGACCATTTTTTATATAATAACTTTTTTTCTCAGGTTTCCTTTTCAATTTTATTTTTTTATATAATTCAGGTAGCTCACACGAGACTTTTCACTTTTCTCACTAAGTGTTTTGTGCCACGAAGTGGGCTACGGGTTAGGT
>BLSH010385746.1:714428-730785 GCA_018402905.1 Glandirana rugosa | reverse complement strand
GATTTTGATTTATTTTCCCTATCCCCATTTATTTGTAGGGCACTTGCCCTAGTTTGAAGATGATTTTAGAACAGTTATATGGCTTCTACCGTTAATTAATACTTTTCAGACACAGTTTGAAGATGATCCACATTCACCTCCATTTTTGCTTTTTTTATGTTTTTATTTTTTTAAAAATATTTAAAGTTATTTCCCTGTCCCCATTTTTTTTGTAGGGCACTTGCCCTACCCTTACCCCCATTTTACTTCCTTTTGCAGCCCTCTAGGGCTTTCCAGGACTTTGTTACAGCCATTTTTGTGCCTAAAAGTTCGGGTCCCCATTGATTTCAATGGGGTTCGTTGTCCGTACGATCGTTCGGGTTCCGTCCGGACCCGGACTTTGTCCCGAAGTTCGGACGGACCAGCAGAACCCGAACATCCAGAGGTTCGCTCAACTCTACTTACTACCCTTTTGTGATGATGTTATGAAAATAATAAGAACTCTGGCGTTGCCTAAATTCCACCTGTACCATCAAAGCTTATAGCTGAACATGGGGCAAACAACTAAATACACAGATGAAATACTTATAAGAGATCTGTTTTACCTGCCAAAGGACTCATATTTCTATCCATTCATCCATCCAGGTTCTTAGATTTAGCACACCTCTACCACACAGCATAGCACTGTTTGACAGGACAGGAGACCAGATTTTTCTCTGAGAAGCTCACCTCTGTTCTCTGCTCGTATCAGCATGCTCCTTGCACTGCAATCCAAATAATTGATTCCTTCTGTGGATGTAATAATGATTTCAAAGCTGAATTGATTTGAGTTTCTCACATTTGCCTGGAGTTCAACTTTATTTATATTGCATGGCAGTCATCAAAACTACAAATATAAAGTCGGAATGTTGCTCTCTCCAAAATGTCTAGTCCACAGAAGAAGGATGTTCATGTCGTCATTAAAGTGTATGTAACAATAAACTTCTCCTGGTTACTTCCTTTGGACTTCTAATTATAGCATTGAAAGTGGTTTGTTATACCTGTTAATAAGCGCACAAAGTACCTGTTTGATCTTGTCAGTATTTAGTTGTTTTTTGAGCCCAAATCCAGGCACCATTGTTTTATAAGGAGCACCATAAGCCTGGATACATTCCCTGGAGCTGGCTGACCACTTGTCTTTAGCGACGCTTCCACTCACACGCATATGATCTCTTGGTGTGATTTGATTCGCTAAGCGGCCAATTTTCACATATAGAGCACAGTGGTGCCACACTTTCCATTGTGGATTATTTCAGCTGCACTACAAACAGTTTGTTGTATTTGCATGTGGGAAAGTTGGAGCATCATCTTTTCACTAAACACATTGAATTGTGGAGCACTGGACTATTTATGAACTTTTGCACCATTTATTATTAGTAATTTTTTGTGAACAGATCGTGGCTACTTATCCAAAAAAATATTTTTGATGTAATTCACTCAAAATGCCGCTCTAGGCAACAAGATTTTCACTTATTTAGTGACAGTTTGCCATATGAACATTCACCATTGTTTAATTTTCTTTATTGCACATTGTTTACTGCATCTGTTACCAAATCATTTTTAGGATAATATCTCAGCGCATTTATTTTATTATTTATTTATTTTACACCATTATTTTATTAGTGTAGCACCGTCCTAGTTAGGTCGCTAGGATGTTAGGCAAATTTAGTTATTTTTGGTTCCTCTGTAACCAATTGAGCAGTGAATGCTTTGGGCTGTTCTCTGTTTTACATGCTGCAGGCCTGATTGTTTCCCCCTTTATTGAACTATATATATATATATATATATATATATATATATATATATATAGACTCATAGTGGGCTGGAAAGTCAAATAAGCAGTTTGAATATTTATAGGACTTCAGCCAATCCCTGGAGAGGTGTGTCCAGTAGGTGGCTGAAGAGCGCATAAATAGTCTGAGGTCTGAAGCAGTTGTGGGGTCTAATCCTGCAGGAGGAGCCCCCAGCTTAAGGGGGTTTGCTGCATTTTCATTGAAGGGGGGCTACTTCTAAAATCCTTTTCTGAAGCTAATCAAGGGACTTTCACCTAAGGACCTGGTCTGGAGAGCTCACTAAAGAGTGCCTGTTGGAAGTTGGAAAGGGTCTGACTCCCCTGTGGCATTGTGGGCATTAGCCTCTGCCTCACTGAAGTGTGTCTGGTGGATACTGGGAGGAGGCATCCAATGACCCTTTGAGCTCAGGGTCTTAGTGACTTTGTGCATTAGTTTTCTTTTTTAGACCCTCTTTCTTTTATTTTCAGCAAATAAGTCTGTTGTCTTTCAACAAAACAAGCTCTCCTACAAATATATCAGTTAGGAGGGGTGAGACAAACCATTTTCCGACAGGGGAGTTTACAATGACCAGCTTTTATTTCTTCACGTAAAACCTTTATCCCAAAAGAAAAACACTGTTGTTCTAACTACTTGTGTGACTGCAGTGTGAGCTGGAATATGGCTTCAAATTATTTTGTGTATTTAAATCTGCTAGTGCATCTAACACTCCCGACCCCAGACTGACAATGTTGCTGTCTGCTGTGCCCCTGTTCTCCTTCCTCCAGAATGCAGGCACCTTTATACAGGAGGTGTGTTACTGGCCAAATTACCATTTGAAAACAAAGGGAAAAAAGCCTAAAAAAGGAAACAAATGCAGCCACCACTTCTAAGCCGCAATACATTATATTTTTGGTTTGGGGTTTAATACCGCTTTAATATGTTAGGGTAGACAAGAAAACCCCAAAAAAGACTCTAAGTTAGTACAGAGAGAAATAGGCTTAGGGCTTTAATTGACTAAAGAGTTTGTTTTACATTTAGAATAGTCAACTTTACTTAGTGCCGGTTCACACAGGGGCGATTTCAAAGTCGCCCGGTTCTCGTCAAACATTGAAGCTGCCCCGTACAGCACGACTTCAGCGTGGCTTGCAAATATAGAAGTCAATGTAAGTCATTCTGAAGTCGCCTCCAAAGTAGTACAGGAACCTTTTTCTAAGTTGGAGCAACTTGAGTCGCTCCTATTAGAACGGTTCCATTGTACTGCATGAAGAGTGACTCGTCAGGCGACTAGGTCGTCTGACAAGTCGCCCCTGTGTGAACTGGCACTAAATGTTCCTTGCATTTGTGTTTTTTTCCTTTTTATATGTGATACTTGTACTGCCCCATTATTATTTTTTAACAATTTTTTTTCAAAGTTTATTTTCTTTCTTTGAAAAAATATGTAATTTATAGGGACCATTTGTTGGCAAAAGAACTGATCCAGGATAATTAAAGGGAGCTTCTGTAAGCCCAAGAAGATATTTAAAGCCCATTGCACCATTTAAAACCTTCCCTGTTGACTTCATTGTATTTAGCCAAAATAGCAGAATCCTGAAACAGTTCTCAGTTTAATGAAACCTCTTGATTTCACACACCCCTAGTTATCTACATCTATAAAATTTAAAAAATAAAAACAATCTGCTTTTGAAAATATAGTTATAACATACATGCATATCTATGTGGGTGTGGGGAAGGGGGGTTGTAAATATGGTATATAGAGAGATACACATTCACATGCTTCCTTTTACTGTAAACATCCCACTAACTACTCTGTTTAGTCTACAACTTGTAGTCCACATTCTACACACATAATAAAATGTATGGTATTCTGTCTAGAATCCTAACATGGTAAAACCTTGTTAATTTTAATGAGGCACATGTACTGCGTTGAAGAGACCATGTTCATGAAACCAGGGTGGCCTCCATCATCAGCAGACAGGATTAAAGACAGACAACAAGTACATCAAGCAGTCATTTTTTAATGTTATCCAGTAAACACTGAGGTTGTGCTAAGTTCACATATGTCCAAAAGTAGAATAGAAGGTAATTGTCCAGTGAATGATTTGAACTGAACCCACCAACTTGGGGTTGCCACCCTTTCTTTAAGCCAAACCCGAACACTTTAGTGGCGCATGGCAAATGTTTTTTACAATTATACACTATAGCAGTGGTTCTCAACCTCAGTCCTCAAGAACCCCCACCAGGCTGTTTGCAGTTTTTTCTTTATCTTGCACAGGTGCTTTAAATCAGAGTCAATGGCTTGGTATTTTGGACAGCTATTATATCTAAGAGAAATTCCGAAAACATGGCCAGTTGAGGGTACTTGAGAACTGAGGTTGAGAACCACTGCACTATAGGATTGTAAAGACACTTTTGGATGCACCAAGGAGAGTAATAATGTGGCACTCTTAGAACCCCGTGGCAAGCAGTGTGTATGGCCAAATTGCATTAACAGATAGGTGTATGACCATCTTGGTTACTTGGGAAGCCACAGTCTGGTCTGAATAATGTGTCTGGGTTTCAGGCAGACTGAAACCCAGACACATGACTCAAAACCTGGACTGTTCAGGTGAATCCTGCACAGGTGTCATCACCCAATTCATAATACAGGGGTCAGTGTCAACCCCCCCCCTTTGTAATACAGCGGTCAGTGTTACTTCCTCCACATAGCTCAGGGTTCAGTGTTACCCCCTTGCATAATACAGGGGCCCCCCATAGAGGACTCTCATTAGATCAGAGTCCCCTTATATCAGTGCTCCCCTTAGAGAAATAATTGTGAATGACAGTGGAAACCCCCAAGGATAATGCAAATATTAATACACTCCAATAAATAGATGTCAGCCAGACTCTCAGTTCTCTGGGCTCCTCTGCTCCTCCAGCAGGTGTACTCATGTAAAGGCACAAAGGAGAAGTAAAAAAAATAAAAAAATCTAGAATAAAAAATATTGTAATTTATAAACGTGATATAATATTGCAAATATGCATAAACAGATACAGGCACATTTATTTGCAGATATCTCTGCTCTGTAAATTAGCCCCTAGTTGTCTACATTTATAATGACAGAAGACAAGTTTTAAATATTTCTTATTGGACCAATGCATGAATCATGTGAATATCAGAATTTGAACCATTCAATTACATATTATAAAAATAGGAGGATTATTCAGCAATCTAGGATATAGGGCCAAGCCATGCAAATCATTTATACCCCATCTCCCAGATGTACATCCTGAACTGTTGCTGTATGGTGCAAATATAGCCTAACACTATAGAGGCAGTTATTCTAAATTACATACAGCTGTTTCAGGCTTTTTGCATTAGCACCTCTGTTTTGTGGCAGTCCATGTCCCAATCTGGAAATTTACTTTTACTCCCTGTGATATCACCACAAAATGGGACTCACACAGCAAATAAAGGCTGACGGAGGTTCTAACCCTTCCCCCTTCTTGAATTGTAAAAGTTTTGCTTGAAATTCTGATTCAACAGATGAAGCTAAGGGCTTGTTTATACTTTCTTCAAAGCATGGCTTTGGACAGGCTTTGTTAGAGCTCTCTGAATGCCAGTCAAAGCTCCTGTCATTAAATAAAATGGTTAGCTTAGTCCTGCTTACACCTTGCTTTTGCTCTGCTTTGCTTCGGCTCCTCTTCAAAAATGATACCCTATGTCGCTTTAGTGGTGCTTCAAAGTGTCTTCAAAGCCTCCATAGAAGTCTATGGCAGAGCTCACTTAAGCACCTGCAGCTTTTGAGAGGCTTTAATTCAACTTTAGTTAGCTTCGCTTTGCTTGGGAGAAATTGCAAGTATGAAATATCCACACACATACAATCAGGGCATCTGCCAAGCTTAAAAAAAGCATCATCGAAGCACCACCAAAGCATCACAAAAAGAAGAATTTTTTCACTGTGCTTAGGTTATATAAAGCAGCTAGCATAAATTGCTGGTAACAACTGGCAGAAATAAAAAAAAGTCCATTCATGAAAAAGTCCACAATCAATAGGAACTCCCAGGATAGGAGACAGAAATAAAAATAAACATTCCTAGATGTACAAGTCCATAAATTCTAGGTGACACTCAAGGTGTGTAGAGATATAATAGGTGAAATAACACTCCTCCACTGACACCATAGCACACCGGGCCTCTTACCCTAAGGTATGGACCACTAAATTATAGGTGGTCATACAAGCGATCCAGAATTCCTCTGGCTGGTCCTGTTGGCCCCTATTTAAAAAGATAAAAACAAGCGTGTCAGAAAGCATATAACTGGATGGTTTCCAACCAACAAATTGGCAGCGGTCCGTGCACTTTGAGATGTGACGTGTAGTAGCCAAACTCCACCATACATGTTTCGTTACTCAGAACATTGTCAGGGGCATGGCTAGAAACCTCCCTCTCCTAATTGCGCTCCAAGCCTCAATTCAGCCTCCAAAAACGGAAATAGCATGAAACTGAAGCATCACAGAAGCATCAAAAACACATAAAAAAAGCTTGTTGTTGGCGGTAGCTGCTTTAATGTGTGCTGAAGTTTAAGCTAGTGTAAATGCGTCCTAAAGCTGAAGAACCAGAGGAAGCTGCTGAGTAGGTGACCCTGCCCCTGCCAGCCCAGGTGAAATGCAGCCGATGCAGCTGCTATTCAGGTATTCTGACAGCCACCAATGCAGGATACAATAGCCTAGCGGGGGGGATTTGCCCATCCACACTTTATACCTTAGTAATCAGTGCTATCTAAAAAGTTGATTGCATTACTTGTAGAGTTGAGCTTTAAGCCGCTTTGCATAGACAATAAAGTTCTAGACACAATTAATTCTGCAAAGTAGAGTCTATTATCATACAAAACAAAAAAAAAGTTGTTTATTTCAACTATTGGAGCCTGCATTTGTATTCTGCCATCAGCAGCAAGTGTAAATAATAAATAGTTATTAGGTTTTGATTTTGTTTGAATGCCACATGTGATGCGAACAATTACATAAGGGAAAAAGGGATGGAAGTTTGCCAGTTAATCAGAAATTTGCCAGATGGTTACACAATAGCAGCGCACATGTTTATTGAGCCCACTTTTGCTTACAGAGAGATATTTTTTAATTGGCCTCTTATGAGTAAAAGGCAACTTTATTATTTCTTTTTTTTTTTGTAAAAAGAACACCATTGGGAAGATTGATTAATTGTACAGCAAAATATGTCCAGCACATTGATAGCAGATTATAGAGTGCAGCATGCAACATTTTATTTTAATCATAATTGGAAATAATCATTCTAAGCAAAATTTCACACATTGTGTACAGTGGGGTTGACAATGAAATTGGAACCGTTCTGCGCATAAAGTGTTTTTTAAAGACATTTGCTATGTATAAAAAATAGAAGGGCTGCCATTGCTAACCTTCTGAAAGCAATACTTTCTTATTTTTTGACCTGGAACAAGTATGCTGTCACTGAAGTCAGAATACCTGATCAGCATACATGTTTTGGGCTAGTGCATCAGAAAGCCATTTTATCAGCATTAAAGCCAAACTACGATCAGCTTGCAATAAATGCCCTTTAGTAGCTCCCCCATCTCGGTTAATTCTACAATAAACTTGTTATGTCTAGGAAGCTTTAACAGAAAAAGTTACTTCCTTACCTTATTCCTCACTCACACAGGCTTCTTCTTCCGCCCCTCAAATCCACTCCTCTTCCCTGGTCATGCACTGCCTCCTTGCTTACATCATCACATACAAGGCAGGACCAGATTCGTACATGATGATGTCAGGGAGGAGGTGGCCACATGAAGGTTCATGGTCTGAATTTCAGTTTTAAAGCCAAACTCCAGGCAGAAAGCTAAACTTAGTTCAAATATACATACAGTACAGAGGCGGCTGGTGGTATATTTTTGGGGAGGCACCAAACAATGCACCCACAGTCCCCCTGGTTGGTCAGTTGCTCATTAGCCCCGCACTTACCCCATCTAGGTTGTGGGCAGCACTTCCTTAGAGCAGCGGGCGGCAGCTTCCCCTGCGTCTCCTCCTCCTTGGCATCACAGTGGCTTCTACCGTGCATCTCCTCCCTCTTTCTTCTAGGTGTTCAATAGGATCACTTTTTCTCTCGGACAATCGGGTGACGGGCCTCAGGACCTGCTTCCTGATTGGCCAGAAGGAGAATCAGGAAGACAATAGCGAATATTAATTTGCTATTGTCACACAACTGGGTGGGCTCTGGTTGCAGTGATCTGCACACCAAGCCCACCCTTTTTTGAAGTGAATTAGAGCCTCAGGCTCTAATCATCTGATTCTAAAAAAAAAAAACAGACTGCCGCCCTACGTGAGATTAGGGGCCAGGTGCATGGATTAAGGGGGCGGTTCCCCTGAGCCCCATATGGACGGGCCACCACTGATTCAGTATGTGAACTGTCTTATCTGCCAACAGATTTGTAGTTCTGTCCATCCATTTTTGTGATTTATACACTTCTGCGAGACTACATAGCATGTATAGTGACTCTACTTTTTCTGTTATGATTAAAGCCTAAGTTTAGTTAAAAAATCAGCACAAGGGACATTACTTTCAGCATGATATTCCCCTTGTGCTGCTGTCTGTGGGAATAATAGAAATACTCCTCCTCCGATCCTCCACCTACCCCTGCCACTAACTTCCAGTGCAGCGGCAGTTAATAGAGCCAACAGGGCTCTTGTATTTTTTTATGTCTTGCATTGAACTGCATTTGATTATTTGCTTTCTGTAGTATGCTGATATCTAGTGGCGGTTTTGGGCCACTACAACTTTTTATTAATGTGGCTTTGGTATCTTCCCCTTCTATTTAGAACTAGTTGGTTTAGTCCTAGCTAGACCCTTCCCGTTCCTTTAGTCAATGTTAAGCCAGTAAAGACAGAGCAATTTTCTGTGGTGGCAGGAAAGAAAAGTGCTTGATTCCCACATCAACACAGTCCATCCCTCCTGCTGAGACATTAGGGTTTATTTACTAAAGTGTTCAGTAGAGTAAATTTACTCCTGAGAGCTATTTAACTCCCAAAAATGGCAAATGGTGCTAAATAGAGCTACAACGGTATTCACAATAGCTCTGGAGTAGATTTACACCCAAAATGGAATTCACTATTGCTCCCTGGTCACAGATAACTCCCAACTCCTTACTCCAGTCCAAACCTGGAGTTGTACAAATAGAAATAATGTTTGGAGCATGATCTGATCCCCTAAATTGTATTAAAATATGCGGTATATTGTTTAAAGATAATCTGCTTTTAAACTGTGTGAAAAAGTGATTTCTACACTGAAATATCTTAAAAAGTCTGAGAAGAGATAAATACCCCGTATCCTTACTCCTAGGCACAGAGCACAGCTGAGCACAACTGAGCATGCTCAGACACAAAACAACTCTCAAAATAACTCTCATGGAGTAATTCCTTGAGTAGTTAGTAAATATCAAAATGAGAGTTATTTACACACAATTTTTGGGAGTGAAGAGGAGAGTTATTTTGCCAAGTGCAAGTTTCTGCTATTCATTCTAATGGTACAATTGTTACTTTATCAAATGAATACATTTCATGTTAAGATGAAATGCATCTTTCTCTAAAAGAAATTGTCCTGGCAACAATGTTGCCCATTTGATAATCTATTTTGTTTTTAACAATGCTAGAATGTGAAATCTTGTCATGTTTTGTAAATATTTTTTTTTCTCGGTCACTTTCACTTGCTGCTGTCCATGTCACAAAAATATTTCCCCAAACTCACACAGATGTCTTTACAAACCACAAACAATACCATTGCTTATGGAAATTTAAAATTAGTCCCTTTTTTTATTCTTTTCAAATGATCCTAATTTGAGCCCCAAAAAATGTGATATGTGTACCAACATCAGAAATAAAAATGTCATTACTAGAGTTGAGCGGACACCTGGATGTTCGGGTTCGGCGGGTCTGCCCGAACTTCATGAAAAAGTTCAGGTTCGGTACCGAACTTGACCCTAACTTTACACCGGACCCCATTGAAGTCAATGGGGACCCAAACTTTTCGGCACAAAAAAGTCCCAACAAGTGCTAGAGGGCTTCAAAAAGGAAGTAAAATGGGGGTAAGAGTAGGACAAGTGCCTTACAAAAAAATGGGGATTAGGAAAATAACTTAAATTCATATAAAAAAATAAAAATGGGAAGGGGGGGTGGATGTGGAATAGGAGCCTAGAGGTGACTAGGCTGTGACCGTTGCAGTGTAGGTGATGATTTTAGAACAATAATCTGTCCCTTACAGCAACAGCAGGAACCTGACCCTATAGGAGTAGGCAATGATTTTAGAACAATAATCTGTCCCTTACAGTAACAGCAGGAACCTGACCCTATAGGAGTAGGCGATCATTTTAGAACCATAATCTGTCCCTTACAGCAAGAGCAGGAACCTGACCCTATAGGAGTAGGCGATCATTTTAGAACAATACTCTGTCCCTTACAGCTACAGCAGGAACCTGACCATATAGGAGTAGGCGATGATTTTAGAATAATAATCTGTCCCTTACAGCAACAGCAGGAACCTGACCCTATAGAAGTAGGCGATGATTTGAGAACAATAATCTGTCCCTTACAGCAACAGCAGGAACCTGACCCTATAGGAGTAGGCGATGATTTTAGAACAATAATCTGTCCCTTACAGCAACAGCAGGAACCTGACCCTATAGAGCTAGGAGATGATTTTAGAACAATAATCTGTCCCTCAAAGCAGTAGACTCTACCTAGTCCAGAATCAGATCGTTCTGTAATGCAGGATGAGATCTGCAATCTGTCCCTCAAAGCAGTAGACTCTACCTAGCCCAGAATCAGATCATTCTGTAATGCAGGATGAGATCTGCAATCTGTCCCTCAAAGCAGTAGTAGTAATCTCTACCTAGTCCAGAATCAGATCGTTCTGTAATGCAGGATGAAATGTTATTAATATCTGCAATCTGTCCCTCACAGCACCGGCAGCATCCTCTCCCTAGACTAGCCTGAGAGCATGTGACATGCAGCACTACGTGACTCCAGCTTATACAGAGGCTGGGTCACATGATGCACTGGCCAATCACAGCCATGCCATTAGTAGGCATGGCTGTGATGGCTTCTAAGGGCAAGCCAGTGAAACGCTTGTTGATTGGCTGCCCTGCAGCTATTCAACATGCGTGATCAAATACCCAAACCCAGAACTCGAACCCAAAATTTTTTTCAAATGTCCGGGTTCAGGTCCGGGTCACGGACACCCCAAAGTTTGGTACGGACCCGAACTTTACAGTTCGGGTTCGCTCAACTCTAGTCATTGCCAAAAATCTGAGGATAACTTTAATATAATTATTTTTTTATTATATAATAATTAATATATTCTATGCTCACGCAGCAAGAACCACCAAAAATCTCAGATTACATTTAGAAGATTAGCTCCTGACTAATGTAAGTCCTATATATTCCTAGACATGCAGTATCTGTGTATTTATGTGTAGGAGAACTTGATGCGTGTAGGCCCTGTGGTTTATAAGGTAGCAGTTCTGTCTACCATTTGGGATGTCCTGAGTTCGATTCCCAAGCATGTCACTTCATGTGGAGATGTTGTTCGTCCTCTCTATGTTATTAAACATGACTCAGGGCTTTGCCTAAATGTAGCATTTATGTGTAGGAGGGTTCCACCACCATTGCAAATCTTGCCAGATATACTAGTTATACTAGCTAGGCAATGGGGATGCCTGCCTTTACATGCACATGAACTTGGCATCCCAGTCTTAGTCCGTAGGGTTCAATATTGAGTTGGCCCACCCTTTGCAGCTATAACATCTTTAACTCTTCTGGGAAGACTGTCCATAAGGTTTAGGATGTTTGTCTATGGGAGTATTTGGCCATTCTTCCAGAAGTGCATTTGTGAAGTCTGGCACTGATGTTGGATGAGAAGGCCTGTCTCACAATCTCCGCTCTAATTCAGCCAAAAGGTTTCCTATCTGGTTGAGGTCAGCACTCTGTGCAGGCCAGTCAAGTTCCTTCACCCCAAACTCACTCATTTATGTCTTTATGGATCTTGCTTTGTGCACTGGTCCAAATCATTTGGTGGAGGAGGGATTATGGTGTGGGGTTGTTTTTCAGGGGTTGGGCTTGACCCCTCAGTTCCAGTGAAGGGAACTCTTAAGGCATCAGCAAGACATTTTGGGCAATTTCATTCTCCCAACTTTGTGGGAACAGTTTGGGGATGGCCCCTTCCTGTTCCAACATGACTGCTCACCAGTGCACAAAGCAAAGGCCATAAAGACACGGATGAGGGAGGTTGGTATGGAGGAACTTGACTGGCCTGCACAGAGTCCTGACCTGAACCCGATAGAACATCTTTTGGCTGAATTAGAGCAGAGACTGCGAGCTAGGCCTTCTCATCCAACATTAGTGCCTGATCTCACAAATGCACTTCTGGAAGAATGGACAAACATTCCCATAGACACACTCCTAAACCTTATGGACAGCCTTCCCAGAATAGTTGAAGCTGTTATAGCTGCAAATGGTGGCCCAACTCTATACTGAACCCTGGGCTGCCATTATAGTTCATGTGTGTGTAAAGGCACATTTCCCAATACTTAGGACAATCTATTGTATATTACTTGTGATACAGAGCATGGCTATGGACTTAGGACTGGTTCACGCCACAGCTATGGACAGCACACGTGCTCACTGCTCACTAGCTAAGTGGCTAGCAAACCCACCCGGCACCCAAAAGGTTGCTGGTTCATGTTCCGGATATGCTAATGCTGTGTTGAAGTTTATAATAAACCTCACCACAATCCAAAGACAGGCTGGCCATTTATTTATCTCTTGTCCAAATAGTCTGTAATGTAAGCATGTTATTTTGGGACTTTAAATTGGAAGCTCATTGCAGCCTGGGACTTGGACATTTCAAATTGTAGGGTTTACACCACACAGGTTCATCTGGTTAGAAAACTATTGCTTGGATCAGTGTTTCTCAACTCCAGTCCTCAAGGCATCCCAACAGGTCATGCTTTCAGGATTTCCCTCAGATGAAACAGCTGTGGTAATTACTAAGGCAGTGAAACTGATCAAATCACTTGTGCAAAATAATAGCCTGAAAAGATGACCTGTTGGGGGTACTTGAGGACAGGGTTGATAACCACTGACTTAGAATTTTGTCCTGGACTTAGGCTACTTTCACACTGAGGTGCTTTCCTAGCATTTTTGTGCTAAAAATAGCTCTGTCAAAATGCTTCTAAAACACTGTCCATTAATTCCAATGTACCTATTCACACTGGGGCGTCGCGCTGGCGCAGAGTTTAAAAAAGTCCTGCAAGCATGATTTTTTGTGCTTATTCTGAGCGCATTAAACAAACCCATATACATTGAAATGAATGTAAAGCTCTTTAAAAGCGTGTTGAAAGCGCCAGCAAAACGCCCAGAGGTTGTGGAAAGGTCAAAATACCAGGGAATAAGGAGGATGTAATGTAGGGGAATGTGCTATTTATTTAATGCTATTGCTTCAAAAGCGCCTGGGCGTTAGCGCTAATTATAGCGCTAATGCGGCAAAAACGCGGCAAAAACGTGGTAATAACACTTGATGTTTTGCATGCGTTCTTCAAACGCCTCAGTGTGAAAGGGGCCTTATACTGATCTAATGAACATAGCCAAGGGTTAACACAGCAAATAGCATGGGTATGGCAGCCTGTCCGGTGAAATAAATTAGAAAAGACAGATTGAAAGATACTGGTGGTCGTGTACTTCTAGTGGGTGTGTGTCAGTGCTAGCTTATATAAGGCACTTCAGTAGAAGGTGTTGGTTTGACTTGCTGAGGGGTCAGGTTGGTTGCTGTGGTTTTTGTGGAAGGAATGATAGGTTGCTAATGACAAATGGTTTACTAGAGCTGTTTGTTTGCTGAAATTATTGTGCATTTTAACCATCAAAAGTGGCTTGATTTTACCATGCAGTCCGATTGGGGTGTGTATTGTTTGTCTTACCATGCATTCTTCTAGGAGAAAATACTCACAAATGTGCTTGGTTTATATGTGCCTTTTTTAATACTATGTTGTAATGCTTTGTTAGAATGACTGTTAATTATCTTTCTGTAATTTTGCAGCTAATAATGTCATGTGGGTGTTTAGTCATTTTATGAAATGTGTGGGCGGTTATGCACGGTGAAACAGAAACTGTCCACTGTAAGGTTTAGTCCAATTTTAGATGTTAAGCTCCTATGAGCAGGACCCTTCAAACCCAATTGCTGTTTTGCTAAATGTGTATATACTGTAAATACTTTAATGCCAGTAAATATGTGCATTCTTGTGTTTCTGTTGGCAAAATAAAATGAAATTGATTTTGCTTGCTCTCTTTTGTAACTTTTTTAAAATAAGTTTTGGGGGGTGGGTGGTTTTGGGGAAGTGGATTACCTTCCTTAGGGCCGGTTCATACTGCTGCGGTGTCCGAGATCGGATGTGATTCGCACTGCAGTGCAAATCACATGCATTCTGTGCTATGCAAATTCAGCCATACAGATAGTATGGCTGAATTTGCATCGCATCCTGACCAAACTCGCACAGGACCCTTTTTTTTTGTTATGCAGCAGAATCAGATCACATGGGTGTTCACATCCATGCAATCCAATTCCTGTCCAAATTTGCAGTTTGCAGTGCGATCTGCAAACTGATTTGGGGGTGTCATTAGCTTTCTATTGACACACCCAGCAGTTTGCATATGGCAGTGTGATGTGGGAACCCGCAGTGGATTTGCAGGGTTCCCGCATCACATTAGTGTGAACCAGCACTGATAAGTCATCTTATTTAAATTTGCATAGTCCTTACAGATATACATCAGCAGGAAGTGTAATGTGTCTGGAAACAGGAAGTGCTATGTGCACATGGGCTGCAAGCAATTGTGTGGTGACGCCAAATAACTCAATGAACCACACCACATATAGTGCCAACATCCTCCCCTACATTGATCAAAAATGTAATTTCAACTTGCTTGCGGCTATAATGTATTGTCCCCCCAATCCATACCAAGCCCTTTGCCTCAGGGATGGAGTTTAAAGGGAAGCCCACTCCAAATTTGATTACAAACCGGTGGGGGATCCCCCCAAACTCCAGACCCTTTCTGAGCATGCAGCCTGGAGGTTAGGATGGGGGGACAAGTGAGGGCCAGCCCCCCTCCTGGAACAAACCAGGCCACATGCCTTTAACATGAGGGGATGTGTACTTTGGGGTGGGGGGGGGGGGGGCTCTGCACACCTCCCCACCCCAAAGCCTCTTGTACCTATGTTGATGGGGACAAGGGCCTCTTCCCGACAACTGTGGTGGTTGGGTGGCTGATCGAAATGTAGAAGCCCCCATTAACAAGGGGGCCACAAGATCCTGGCCCCCCATGTGAATGGGTATTGGGTACATCTTACCCATTCATGTAAAAATGTATTTAAAAATGGAGAACTTTTTTTGTCCCATCTGTAATGTTAAAAAAGTGTCTCACGATGTACATCCATGGTCAAAAGGGGTGGTCCCCTGGTCGAATCAAAAGTATGTTCGAATCGAACATTGGGGGTTTGCCCGAATCCTGAACATTAAGGGACGCGCGTGGGAAATTTGAGCAGCCCATAATGCAGTGAAATTGTGGGGGAATGCCGCCCGCTGATTGGCCAAAGCATGCACATGACCTGCGTGCTTTGGCCAATCACAGCATGCACTGCTATGATTGGCCAAAGGAAGGGTGCCTTTGGCCAATCATTGCTCAGCGGGTCCACGCCCACACTCTATAAGGCCACTTACACAGAGGCCGAATATAGTGAAAACATTTGCGGAGATAGCAAAAGGTTAGGCAGTGGCATATTTATGTACAGTATAGATAATACACCCCAGTGGGTGGGGCGCCGATACAGGATGGCTGCCTCCGTGATGTGCTCTGCAGTTGTTTTTGTGTTTTTGTTAGCTTGTCCTGTCTTTAGTTATATTCCTGCAATCAGTTTCACCAGGGACGAATTGCTGGACATTCGGCAACACACATCTCCTGATATATCACCGGTTTTTGACTATTCTGATGTTTTGCTGGACATTTTTGTCGGCGGAGCAGCTGCACTGATCACACGCTTCAAGAGGAAGCGCAGGCGGGGAAAAAGAGCTGGCGCGCTCGTGAGACTCAGAAAACGCGGATTTCGAACGCCGTTGCCTAGCATTCATCTGGCAAATCTCCGCTCTCTATCCAACAAAACGGACGAACTCTCTCGTCTTCGTCAAGCAGGCAAAACAACCTATCTCTCGCCTCTAAACGGTCTACTTACGATCCGTTGCCGCAAGCTTTAGGCGCAAAAGACTCAGAGTGCTCGCGCGGTCGAGAAAAAGGGGCGGACGCGAAGGAGAACTTCGCACACTAGTCACGTCGACGAGGCGGCTGTTTTTACAGGTCGTTTTGTAGTCTTATCAGTTTTTGGCCACTATATAGTCCTCTACACACAACGGCTTACAGGTCGTTAAGCAGGGACCACTTTGACTAACGTCCTTATATTGATTTCTGTCCTGTTCGATTGTTTTTGTGTTTTTGTTGACGTCTCGTGTAGTGCCTCCGTCGGTAGGA